>OU342742.1:85700969-86251889 GCA_910589775.1 Avena eriantha
ACGGCGGCTTTGTGTCTCTGGCATGTACGGCAGTCGTGTTGCCGTGGAGTAGGGACGAGTAGTAGTACATAGGAAGGAAACCACTTTGGTCCTTGGCAGCAAAAAAATTCAAACTTTTCCGGTTTTCGAAATTTTCACTTGCTTCCCAACATCGGGAGGGAAGGTTACTCAAAAGATCGGCAATTCCCAGTACTTCTTATCTTTATCTTTTCTTATCTCTTACAATACCATACCATACCACTATATAGTGTACGGATAACTTCGAACATTGACCGTTGGATCAAGACCGGGAAATCTTAACAGTGTCGTCGCTGTGATTTTCCAACTATATTAGGAAAGAACATTCAATTATTCTCAATTTTTCGAGTGGATGACGAGCAAGGTTGTGCTTTTTCGTTTAGGAATGTCCGAAGAATATTGGATCTGAATGCCAGAAGTCAAGTTTAACAACATGTTGTACCAACGATTCCCATGTTTTATTTATGAGTTTTCAAACTTTCTAGCTAACTCTGCCTATTTGACCGAACGACTTTATGTCGATTTATCGAAATTAGGTCAAATTTGAAACTACAAGTAAATTGTAGGTTGCTTTGAAAGTTTTACGAAAAATCTTTTGGAGGTACCCATTGAGGGGTCACAATTAATATATCATAAAACACTGAGAGTTTTGACGATAGGTTCAACTTCTTGCTAAGATTTTGCATCTTGACAATTTAATGAAATTAGGTCAAACTTGAGCTACAAGTAAGCACGATAGATTGCTATTGAATTAAATGTATTTCCAAAGGTAGATGTGTGCATCTTCATGTAGTAAACAATGTCCTCGGTGTTAGTTTCCAACTATCACGAAAGAACATTCTCTGTTTTTCAAGTGATGATGTGATGGTTCTTTTCTGTAAAGAAAGCTCGAAGAATATGGATCTCAATGCCATAAGCCAAGCTGCTAGATATTAAGTGAACCAACGTGTTTTACTTACGATTCCCATATGTTTTTTGAGTTTTCAACCTCCCTAGCTAATTATTCTGCCCACTTGAATGACTACATGCCGATTTATCGAAATTAGGTCAAACTTGAACTATAACTAAATTGTAGGTTGCTCTGAAAGTTTTACAAAAAAGCTTTTGGAGGTACCGTACCAATCGGGGGGAGGTCACAATCAATATATGAGAAACAACCGAGAGTTTTGACGACAGGTTTTACTTTTTGCTAAGATTTTGCATCGCATGACACTATTTAACGAAATTGCGTCAAACTTGAGCTACAAGTAAGCGCGACAGGTTGTTGTTGAAATATATGACTTTTCAGAGAGGTAGATGGGTGCTGACATGGGTATACCCTACAGGTACTCGAGCTTGGTATATACGGCCTGCATACGTGGAGGCCCACGGTGTTGCCAGGGCCCAAATGAAGGACTCGGGTAACCTACGGACTCTCGATTGCTTGAAGAACAAGAAGAAGCTAAAGATAGAAAGTTAAAAGGGGAAAACCCTAACATGTAACTGACTCGACCTGCTACCCGAGACCTAGCCTATCTATATAAAGGCTAGGAGGGGGCGGCGAGGAGGACACATGCAACCCTAGTTTCCACAACACTCGCCAGATTGCATCTGCGCACCATTGTAATCTTCGATTCCTTCGATAATTCCACGAGCAGACAAGGAAGAGTAGGGACCTCTACGAGGCCTGAACCTGGGTAAATCTTTGAGTCCCCTGTGTGCTTGTTTGCTAGTCGATAGATGTCTCCAGCGCTCCCTCCTTCTCCAAAACCCAAGTCCGTAACAATGGGCATTGATGAGTTAAACCCTCGTCAATTGGCACCGTCTGTGGGAATTGGGAGTGCTAATGTTGCGGCTTCTTCGGCCCCATAAACCGTAATCTACAACTCCACAACAGCGGAGATTTTCCAGCTCTTTGGCGCGTTTGACTTTACCGTCCACACGCCAGCCACTCGCCCAACTTTCGAGTCCGTAGGCGACGGAATCAGCTTGGTGATCAGGAGCTTCCGCTTCCAAGTTGGTCAGATGGGCACGCTTTGCATGCCTGACCAGTCGACGGTGCCGTCGGTTGCCCCAGCATCGTGGTTCCTTCCATCGATCGGCACCCTCAGTGAGCTCAACACCCCGACAACAGTCGAGAACACGGTCAGCGACAGCAGTCGCGAATCCGATCTGAGCGATCTGGCAACTGAAGATGAAGCCTACGGCTCCGGATCTGAGAGTTGCGGGAGCAGCAGCTTCCCCAATCACTTCATGTGCGCCGTCATCAACGCAGGCGATACCTCCGCCAACCGTGACAACACGGGTAACCGTGGCAACAAAACCGACCCGTCGAACGGTGGCAACGGCGGTAACGGTGGCAATGGTGGCAATCGCACCCCCATCAACAACGGAGGGGCAATCGAACCTCCAACCATAACCAACGAGCAAACCGGTGAACGCGTCGTGGTCAGGCTCAATGAGCTTGAATGGACTCGCTACCGCGAGGCCCTACGGGGGAACCCTTTACCCCCCGGTTCCTTGCAAGAACTTCTGATGGGCTACCATTGGCTCCTGAAGGAGGAATTTAAGCGCCAAGCACAAACAATGGCGCAACTCGAAGCGCGTAAAAAGGCGGTGGACGAGTCGAGCCTTCGACGTGTTGGGCTCTCCTCTCACGGAGGATCCTCCTCAAAGGTCAACGAGTACCTCGCAAACAAGAGGCGATCTCGGATGGCCCATCTCACTGAGCAAGAATGCATAGAAGCTGCAAAGGTCCTCGACTTCAGGTCTATGATAGTCGATACATGTGGCAACTGAAGGAGATATGCCCTAGAGGCAAATAATAAATAGGTTTTATTGTCATATCTCAATTAGTTTGTAATAGTTTCATATTGTGCTATAACTGTGCCAAGTAGAAACATTGGTACATGTGTGGTATGAAACAACAAAGTCCCTAGTAGCCTCTATTCATACTAGTTCATTGGTCACGAAGATGATCTGGGTTTCAAGATCATGGGCATTTATGTCGACTGACAACGAGATCATATCATTGGAGAATGATGTGGTTGGACATTCCTCGAAGGATTGCAACATGATCAAGTCATATAGTTCATTGTTGCAACAGCTATACCTAGACTCCTTCTCCTTATACCGTGAGCTCATATTACTCACTGTTTCCCTAGGCTGCTTTGACTGCATCAAACATCATCTGGTAATGTGGTGGCCATAAAGGTGTACGTTGGGTATTCCGAAGGAACAGTAGATGACATGTGACTGCAAGACCGGGATTTGTTCACCCACATGACGGGTAAAGATACATACAGCCGACTTGGTGAGATTACATCTATAAATGTTGCAACATGTGACTAGGTCACGGGGATGTAATATCACGGTAACAAGAAAACATAACTTGTTGTGAACGAGATTGAACAAGGTATGGGATACCAATGATCGGATCTCGGACAAGTTGTATCGAGAAACAAAAGGAAGAGGATGCTACATTTAGATGGTTCAAACGACATAGTCATCAAGAATGCATAGGGGTCACATGGACATACCTGGTCCCTCTGTTGATCATTGATACAGATCATTTCTAGAGCATTCCCGAGCCGTGAGAGGATACACTTAAGGGTACGATGAAAGCAATCATTTGTAAGACGGAATCACAGTAGAGAAAGAAAGAAAGCCGGAATCATTCCGCGGAGAGATCCGAAGTTGTTCGGAGAAAGAATAAAGGAAAAGCCCCGAAAAGTGTTTTCGTATAAATGGGAATTTAAATATATATTTAATATATGAATTAATATATTATAAATAATATTTATACTAAGATTTATAAAGGCAACTTTTATATTAGGCCAAATCCCAGGGGGAAAGGGCCTAGAAAGAAAATTGCAGAAAAAAAAGGAAAAAGAAAAAGAAAAAGTAGAGCAGCAGCAGCCGCTGGGCTGGCCGGCTCGACCCCGGCCCACGCGGGGGAGCCAGGCCGCCTGGCTGGCTTGCTGGGCTGCCACAGGCACTGGCCCACCAAGGCTCCGCCTCGCAGGCTGGCGAGCTGGGTCGCGGGGAGCAGCCGACCCACCCGGGCTGCCTCGCCAGGCCGCAGCCGGGCGCGTGCTGCTGGGCCGCGGGGCGGGCGCCGGTCCACCCAGCCGCTGGGCACTGTAGCGCTGGCTGCTGCCAGCTGCACTTGGCCGCGGTGGGGCTGGCCGGCCCACCCACCTGCTGTCCCCTTTTTTCTTTTGTTAGTTGTTTTTCTGTCTTGACTATTGGGCTGACTTTTGGCCCATTCGGCCAGGATGAAAATAGCTTTCATTTTTCCTTTATGAATAGTCCCACATGGCTAACCCAATGGGGAGGGCACACCCCCTCCTCCTATATAAAGGGGTGCCCATGGGTGGAATTAAAGACACCAATATTTGGAGAAGTCCTTTAGTTGACTTTCTCCTTCTCTCTCCCTCTCTAGCCCTTGTGACCATGGCCCCAAGTTTGGGCTGTGCGATAGAGGCACACCTGCAGTATGTCGTTGCGCTGCAGGGATTCTTAGCCGGATATCAAGTTCCGCACTCCCGGCAGGATCGGGGAGCCGGAGGTCTCATCGTGCACCGGATGTGTACAAAGACACGAGGCGCAACACTTGGGGCGCTTAAATGTCGTGAGCCGGAGCTGTTGCACGATGAAGATGATGAAGATCAAGAAGGAGCAAGGGATGACCTGCGAGGAGCTTCGCGACCTTGAGGTCGGCTTCGAGTACGACTACATCAACCACGTTCCCCGAGGAACGTTAACTGCGTACGGTCTACAAGGGTATGTATTCTATACGCTCTGGCCGTTACCGCATTACTACATAGATAGATCCTAGGCAGTTTCTAGGGTTCCCTCGTAGGAAATTTTTTGTTTTCCGCACCGATCCCTTACAGCAACGTGGTCCCCAAGATGCCACAAACCGCGGTGACAGCAGCCACCATGTACCTCCTCAACAACCAGCCACCAGCTGGAGATCCCCGAGCCTCCATGCACCGATCTACGATCGTGGGCTTGGGACTAATCGAGGCTGCTCTAGACAAAGAGCCAACACCTGAGCCGAAAAAAGGCAAAGCGCTAGCAAAGCGCTACTCCTCACCCTCATCCAGCGACGACAGTCACGACCTATCTCGACGCCGCCGCTCACGGCGACACGACCGCGACTATGACGCGTGCGATGACCTCACGCAGCGCAAGATCGACAAATCAAGGGCACGACGCGCCCGGTCGACTGAGTCGGAAGAGGAAGATGTGGAGCTCTATGGCGCCAGATGCTTCAGCAGGTCCATCAGGAAAAAACGAATGCCCAAGGGGTTCAAACTCCCGTCGGAGAACCCGAAATTTGACAGCCTACAGGACCCGAAGATCTGACTGGAGGACCACATCTCCTCCGTCAGGCTCCACGGCGGCAGTCGAAGCACGGCCATGCAATGTCTACAGCTATAGTTGTAAGGCGCCGCTCGAGCATGGCTCAACAACCTCCCACGCGGATCCATTCGCAGTTGGGATGAGCTGGTTTACAGCTTCGTGCGCAACTTCAAGGGCACATATAAGCGACCTGCATCAATCGAAGAGCTGAGATGCTGCCGGCAAAGATCGGGTGAATCGTTACGCTCCTACATCCAAAGGTGGTCCATCATCAAGAACTCCGCAGAGAACATCTCGGAGGATCGCGCGATTGACGTGTTCAACGGTGGCGTCCACCACCTAGAGCTCAGGGAGGAGTTGGGCCGCTCAAAGCCCAAGACCATCGACCACCTGATGGAAATCGCAAATCGGTGGGCCGATGGAGAAGATTCGGTGAAGAATCGCGTACACTCCAACGAGGAGGCAGAACTCGAGCGAAGACGCGACCGCCGAGGCAAACGCCGCATGCGCATCTATGATGACCGCGACGACGTCAACATGGTCGCAGCTGGCTACGCTGACAGACGCGACGATAACCGCAACAACGGATACCGTAGCGGCGGATACCACGACTCCAGGAAAACCATGCAAGTGTGGCAACACCGCAATCGTGATGAGGCACCCGCGACATCCATCAAAGACAAACTATCCGGGCCATGTACGGTGCACTTCTACATCGACAAGCATGATCGAAAGAAGAAGTCCAGCCACCTCCTCAAGGACTGTTGTGAGTTCCTCAAGCTACACGAGGGATTGGTTTGGATGAATCGTAATGCAGTCGAAAGAGGCTACGGAGCCGCTCTAGGCGCCGTAGCACATGGCGCTCCGCCACCACCACCTGGACCACCCCCAAACGCAGCTGCGCCGGACCAGCACCACGGAGGCGAACCATACCCACGGGCCATGGGTACCATGATGATCCAAAAGGGATGCCCCTCGAATCGGGTGTAGAAGGCCATCACTCGCCAAGTCAACTTGGCCACACACTCACCACCATCTACTACTGAGTACCTCAGCGGAAGAGAGTCCTGCATCACCTTCAACAAACGCGATCATCCGCCTCAAGTACCTCGTCCAGGCCATTGTCCCCTTGTACTCGAGGCGCAAATCGGAGGCTTCGGCATGAGCCGCGTCTTCATGGACGGCGGAAGCGGCATCAACCTTATATTCGCGAGTACCTTGTGAGCAATGAGGATCCCTCTAACCTGCCTAGAGGCTTCGGACACAACGTTCCACGGCATCGTCCCAGGAAAAGGCGTATATCCCCTGGGCAAAATCAACCTTGACGTCATCTTCGGCACACCAAAAAACTTTCGGCGCGAGCGCATCGACTTTGAGGTCGTCGACTCGCCCTCATAGTACCACTGCATCCTCGGGCGCGTCGCGTTCACTAGGTTCATGGCAGTGCCACATTACGCCTACCTGCAGATGAAAATGCCAGGTCCCAATGGCATCATCACGATCAACGAGAGCTTTGAGAGATCCGACAGCTGTGACAGGGAATTCAATAGAATTTCCCAGTCCTTCGGCATGCAGGAAGAACTCGCAAGGCTAAAGGAGTTGACAGACAACAGTCTGCCTCCCCTAAGTCGGCCAAGCTCGCCTGATCTATCCTTCGACTCATCGGTGCACACAAAAAAAGTGCAGGTCCACCCATCGGATCCCGCCAAGACGGCCCTCATCGCCAATAACTTAAGTCCCGCATAGGAACTCGCGCTCGTCGAATTCCTCCGTGAGCACTGGGAAATTTTTGCCTGGTGTCTAGCGGACATGCCAGGAGTTCCCAGGGAATTCGCCAAACACGCACTCAATGTCAACCCAGACGCAAGGCGAGTCAAGCAAACAATACGGCGATTATCTGAGCCAAGAGCAAAGGCAGTCGGAATGGAGATCAACAGACTCCTCGACGCCAAATTCATACGCGAGATCAAGGAGAGCACTTGGCTCGCCAACACGGTGCTGGTACCAAAAAAAGGACATGGATATCCTGCGGATGTGTGTGGACTTCACCTCTTTAAATAAGCATTGTGCAAAGGATCACTTCCCGCTACCGCGAATCGACCAGATCATCGACTCCACCATGGGATGCGAGCGCCTCTGCTTCCTCGACGCCTACTCAGGCTATAATTATATTCGAATGAAGGAGGAAGATCAAGAAAAAACAGCGTTTACAACGCCCTATGGTGTGTTCTGCTACAACACAATGCCTTTCAGGCTAAAAACGCAGGAGCCACCTACCAGCGGTGCATGCAGGCTTGCCTCAAAGATCAACTTGGTCGCAATATTCAAGTTTATGTCGACGACATAGTACTCAAGACCAAGGAGGAAGCCTTCCTAATCGACGATTTACGTGAAACCTTCGCCAACCTCGACCGTTACCGGATCAAGCTCAATCCGACAAATGCGCCTTCGGCGTACCATCTAGGCAACTACTCGGGTATCTCATCTCCGCGAGGGGAATCGAGGCAAACCCGAAGAAAATAAAAGCCATACTGTCCATGGAGAAGCCGAAAAACATAAGGGGCGTCTCGCAGCTGGCTGGGCGGATCGCGGCCCTTAGCCGATTTATCAGTCAGATGGGTGAAAAGGCACTGCCCTTCTACCAACTCCTCAGCAACGCTGAAAAGTTCGAGTGGACCAACGAAGCGCAGGAAGCATTCGAAGACCTCAAGCGCCTGCTATCTACTTCGCCAGTACTGGTGACCCCACGAGAAAGAGAACCGATATTGCTATATATCTCCGCCACCAACCAGGTGGTCAGCACCGTGCTCGTGGTGGAACGAGCCGAGGAAAACAAGGTCCACGGAGTACAGCACCCAGTCTACTACCTCAGCGAGGTCCTCACGCCAACAAAACAGCGGTACCCGCACTACCAGAAGTTGGCATACGGCGTCTTCATGACCGCCCGGTGACTGCGCCACTACTTCCAGGAACACCCAATCGTGGTGGTCAACGACGCCCCGCTGGGGCAACCTCCTCAATAACCCCGACGCCACGGGACGAGTCACACTTTGGGGAATCGAATTGTCTCCACAAGAAATTACATACGAAAAGCGCGACGCAATCAAGTCACAAGTTCTTCCTGACTTCCTTATGCACTGGATGGAAAACCAGCTCCCTGAAAAACCAGATATGTCCTATCTCTGGACAATGCACTTCGATGGATCCAAGCAGAAGGACGGAGCAGGTGCAGGTGTCATACTGACATCGCCCCAAGGGGACAAGCTGAAGTACATCCTGCAAATGTAGTTCACCGCCTCCAACAACGAAGCCGAATACGAGGCCCTGCTACACGGGATGAGGATGGCAAAAGCCTGCGGCACCAAGAGGCTCATTATATACGGCGAATCCAAGTTGGTCGTCAACCAAACAATGCATGAGTGCGACGCACTGAACGACAACATGATCACCTACTGCAACCTCTACGACACACTCGAAGGGGATTTCGACGTCATGCAAGCTGCGGCACATAGGTCGCGAAAGCAATGAAGAGGCGGACACAATCGCCCACATAGGCTCTACCTGCGCCCCCATACCACCTGGGGTATTTCTCGAGCGCATCTGGGAACGCTCCATCAAGCCAAAGGCCGCAGAGAAGAAAACAAGCGCAGCAACAGACTCGGGGGCTACGCCGCCCAATGAGCCAATGGCACTCGATGACTTGGAGCTGGACACAGGACTCGAGGGACCAATGAGCGTCATGATGATTGAGCAATCCTGGACTCAACCGTACATCACATACCTCCTTAGTAAAAAGCTACTGGACGATCTGACTGATGCACGGCACATCGCGCAGCGATCTAAGGCATTCGCTGTTATCAACGGCGAATTGTATAAATGTAGCATCACAGGAGTACTCCAACGATGAGTCTCCACGGCCGATGGAAGAGTTGTTCTCCTCGACATCCATGAGGGGACCTGTGGGCACCATGCCGGCAGTCGTGCCCTCGTTGCCAAAGCTCTATGAGCTGGATTCTACTGGCCTACGGCCATGCGTGATGCCAAGGACATCATCCAAAAATGCAACGCTTGCCTGCGATTCGCGGACAAGCCGCACGCACCTGGCGCAGAACTTCGGCCAATTCCATTTGCCTGGCCCTTCGCGCAATGGGGACTCGACATGGTTGGCAAACTCGCACGGTCCTCACGTGGAGGCTACGTCTACCTCTTGGTCACAGTCGACAAATTCACCAAGTGGATAGAGGCCATGCCAGTGACCAATCAATCAGGGCATAGTGCAGTCAATTTCTTCGAGTCCATCGTATACCGCTTCGGAGTGCCGCACGGCATCATCACCGACAATGGGCAAACTTCACGTCCAAGGGATTCCTAGAATTCTGCGAGAATCTGGGAATCAACATCAGCTACGCCTCAGTGGCACACCCACAGACCAACGGTCAGGTTGAAAAGGTGAACGGGCTCGTCTGCGGCGGCATCAAGAAGCGACTCCTCCGGCCACTCGAACAAGCTGCGGGTTGCTGGCCAGACGAACTGCAATCAGTACTCTAGAGCCTATGCACAACTCCAAACAGTGCTATGGGCTACACCCCGTTCTTCATGGTGCACGGGGCCGAAGCGGTGCTACCCGCTGAGGTCTGGTACAAAGCGCCGCGCGTGGTCGCCTACAGCGAGCAGGAGTCAACCTTGGCACTCGAAGACTTCGTCGACCTCCTTGACGAGGCAAGAGAAATCGCCGCGGAAAGATAACCGATCTACCAGCAGAACCTGCGCAACTACCACAGTAGGAGGCTACGCCCCAGATCCTTCGTCGAAGGCGACCTGGTCCTGCGACTGAAGCAGCAAGGACATCTCAAGCTCGAGTCCCCCTGGGAGGGACCATACGTGATTACAGAAGTAATCCTAGGTGGTGCCTATCGCCTTCAAGATTTAGAGACAGGAGTCGCATACTCCAACCCCTGGAATGTCGAACAACTGCGACGCTTCTATCCTTAGTCGTTTTTACCTTTACATTGCAAATAAGGCACTCAGCCAAGGCTACTTAGCCACACATTGTACTTCGTACTGTCTCACGAATAAATACAGCTAAGTGCCCCAAAAATCTATATTCTCCTTTCTTTTTTCGCAACTTATCCACTCGGGGGCTGCGCCACCCAACACATCTGTTATACGAACTAAAACGCGATATCCTGAGTAGCTGGTGCATCAATCGAAACCCTTGACACAACATCAACCCAGTTGCAACGCACCTGACAGGTTGACAAGGGACTAAGATAAGCGCATGGCCAGGCTAACGAAAAGGAGTCGCACAGTGCAACGCACTCACAAAACATACACGCTAACAAGCTCTTTATACGTCATCAACAAGTATGCACATCATTACATACGAACTTTACAGCATTGGTACATTTATATGCAGGATACAAACTTATCTACTATTGCAAAAAGAGAACGCTGGTCTGCTCCTCGAAGAAGTCGATGATCTCCTCTGCTGGGCGATCCACCGCCTGATAGTGCGGCACCATATCCCAAACAGAACCCGCCGGTGGTGTAGGTGGACCGGCCGCAATCGCCGCAACGTCTACATCATGCCTATGCAGTCGCACCAGCGACAAAGCGGCCTTGGCACCAGCCACCAATTGCTGCCTCACACACTCGCAAACCGCAGCCAGGTCTTGGAACTTGGCAAGAAGGGCCAGCAGGCTCGAAGGAGTAACATCCAGCAGAAACATCGTCTGATAAATGTTCTTCAAGCATGACTGCGACTTCTTCAGGAAGTGCAGCACTCGCGACGCACGATCCTCCAGGGTCGCCAGTGCGATCGCACGATCATGATCCACCCAGAAGTATCCACTCTCCTGAAGTTGCTCTTGGGTCAGGTCATGCATACGAATGGCGATCCTATCTTTTTCATCCTGCGGATGGCACGCGCTGAGAACTATACAAAGCAACAACAGAAGCATAAGGACAGCACACCATTGCGAGTGACTACAAGAAAAGATAAGAGCAAGCAAACTAACACTTAAATTGATCGCCCAGCTAAGTCATCTCCCCCAGCAGATACTGTTCTTGGGCGGTGGCCTTCTCTGCCTTTGACTTCCATACTTCCGCATTACCGCGAAGCACGGGCAATTCACGCTCCAACTGCTTCACGCGGTCATGCAGTCGCGAGAGCAGAGACAGCTCATCCACCCTCGAGCGCGGCGGTGCCAAAGTGTCATCAAGGGGCAGCGAATGCTGAGGTTCCCTCAATGGTTCACTCGACGTACCCTATCACAAGCCAAGCAAGAAGAAAAATAAGAAGACCAAAGTGATACACAGACAAAAGATTCGAGTGCATTCAAGATTAGCAAAAGTATCAGCAGATACACTCGCCAACAGGCATGTTCCTGACAAAGGACATAAACAAATTAACTATTACAAACCTACTGAGGAGCAACTGGCTTCTTCGACTTGGATGACTTCAGGGGCCTCATCGAGTCTGTGGCGATATCAGACGCCACTAACTTTCTGCCGGCCCCTGATGTTGCAGCCTTTGCTGCCTTCTTGGCTCGTTGCAGCTCCTCAAAGTACTTTGCAACTGTGCTAATCAGATGCGGCCCATACTTGCCACAGGCAGTCGCGAAGGGAGAAAAGACTACCTGCTGGCCGTCCGTGCTAACGGGCATCGCCCTCGACACTGCCGTAGGATCAACTTCAACTCCGTGGGCCTGCACCATAGCAAGTGACATTGATGCGCCAGCCGCACGAAGCGAATTCTTGAAGCTTGCAGGGACACCCCCAGAGAGAGACTCCACCAGTTCATCCATGTTCTCGATCAGCTCAGCCTTGGGCATCAGCTCCTCCCGGAGGTGACTGAGCACGCCCTTGGCCTTGGAGAGCATATCTTGAATGGCTGCGCTGCGGTCCTCGACTGCTGAAAGTGCACCCGCCAAGGCATCGTCACGGGGGAGGGTCTGAGGATCGGAGCTCAAATCGCCAGCATCTGTACATAAACCCACGCACGGGCACGAAAGTCACCACCAGCGATAAAAATCGACCAAAAGAATGATAATGATATCCAATCAAGGTACCTGAGAGGGCCTTGGCAATCGAGAAAAGCTGTTCTTCGAACAACTTATCCCTAGCTGCAATGGAGGCACGCAGGCCCTCTTCGCGCTTTTGCGCCTCGTCACGTGCCGTGATTGCCTCATCGCGGATCTTCACAGCCGCGGCGAGCATCTTTTCCATGGCGGCGGTCTCGCGAAGAAGGGCATTATGTTCAGCAGCAAGACAGCACAAAAGGGATTGACTATCAGTCGACTACAGGACAACGATGTAGAAGAATGAGAAGAAAAGGTACTTACTTTCCAACACGCGATATCGTGTATCTAGCATTGCATGCTGGCGACCCATCGCAAGCACTTGGTCCGCTAGATGAGCAGCTTCCTTCACAAGGAGTTGTCGCAACAAAGAAAAACAACAAAGTTAGCAGATGCCATAGGCAACATCAACTGCAGCACGAGAAGAATAGAGGCTACACTCACATGATCCTCCAGTGATTCCGAAGTCGACTGGTGTGCAGTCATCCGGGTAACCATCCGATGCTCCCATCGTGTGGAGAGCTTGATGAATTGTGCCCGAAGTGGGCCGCCAATGGAGTAGAAGGAGCACGCTCAACCTCTTTCTTGGCTCTGGAGGTCGCGACTCCAGATTCTTTCAAAAATTGGACGTCGCCAGAAGACGACGACGCTGGCTGACTGCAAGATCAAATCAACATCAAGAAAAGGCAAATGCAAAGAAGAACCAAAAAAGGAGGATTCGAATACTTACCAATCGAAGTTATCAAAGTCAAAGGTTGGCTCCCCCGACTCTGACAAGGACTCCTTTGGCGGTCGCATCTTCTTGCGAGAAGAGGGCGCCACGGCACTCACAGCAATGGCAGGGATCGGCGACTCCGCACCAACGCCTGCACCTTCCGGAGTCGAAGGAGACGACGCATCGGAATCCTTGCTGTGCGAACGCTTGCGAGTATCCGGACTACCGGACTCGGGGGCTTCCTCCTCCACATCAGATGGGACGGTCGACTTCGACTCGTCCTCTTCCAAGGCCTCGCGAGGGATAACCCCCTCAGGAAGAAGGGGAATACAGGGTGACACCGCCCAATCCTGCATACAGACAACAATTTAGCACAAAGATAAGAAACAGCAAAGAAGCAATCAACAAACTAAGCTACTGCGTAGCACAACTATACCTCAGGAGGAGGGTTAGCAGCATCGAACGGAGGAACAACTAGTTCACTAGGGAGCACGTCCTTGACGGTGTACTTGGTGACCAGTCGAACCCTTTTATCTACCTCACTCACGGGCATGCCATCTGCAGACACGCGAGTGACATCATCAGCACCAGCCCACTGAAACATGGGATGGACTCTGGCTTGCAGGGGCTGGACGCGACGGCGCAGCCACGTGCGAATGAGGGCGCAGCCTCCCTCCTCTTTGCCTATGCGACTCTCGAGGTCGCAGACGCGCTCGTACAGCACATCTGTCTCCGCGGACTCGCCAGGCACGAGCACATTCTTCTAGGAGCGCCTCCTCTGGCACGACGTCGCGGGGTCGAAGGGTGCGAGTCCGAAGTGTTCTCCGTCAGCCTTCTGGTCACGGACGTAGAACCACTTGCCCCTCCACCCTTGGACGGACATCGCCAGCTTGATGTCGAAGTAGGTGGCGGAGGGATCGACGTGGATTCCGTAGCCGCCTACATCATAGACTACGGAGCCAGGCGCCGATTGACGCTTCAACTTAAAGAGGCGCTTGAAGAGACCGAAATGTGGCTCGATACCGAGCCAGCACTCGCAGAGGGTGATGTAGCAAGCTACATGGAGGATTGAGTTAGGGGATAGCTGATGGAGCTGGAGCCCATAGAAACAAAGAAGGCCCCTGAAGAAAGGATGCAGGGGCAACGAGAGGCCGCGAATGATGAACGCTAGGAACATCACTCGAAAACCGGCAGGAGGAGAGGGGATTACCTCGCCGCCGGGGACGTGCGCGTCGGCGACTGCGGCAGACAACACTCCGTCTTGACGAAGAAGACGAAGATCAGAGGACTTGATGACGGATGGATGCCACGCGCCATTCGTGACGTGGGTGCCCGTGCCCTTCTTCTTCCCGTCGGCCGTGGTGCTGGTGCCCGTAGCGGCGGAGCCGCCTTTCTTCTTCATCGCAGAAGTGGCAGCGGCGGAATCGGCGACAGCGCCTCCTTTCTTCTTCCCCATTAAGCGGCGGCGATGCGACCGGAGGAAGTAGCTAGGAAATGTGCGGAGTTGGTCCAGCGCCGCGGAAGACAAGAGCATAGAGAAAGCAGAGGAGCAGCGGCAATGGCGATGAAGGCAAAGGATGAACGAAAGTAGATGTGAAATTTACCGTCACAGCGTCATTACTTAACCCCTAGAAGAGGCAATCCAACGGCCTAGAAAAACCCTACCAGACGCGTGGCATTCATCGCGCTCGACACGTGGAAGAGCTGAAATGTGAACCGTCCCCCCACTACTCCCATTACGTGCAGAAATCGAGGAGGCGTAGTTAAAATAAAGATTACGCACGCCTGATCAAATCAAAGTCAGGGAGTGGGACCCACCGCTCGTCACGTCCCGTCAAACTTGCTCACGCAGGCAACTGAGGTCATGAAATCGTCAGCACTGACGCCATCAAAACTACGTAGCAGAAGATTTTGACTACTTTAGTCCTTGCTCAAGTCTTCGACTCCACCAAGCACTCAGGGGCTACTCCCTTAGGGAACGCTGGTCGTGCACCCTACGATTTTTTTTCTTCTTTTGCAGGAACATGGACAATCAAGGCAAATCCAACCACTCGAAACACGGTTCGACTATGGACATGGGTTACTCCCATAGGGAGCACCGGAAACAAATTCGACTGAAACAAGCAAACAAAAGACGACAGCAGTCATGAAAGTTCTTTGGTCCCTGCCTGAGTCTTCGACTCAACCAGGCACTCAGGGGCTACTCCCATAGGGAGCGCTGGTCGCGCACCCTTTGATTATTTATACAAAGTACTATGTGTTGATAACATCCACACTCGAAGTTTATGGCGACACCGCCTCATAATTTTTCCCTACAAAGAGACTACGTCTCCTGGGTCACTTGAATCGTCTCCGCGATGATAAAATTCGGATGCCGCGCTTACAGCGTGAAGATAAGACCTGAATAAGGCCTGGCAACGCATCTACTGCGCACTACCAGAAATATATCCGTGCCTACAGGTACGATGAACATGCCTCGATGGACGCATCGAGTGCTCACACCCATATAACTGGAATTCGACTCCTGTAAGACCTCCGCGGCTTGAGTCGAATTACACCGGCACTTTTCCGGATTCGAGTCCGGGGACTCGAATTTGAGTAGATGGTGTTGTTTTACCCTAAGGTAGTTAACTAATACCTATACATCGGTTAAATCAGGCATGCACATCAACAATCCCTATGACATAATCAGAGCAGTCAAAAAACATACTCAGTCATGCACTCGAAAGGCTTCATAAAGTCTCCAGTCGAATCTGCGATTCCACTGGACACTCAGGGGGCTACTGACATGGGTATACCCTACATGTACTCGATCTTGGTATATACGTCCTGCATACGTAGAGGCCCACGGTGTCGCCAGGGCCCAAACAAAGGACTCGAGTAACTTACGGACTCTCGATTGCTTGAAGAACAAGAAGAAGCTAAAGATAGAAACTTAAAAGGGGAAAACCCTAACATGTAACCGACTCGACCTGCTACCCGAGACCTAGCCTATCTATATAAAGGCTAGGAGGGGGCGGCGAGGAGGAGACACGCAACCCTAGTTTCCACAACCCTCGCCAGATTGCATCTGCGCACCATTGTAATCTTCGATTCCTTCGATAATTCCACGAGCAGACAAGTAGGAGTAGGGACCTCTACGAGGCCTGAACCTAGGTAAATCTTTGAGTCCCCTGTGTGCTTGTTTGCTAGCCGATAGATATCTCCAGTGCTCCCTCCTCCAAAACCCAAGTCCATAACAATGGGCATTGATGAGTTAAACCCTCGTCAGGTGCATTTTCTTGTAGTAAACAGTGTCGTTGGTGTGATTTTCCAACTATATCAGGAAAGAACATTCAATTATTCTCAATTTTCCGAGTGCTCATGAGTGAGGTTGTTCTTTTCCGTAAAGAAACGTCCGAAGAATATTGGATCTAAATGCCAGAAGCCAAGTTTACCAACATGTTGTACCAACGATTCCCTTGTTTTATTTATGAGTTTTCAAACTTCCTAGGTAACTCTACCCATTTGACCGAATGACTTTATGTCGATTTATTGAAATTAGGTCAAATTTGAAACTACAAGTAAATTGTAGGTTGGTTTTAAAGTTTTATGAAAAATCTTTTGGAGGTACCCATCGAGGGGTCACAATAAATATATCATAAAACACTGAGAGTTTTGACGATAGGTTCAACTTCTTGCTAAGATTTTACATCTTGACAATTTAACGAAATTAGGTCAAACTTGAGCTGCAAGTAAGCGCGATAGATTGCTCTTGAATTAAATGTATTTTCAGAGGTAGATCAGTGCATCTTGTTGTAGTAACCAATATCGTCAGTGTGAGTTTCCAACTATCAGGAGAGAACATTCAATTCTACATTTTCCGAGTGAAGACGAGCGAGGTTAGTTATTCTTTAATTTTCTATAAAGAGAAGTCCAAAGAATATTGGATGTCGATACCACAAGCCAAGTTGACAGACATATATAGTGGATCGACAACATGTTGTACTTATGATTCCCATGTTTTATGAGTTTTCAAGCTTCCTAGCTAACCCCGCGCATTTGAATGAATTTATGTCGATATCTCGGAATTAGGTCAAATTTGAAATTACAAGTAAATTGTAGGTTTTGCTTTGATAGATTTATGAAAAAGCTTTTGGAGATAACCATCGAGGAGTCAAACTTAATATATCAGAAACCAGCAAGAGTTTCGACGATAGGTTCAACTTCTTGCTAAGCCTTTGGATCTTGACAATTTAACGAAATTAGGTCAAACTTGAGCTAGCTACAAGTAAACACCATAGATTGCTCTTGAATTAAATGTTTTTTGATAGGTAGATCATCGGTGCATCTTTTTGTAGTAAACAATGTCGTCGATGTGAGTTTCCAACTATCAAGAAAGAACATTCAATTCTACATTTTCTGACTGAAGAATACGAGCGAGGTTGTTCTTTTTCCTAAAGAAAAGTATGAAGAATATTGGATATAAATGCCACCAGCCAATTGTACATATAGATATATTGGACCAACATGTTGTACCAACGATTCCCATGTTTTATGAGTTTTCAAACTTTCCAGCTAACTCTGGCCATTAGAATGACTTTATGTTGATTTATCGACATTAGGTCAAATTTGAAACTACAAGTACTAGTAAAGTGCACATGCCCTCGACGTGAGACTCAGATAATAGACATCTGGCATACCATCACCATATAAAATTATAATAGGTAAAGCAGAAAAAATATAATAGGTAAAATTTGAACTACTGCAAGTAAATTGTGTAGGTTGCTTTGAAAGTTTTACGAAAAAGCTCTTAGAGGTACCCATCGGAGGGGGCGCGCAGGGGGGTCAATTAATATACTATCATAAACCATAGAGAGTTCTGACGAGGGGTTCATCTTCTTTCTAAGATTTTGCGTCTTGACAGTTTAATGAAATTAGGTCAAACTTGAGCTACAACTAAGTGCGATATATTTCTCTTGAATTTCATGAAATTGGGTCAAACTTGAACTACAAGTAATAAATTGTAGGTTGCTTTGAAAGTTTTATGAAAAAATCTTTTGGGGGTACCCATCGAGCGGTTAATTAATATATTAGAAACCACAGAGAGTTTTGACGAGTGGTTCGACTTCTAGCTAAGATTTTGCATCATGAAAATTGTGAACACCTTTTGAAAATGATCACATGAAACAGGGCGAGAGGGGAATGATTTTTCTATTCTCTATGGGCAACCCACAAGCTTGAGGTGCACCTTATTAGGCTTAAAGATACAAACTCTATTTTCTCCACAATGTATATAGTGAACCTTAGTGGATGCCACATACTAGGCCTTAAGGTGTGGTTTTGTACACATTGTTGATGCCCTTATTAGGAAAAAAGGAAATAGTACTCCCTCGATCCAAATTATTGTTCTCACATTTGTGTAGATTCGGATGTATCTAGTCATGTTTTAGTGCTAGATACATCCGAATCTAGACAAATCTGAGAACATTAATTTGGATCGGAGGGAGCAGTATATTAGTACTTTTTTTGAGGAAAGTATATTAGTACTAGTACACTAGTATAGTACTAGTACTCATTTCTTTGCTTAGACATATGCTCACCTCTGTCCACGCGTTGTACATGCTGAGAGAATAAAATGTAGGCAGGGTAAAAGAGGGCAGCAGCAAAGAGGAGTTGAAGGCGGTTCGATGTCAGAGGAAAGTTATGATGGGTTCCTGACACGAGGTACTCCTGCGGCCACTCTACTAGTAGTAAATTTCAGGACCTATGCACAAACAAAAAATTGTGTGTTTTCTCTCTCCTTCGCTGCCTCTCACCATCCATCCTCCCTCTGTCTTACCCTTTCCCCTCGCGGACCGGCCTGGCTGATCTCTCCCTGGTCCAGAGTGTGGTGCTGCGCACGTGTGCCTTGGTACGGCGGCTCTGTGTCTCTGGCATGTTCGGCAGCCGCGTTGGCGTGGAGTAGGGACGAGGAGTAGTACATAGGAAGGAAACCACTTTGGTCCTTGGCGGCAAAAAAATTTCAAACTTTTCCGGTTTTCGAAATTTTCACTTGCTTCCCAAACATCAGGAGGGAAGGTTACTCAAAAGATCGACCATTCGTAGTACTTCTTATCTTATCTTTATGTTTTATTATCTCTTACAATACCATAGAATACCACTATATAGTGTACGGATAACTTTGAACATTGACCGTTGAATCAAGACCGGTAAATCCAAACAGTGTCGTCGGTGTGATTTTCCAACAATATCAGGAAAGAACATTCAATTATTCTCAATTTTTCGAGTGGATGACGAGCGAGGTTGTGCTTTTCCATTTAGGAATGTCCGAAGAATATTGGATCTGAATGCCAGAAGCCAAGTTTACCAACATGTTGTACCAATGATTCCCATGTTTTTTTATGAGTTTTCAAACTTCCTAGCTAACTCTGCCTATTTGACCGAATGACTTTTTGTCGATTTATCGAAATTAGGTCAAATTTGAAACTACAAGTAAATTGTAGGTTGCTTTGAAAGTTTTACGAAAAATCTTTTGGAGGTATCCATCGAGGGGTCACAATTAATACATCATAAAACACTAAGAGTGTTGACGATAGGTTCAACTTCTTGCTAAGATTTTGCATCTTGACAATTTAACGAAATTAGGTCAAACTTGAGCTACAAGTAAGCACGATAGATTACTATTGAATTAAATTTATTTCCAAAGGTAGATGGGTGCATCTTCATGTAGTAAACAATGTCCTCGGTGTTAGTTTCCAACTATCACAAAAGAACATTTAATTCTCAATTTTTCGAGTGATGACAAGATTGTTCTTTTACGTAAAGAAACACCGAAGAATATTGATCTGAATACCACAAGATAAGTTTTCAGACATAAATGTATGGACGTCGATGTAATTTTACCTTTTTAGGTCCTTGATATAAAATGTACTCGCACCGTCCTTGTAAAATTCAAACCTAAAAGCAAGTGGTAACATTTGAAAGTATTTAAGATTATTAGTTGTCGATGAGTATGAACGTTCTTGGATTTCAAGCCGAACGACCAAGGTCATGGCCATATCTACATCATACTTTATGCTAATGATGATCCCATGTCCACGAATTTTCATGCCGCTAACTCTGGCCATATATTTTGAAAACAAACGAAGAGAAAGTAGTATGAAGAGTATGGCTCGATGAGCTTCTCTCTCGAGAAGGACCCAAACATGATTGTTTTCCCTGCTTAATTTTAGGGTGCTTCGTGATAAATGTATGGACCTCGATGTAATTTTACCCCTTTTTAGGTCCTTGTGGTAAAATGTACTCCCATTGTCCCTGTAAAATTCGAACACAGAAGCAAGTGGTAAAATTTAAACGTATTTAAGATTATTAGTTGTCAATGAGTATGAACATTCTTGCATTTCAAGCCGAACCACCAGGGTCATGGATATATGTACATCATACTTTATGCTGATGATTCATGATCCCATATCGAAGAATTTGCATGACGCAAAATTTGGCCATGTATTTTGAAAACAAACGAAGAGGAAGTAGTACTACGAAGAGTATGGCTTGGTAAGGTTCGTTCTCGAGAAGGAGCCGAACCTGACTATTTTCCTTTGCTTAATTTTAAGGCGTGCTTTGTGCTAAATTTTTGTACCTCGATGTAATTTTCCCCTTTTAGGTCCTTGATGAAAACAAACAAAGAGGAAGAAGTACTATGAAGAGTACGGCTCAATCAACTGTTCTCTCGAGAAGGAGCCAAAGCAAACTGTTTTATTTGCTTAATTTTAGGGTACTTCATGCTAAATTAATGGACCTCGATGTAATTTCCCCTTTTTAGGTCCTTGATGTAAAATGTACTCCTACCGTCCGTGTAAAATTCAAACCTACAAGTTAGTGGTAAAAGTTAAACGAATTTAAGGTTAGTTGCGAATGAGTATGAACAATCTTGGATTTCAAGCTGAACGGCCAAGGTCATGGCCATATCTACATTATACTTTACATCGATGATTCACGATCCCATATCCAACAATTTCATGCCGCCAAATTGGCCATATTTTGAAAACAAACGAAGAGTATGGCTCGATCAGCTGCTGTCTCGAGAAGGAGCCAAACCCGACTGTTTTCCCTGCTTAATTTTAGGGTGCTCCATGGTAATTAAATGTATAGACCTCAATGTAATTTTACATTTTTTAGGTCCTTACTGTAAAATGTACTCCCACCGTCCGTGTAAAATTTGAACATAAAAGCAAGTGGTAAAATTAAACGTAATTAAGCTTATTAGTTGTCAATGAATATGAAAATTCTTGCATTTCAAGCCGAAATACCATGGTCATACATATTTACATCATACTTTATATGCTGATGATTCATGATACCATAGTGAAGAATTTTCATGCCATCAAATTTGGCCATATTTTGAAAACAAACAAACAGGAAGTAGTATGAAGAGTATGCATGGCTCGGTTAGCTTCTCTCTCTAGAAGGAGCAAAACATGATGTTTTCCCTCCTTAATTTTAGGGTGCTTCGTGATAAATGTATGAGCCTCGATGTAATTTTACCTTGTTTAGGTCCTTGATGTAAAATGTACTCTGAATGTCCGTGTAAAATTCTATCCTAAAAGCAAGTTGTAAAATTTAAACATGTTTAACATTATTATATGTCGATGAGTATGAGCATTCTTGGATTTCAAGATGAATGACCAAGGTCATGGCCGTATCTACATCATACTTTATGCTGATGATTCGTGATCCCATATCCAAGAATTTGCATGCCCCCAAACTTGGCCATATTTTGAAAACAAATAAAGAGGAAGTAGTATAAAGAGTATGGCTCAATCAGCTTCTCTCACGAGAAGGAGCAAAACATGACTATTTTCCCTGCTTAATTTTAGGGCGCTTCGTGCTAAAAGTATGGACCTCGATGTAATTTTACCTTTTTTAGGTCCTTGGTGTAAATTGTACTCCCACCATCCGTACGTGTAAAGTTCGAACCTAAAAGCAAGTGGTAAAATTTAAATGTATTTAAGATTATCAGTTATCGATGAGTATGAACATTCTTGGATTTCAAGACGAACGACCAAGGTCATGGACATATCTACATCATACTTTATGCTGATGGTTCTTGATCCCATATCCAAGAATTTGCATGCGACCAAATTTTGCCATATTTTGAAAACAAATGAAGAGGAAATAGTATGAATAGTATGTCTCGATCAGCTTTTCTCTCGAGAAGGAGCAAAACATGACTGTTTTCCTAATTATTTTTAGGGTGCTTCATGCTAAATGTATGGACCTCGATGTAATTTTACCTTTTTTAGGTCCTTGATGTAAAATGTACTCCCACCATCCGTACATGTAAAATTCAAACCTAAAAGAAACTGTTAAATTTAAGCATATTTAAGATTATTAGTTGTCGATAAGTATGAACATTCTTGGATTTCAAGAAGAACGACCAAGGTCATGGGCCTCATGGCCATATCTACATCATACTTTATGTTGATGATTCATGATCCCCTATCCAAGAATTTTCAAGCCGCCAAATTTGGCCATATTTTGGAAACAAACAAAGAGGAAGTAGTATGAAGAGTATGTCTCGATCAGCTTTTCTCTCGAGAAGGAGCAAAACATGACTATTTTCCCTGCTTAATTTCGGGGTGCTTTGTGCTAAATGTATGGAGCTCGATAAAATTTTACCTTTTTAGGTCTTTGATTTAAAATGTAATCCCTATGTCCTTACGTGTAAAATTTGAACCTAAAAGCAAGTTGTAAAATTTAAACATATTTAATTTTATTAGTTGTCGATGAGTATGAACATTCTTGGATTTCAAGCCGAACGACCAAGGTCATGGCCATATCTACATCATAATTTATGTTGATGATGATCCCATGTCTAGAAATTTTCATGCCACCAAATTTGGCCATACATTTTGAAAACAAATGAAGATAAAGTAGTATGAAGAGTATGGCTCTGCTCTCTCGAGAAGGAGCCGGGCCCGACTACTTCCCTTGCTTATTTTTAGGGTGCTTTGTGCTAAATGTAAGGACGACTATGTAATTTTATCCATTTTCAGGTCCTTAATGTAAATTATACTCCCATCATTTGTGATGTTTCCATATTTGGGAGTAAATGAGTGAATCATTTCATGGTAATAATGTTGCCACTCGGAGTTTACAACCATTAAATCTAGCACGAAAACATGACTATATACATTCTAATCTAGATAAATCTGAGAACATTATATGGATCGGAGGGAGTAGTATATATGCATTCAAAACAAATTTTTTTGCTCTCTCCTTCAGTGCGGCATCACCATACCCACACGCAAAGCAAATTTGAGGACATTTCGAACTTTTTTCTTTGGCACGGTGTGATTTGCTGTCCCTAGCTACCTGCTGGAAAAAAAACAGTAGCGCCTTAAACTAGAGCCCAGCATTGCGGGCTGGAGTGTTTAAGAAATACTACTATATCTAATTTTCTTGTATTATTCCTTTTTTGCATAAGCGTCTATATTAACGTCATGCGTTAGTTTTTCCCTAATATACCGGTCGAAGTAGTCGATCCGACAACCGGAGGAGAACCACCTCGCGCCCCTCATCGTCTTCCTCTGCCGCTCCGGCCGCTTGTGCACCATCATAGCCCCTCTCCACCCTTGTAGAAAGGTAGAAACCGCCAACTGATGGCCTAAGATATCTCGAGCTCGTTGGGGAACCCCAAGAGGAAGGTATGATGAGCACAGCAGCAAGTTTCCCTCAGTTATGAAACCAAGGTTATCGAACCAGTAGGAGCAAGGAAACACATCCAAGGTGTTGTTGCCAACTTGGAATCCTTCACAACACAACCACAGAACTTTTCCCCCAACTTACAGTGAGGTTGTCAATCTCACCGGTTTTGCTGAAAACAAAGGATTAAATGTATTGTGTGGAAGAAAGTAAAAGCTTGCAGAAAGTAAACAGAAAGCAGTAAACAGTTGTAGATTGATGGTAAAAGAAAGGACCAGGGTCCATAGTTCACTAGTGGTGGTTCTCCTTAAGATAGATGACATGTTGGGTGAACAAATTACAACGGGGCAATTTACAAACATCGAGAAAGTATACATGCATATACTAATCATCTTGACTCCTGTGAGATTTGATTGGGCATTACAACATTATACATAGACCGTAATCCAACTACATCTATGACTAATAATCCACCTTCAGGTTATCATCCAAACCCCCTCCAGTATTAAGTTGCAAGCAACAGAAAATTGCATTACGCATTGCGTGTAAAGTAAACAATACGATTGTTTTATGAAGAAAGGATTGTTGTTTTCTCCCTAGTAGAAACAACACATCTAGTACCTTTGAGATTTCTATCACTTCCCCAGATTACTAGAGACATGAACCCACTATCGAGCATAAATACTCCCTCTTGGAGTTGCTAGCATCTACTAGGCCAAGATATCTACTAACAATGGAGAGCATGCAAGATCACAAATAACAAAGACATGATAGAATCAATAATCAATCTGAAATAGCATCTCAATATCCATCGGATCCCCACAAACACAACATGTATGATTAGAAATAGATGATCTTGATCATGAACGGAGCTCACCAGATCTAGACATGGTAGCACAAAGGAGAAGAACCAACCATCTAGCTACTACATGGACCCGTAGTCCAAGGATGAACTACTCACGCATCACACCGGAGGTTGTCATGGTGATGAAGAAGGCCTCTAGGGTGAATTCTTCCCTCCGGCAGGGTGCCGGGAAGAGCTTCAGATCCCTCCCGATCTAGGTATGGAGATGACGGCAGCTATAGACTCTTTCGTGGAATTTTGATCGGGTACTTAGGGTTTCTGTATCGGAGGCATCTTATAGGCGAAGGGGGAGGCCGGGGGGTGTCCTAGGAGGCCACACCACCCCCTGGCACGGGTCAGGCCTGGCCGCGTGGCCAGGTGGTGTGGCGGCCCTCTGGCCCCTCTCCGTCTCGTATTCGGGCTCCGTGTCCCCCTCGGTGAAATATTGACTTTGGCTTTTGTCCTGGAACCAAAAACAGCAGAAAATAGGCAGCTGGCACTGTGGCATCTTGTTAATAGGTTAATCCAAGAAAGTGTATAAAAAATACTCCAAAGTGTCGACAAAACATAAGAAAGTAGATAAAAACAAAGCATGGAACATCAAAAATTATAGATACGTTTGCAACGTATCAACATCCCCAAGCTTAACTCTTGCTCATCCTCGAGTAGGTAAGTGATAAAAAGAAAGAATAATTTTTGAGGTGACATGCACCATCATAAACTTGATCAAAGTATTTGTAAAACATGGATAGCTGGGATCATAGTACTTCAATCATAACATGAAAGACAAAGTTCTAACAATAAGACATAGCAACTATGTTGCAACATGAAAAGGCACAAACAAAGGATTCATGAATAACAATGCTTTGCAAGACGTTTGTTTGTTTCACATAAAGAACACATATCATAATGGCATTCATCTTGTCCCTCATAGAGTAGCAAACATAAATGCATAGGACACCTTCAAAGTTTATAAGGGTGACTAGATACAAATAGTTTAAGAATAAGCAATATCAAAGTTATGCATCAATCAACAAGTCTTGGGACAATGCACATAGAACTAAGAATGGCCACTATGCTCTCAAAATAGGTGCATAAAGATAGAAGGTGGAGACTCAACATAAAAGTAAAAGAAAGGCCTTCATAGAAGGAAGCAGGGATTCAAGTTTCATAAAGAGCTTCCCAAAATTATGGTACTTATTAGCTTTCAGCTCTCATTGCCCCTATCATAAGCATCTGGAAGTGATTAAGGTTAAACTGAACAAACTATGAAGTATATGCTTGACAAAGTATAAGTTGGAAATCTCATGTCCCTTGAATATGAGGGCCGCTCCTCATGCTACTCAAGTTTAGTAACCAGTAAGTTCTTGTCATAGTAAGTACATGTGTATCATAGAGAACCACCAACGTGGTACCCCTTGCCCGATGATACAGAAGAATACCCATATCAAAATGACAAGGCAAGCAGACAACGAGCATCCCAGCAATCTTCTTATTTACCATGGGATAATGGTGCTTTTTCTCTCTTTCCTCTTTTCTCATATCTATGTTTTTCTCTTTTTCCCAATGTCTAACTCTTTTTTTGTAAGAAGAATGCTTCATAGACATCTCATTATGGTTATGCTGCAGGTTTCCACCATGATTAGGCATGGATTAGACCGGTGGCCTAGGCGTTTCTCTAACATACATACATAACTCCATGGACTTACAAGCTCCCCTTTAATTTCACACCGACGACATCCATAGACAAAAGAGCATGATATCAACTAGGTACAAAGTACAAGTGCAATGTTGAAAGCGTTCCCCATGACAGCATGGTTCTGCTAATCCCCAACATATAAGTGCAAGCATATACAACATAGACGACACAATGTTTCAAGTTTATTAAGGGAAAAAAAGTAAAGTGTGCCATCAAGTTCGTGAGAGCTTTAATCACTAGTTTTCTCATAACAAGTTTAATTCGTACTGTAGATAAAAACATGAATATACTTGGAATAGCAAATGCTAATAGGTAGGTATGGTGGACTCTTTGAAATAACTTGGTTTTATTTGGAGTTGGATGCATCAGTGGAACTCATACTTGGTTATGGAGGCTAGCAAAAGACTGGGAGTGACCGACTAAGAGAGTAATAATGGCCATAATCATGCAAAGGGACAAAACATCATTAATTAAAGCATAAAGTGATATTACAAGTCGAAAACTAAAGGATCATAAAGGCTATGGTGACTTGGGATAGGCATAACATGGTGTGAGCATGCGCCAAGTCAACCCAAATAAAGCATCAAAGGAGAATACCACAATACTATGCTTTAATATGTTAAAACAACGCATGATTCTTCCAAGGAACATTAAGCAATCTCAATTGTTTATAACATGTCATGCTACAGAAAAGATCACTAAGCATAAAGCCAAAACAATACCAAGCATGACATGACAAAGCATGGGCCACATTTAAAAGCAAGCTCTCTTTACCACTTAAGCATGAACTTTCCTACTCTTTTCCAATCCAAACCAAACTATTTGAAAACTAATGTATGAAAGAGGGGGTCTAACAAATTTATTCAAGCAAACTAAGAAAACCAAGCAAAAAAAAAAACCAAAAACAAAAACAAAGATGCTCCTAGAACAACACAACTGTGCATGAAACAATAAAAATGAAGTGTTTGGAAGAAATCTGGGATTTTTATTGATGAAGAAGGGGATGCCTTGGGCATCCCCAAGATTTGACGCTTGTACTTATTGGATATTTATTGGGGTGACATGCATGGCATCCCCAAGCTTGAGCTTCAGTCCATTCTTCATCTCATTACATCATTCTCTCCATACACCTGAAATTTTTCCTTCATACAAAACTTCACACAATCTTTATTAGCAACATTAGTGCACTCAAAGTAATAAGTCTTTGGGTTTAGTTTCAACACCAATAAAACTTCCATTAAAACACAATCTTACTGAAGCACTTCCCTCAAAAAGCTCAATTCCCCAAAGAGAACTCAAAAGGGAATCAACAAGAAGAAAATGCAAATAATAGCAGAAATCTGTCAAAACAGACCAGTAGATAAAAACCAATTTTTTAGAAGACCTTATGTTGCTCAAATCGAAAATTGTTGAACTAATGAAAGTTAGATAACAACCTGGGGCAGAATCACAAAAATGCATGCGTCAAAACGATGTACAGAGATTGTACACAAATTTTTATGGTGAAGCACAAAAATCTGTTTCGGGACAGCAACTTTCCCAAGCATTACTTCTCTCTCATTAGAGGTTACTCTTGGCACAAAAAGCAAATAAAAAGGATAAGGAGAGGTTATTACTGAAGCAATAACTTCCAAGACTCATCTAAAACTTTTGGGTTATCTCCCAATAAGTACTTTTCTTTAACGCCATTTTGTTAGGCATAAGAAGCAAGAAAAAGAATCAAGTGTTCTCAAATGAAGAAGCATTAAGATTAATACCAGAAATATCTTCAACAAGGCAAGGTATCTCATCCAAATAAGTTCTAGAGGATCCTCTCTCAATGCTTTTGGGTTCACTAATTTCATCAAATGGGTTTTCAGGAGCAATCCAATTAAGATTATTTTCTATGGCTTCATGCATTGCTACAAGTTTGAAAGGTATTGGTATCTTAATTTCCTCCCCATTAGGTTCGGATTTTTTCATCTTTTCTTGTGTTCTAATAACATCTACACATGAGCCTAGCATATTAAAACGTTCAAAGACTTTTCTAGATTCCTTGGAAACATCATAGAATTCCTTAAGCAAAGTTTCCAGAATAAAATCTCTCTTTTCAGGGTCCTCAATTTCCTTAACTTTAAGAAACATTACTTGAATTAAAGGGTTAAGGTTAACAAACCTAGCTTCCAACATGTGAACCAAACAAGCTGCAGCAATTTCATAATTTGGAGCAAGTTTTGCAAGGGATCTATCCTCAATATCCTCATGCTTACTAACATGATTCAATAATTCTTCAATATTATCTTTTCCAATTATAGAGCCACTACCTATTGAAAGGTCTTTCAAAGTGAATTTAGGGATGAACATGGTGCGCTAAGAAAGAGGTAACAACTATAGAAAGACTTAATTTTTTTGTGTTTTTAATAAAGAAAGCAAACTAGTACAACTCATTTTTTTGTGTTTTTGATAAAGAAACAAGCAAACAAAGCAAAAATAAACTAAGCAAAAATACTATTCCCCAGAACGACATCTGGAGCGATGAAGCATAAGATATCTGAGTGCTACAGCCAGGCAATTGGATTTGGCAACCTCCACTACGGACCGCTGAGAAACATCACCGGTCACGTCGATCTTTTGAGCACCGCTCGCCTGGCTCATGGCATGGTTGGCATGCGTCGAGGGATTGCGAAAGATCCTGGTCTCTAGTTTGGTTTGCCCTGCCTACTTCACTCTGACCCTCAGACATGGCCACTAGACCGTGACGAGTCGGTAAAAATCAGTTTTGCGTGATTTTTGTAGGACCCGAATCCTTAGATTCTTTCCTATGGATTGAATTTGGATCAAATGAATCGTGGTATGCTAATTCTTTGGAACTGCAACCCCCACCCATGCTTAAATCCTGTAGGAATTGGAACATCTACTTGAGGCTCAACTCTCATCATGCCAATCACGTAAGTAGTTTTCCTACGTTTTATAATCGCTTGTTTTTCACCAGCAAACCTGTGAAATTCCTGTGGTCTCAATCCTACGATCGAAAGAGGCCCAAGACTTTTGCTTCAGTGTCCCCCCCTCTCCTCCAAACATACTAATCTGAAAACACAAGAACGACCAGGATTGTTGATACCTGTAATGGAAGGTGTATTGGCCAATCAATGCTGGCGTTATATTTTAAGTTTCATGTGTTTTACAAACACAAGATTTCTGTAAAAATTTGGCTCATTGGTTTACATGAATACAAAAACATAGGATTACTTTAAAACATGGTAAAATCAAAGTCAAACCTCACGGGAGAGTATATTTATGATGTTATCGTGTCTCTTGGGACCTCATTCTTGTTCTTTGCGTGTGTAGGAATTTGAAAATGAGGTCCAAGTTGGATATGAAGAATTGCATATGAGTTTTGGAGGATTCTAACCCATAGGATTTTGGAAGATATCAAATTCCTATGGAGTCACTTCTTAGTTCCTATGCCCTTCATTCCATAAGAATCTAAACACGAGCTCGAACCTCATTCTATTTCTCCTTTGAGAAGTCCAATGCGCTTACACTATATTGCTGCAAAAATCTTGTGTTTATTTCCTATTCACCATCCAAAGACACCTGTTACAAAATTCATGCGTTTTTAATTCCTAAGATGAATTTACTGTACCTACCATGTTAATCCTGTGTTTTTCCTATTCCTATGTTTTTAAAAACCATTGATAGAAAGAGGCCCCTAATCTTGTTAATCAATTATAGGAAAATTTCATGCGTTTTTTCCTCTGGTCCATTCCTCTGAACAGTGCCAGCATAGGAAACTTAACTGTTCCTACACTTTTTCTTTAATGCAAACAAGACCTTACTCCTTGGTGTGTTTGTCTGCATGCATTCATGATTTATTCAACACGTTTCTGAATCTTTTAGATAGTAGTTTTTCCGCAAAGCTAGCTAGCACTAACCCCTTTGTCAAACACCTTGCATGCCCTATATATGAAGAAAATCTATTGCAGGGCATGGACGCATGATGTCACTAGACAATCCAACAATAGAAGCATTTGTACCAGTTGATGATGACATACCCGGAACATGGGATGATGAAGGATTTGAAAACAAGGGTCGCCGGGTTGGTGCCAACGGAGAATGGATTGCGATTGCAAAGCACCCGGGGCGCTGGTACCTCCAAAACATCTACAGTATGGCACGTATCGAGCTGCCAGGTGTGCAGCGTGTTGATATTTATCCATGGGGTAACCAGTGTCCCCCCCCCAATGCATTTACCTCTACAAGAACACGTATATCGAGCTGCTGAAGATACAAATAGCAAAGAAACCGTACAGATTTGACAACAAATGGCACTACAGCGCGATGGCGGTGTTTAACAAATTCATTGCTACCATAGATTTTCCTGGTGATAGGGACTGGATTATCCTTCGAAACGACTATCTTGCACCAGCAACGTATGTCGATGTCACTGCCAAGTGTCTAATCAGTGGTTCTATTGATCGCATATACGCGGTGACAGAACCGCGAGGAGATGTTCTTGTCTAGGAACCAAACAAGTGGAGTGAGTCCCGTTATTTAAAAGTAAAATTTATAGATTACTTACAACTACATTGTTCGTGATACTTTTGCTAACTGAAATGCACACATAGGTATACTTGCAGGCCCACGTGTCATACAGGCTCCAGTAATTGAAGAGCCGGCAAACATCCAAGCCGGTGGCGATGCCGAGGCTGAAGATATTGCATTACGCAGATGGTACTTGCAGAGCTTGGCTGGAATATCATGTGGATTCACACCAGGGGTGCGCGAACTAGAAGCCATGGTAATCCTGTATCATACATGGGTAGAGAACTGCTCACTTATCCCTCGCTCCGCTGCCACGTTTTCCAGAGGGCCCTTAATTTGGATGACCCTGTAGCACCGGACTGGATCAGAAGGGATAATCTTGAAGGGAGGTCAATGTTTGTGGGAATCAACCATCCATTCATCCTCGATCCCCCTACAAACTCCAAACCTGGTGTTGCCGATGTTGACGAAGCGCTGCCAGTGTCCAGGGGGGGACTGTGTGTTTGCTACACACGTGCGCTGCCAACATCGCCCACAACCAGTTCCAGATTGGAGCCGCATGCATGTCAATGGGGGAGATGCCATAGGTTCATCACTTAACTACACTAGAGCAGAACATAGAGAGCAAATGTTTGAGGTGCCAATATGGTTCATCCCAACCCTTCCTAGAACTATGTGAAGTTTGACCAAAATACCGAAAAGCTGATTATGAGCACTCGCAACATCATTTCTGTAGCTAGTACTTATCACCATGTAATGTATAGTACTATGTACATAGTACTTTCATACTGTATTGTAGTATCAGTACTTGCAACATCATTTCCACTATTGCTTGTACTAGGCACCATGTATGTAATAATATACTTTCATAGTACGTGTCTGATGTTTCCCTATTCAAGCACTCAAGCTGTCGTGCCCAATTTTCTAGGAAATTAATTTTTGCATGACAATTAGTAGTACTGTATTGGTGGCAAGGTTTGCTTTGTCCACAACATTTGTGTAACCTCGCCATATTTATTACCTCACCAACCCCCGCCCCAGCCCCAGCCCTCTCTCACACAGCACTCCTTAATTGCCATTGCGCTTCCCTCCATTGACGACCACCACCGCCGCAACTTACTCGTCTTAGGAGGGTCGGCTACGGGCGGCGGGCCCTGCAACCTCATCTATAGAGTCGTTGCATCCCTCAGACATCGCGTTGGCAGTGCGGTATGTACATAATCCCCGGAACCCTTGATCTTGATGATGAGATGCGGTCAAGCTTTTATTAGCGCTTGGTTAACATTGGGTTGGTGTTGAGTATAGTTCTCATCTAGTGCATTTAACTCATATGTATACTACAGTTCAGTTTTACGCATGCAAGCTAGTTCCAGGGCTAGATCTATGGTGAACTGTAATAATTAGTTCAAATTTTGTATTGATTGATCCGCGACTGATGATGATTTGGGAGGCCACTTGGTATGTTTTGCTTTAGATTTGTCTTAGGGGGGGGAGGTCCCTTTAATTTGAGCAAGTTAGAGCAACTTTTGCCCTACCCTGATTGTTGCCAAAATTACGAGTATATGTATGCATCTCTAGCATTGGCAGCAGATAGAGCTCATCCTGTTCGTCCGCTCGTCTGTTCCTGGGTGTCCGGTATCTGTACTGCTCGATAAAGAACTGCACTAATGTGATGCCTAGACCTTGGAAGTAGTACTAATATAACCGTCGTTCATGCTAGCTAGAGTTAAGACTTCAATTTGTGTACTTCAATAAGAAAATTGCTCCACTTTACTTTCTTAGCTGATCTTGTATTATACTGTATCAGCTAATACTGTACTATTTCACAATTATTGACAGCTGGTAGAGACATTATCTGTCCACTGGATTTTTTTGCAGTGTTCGGGCAAGAAGAGTTTGGATAGACTCATCATCGAAGAAGACAAGAGAGTCCTGTGCAGTCTAGATGGAGGGGCTAGCCAGGAACACCCACGTGGAGAACACCTGTGACGAGTTCTGCAAGATGTTGTTAATACCGGGAGGGTTAGACGTGCAGAGCATACCCAGCTCCTTTTTGCTAACATTTGGCGGTGAGTATCCAGAGGCCATCAAGCTAAAGATATGCAAAGCCTGCAGCTGGGACGTCGAGCTGAAGAAGCAAGATGGCAAGGTAATCCTTGACGAAGGATGGCTAGATTTTGTCAAAGCACATGACTTGAAGGTAGGATACTTTCTGGTATTCAAGAAGCTTGCCACCACTTCCTTTAAGGTGATAGTATTTGATCATGATAACTGTAAGAAGGTGATCAGATGTGCAGGTTATCATCCATCATTTGATGGACAATTTACTATATCGTAGGTGTATTAATGTAGTGACTATTCGCTTCTAATTATAACTATTATGTAAAGAGGTGCTTGAACACCTTCCGTTATCATGCATCCTGTTGGAAAACCGTGGTACTTAATCGCGTTAGGCTCCAATGTGGAGGTATTTATTGTACTATGTTTGCAGTAAAACTGCAAAACAAACATCTAGTGTACTACTGCTAGTATTGTACTACCTCCTGTTCCAAAGTATTAGGGCTGGACATAAAACTCGAAACTCGATGAGTTTAATGAGCACACGTTTGCTCGGCTCGTTCAAAATCAACTCGTTTCCTTAACGATCTTGGCTGAGCTGCAGGTTTTGCTCGATATCCTTAACGAGCTAAATGATTGAGTTAACGATGTTCGTGAGCTACTCATTAAGCTCGGTAACAGCCAAGGTAAGGCCCACTTATGTTGCTACATGTCTAATCTGGCAGCCCATCTAAGGCAAACATCTAGCCCATTGAGTAAGACTGATCAATCAAGGAGCGAGACCGACCGACCAAAAACCTTACCCTAGACTCCCCCAATCGATTCAGAATATTTATCATGTGTCTCGTCAACTCGTCATCTCCCACTGCATACCCCATCTCCATCTTCTCAGTCTGGATCTGCTGACCGCGGCACTGACCTAACCCTGCCGACTATCGTTTTTAATTATCGGTATGCCTCTGTCTGAGGCTGATACATTTTCATAACGAGTAGCTCATGAGCGCTCGTTGACATCTAATGAACCAAGATGAGATTTACTTTTTGCTCATTATCCTTAACGAGTTTAATGATCTGAGCCTTAATAACGAGCCGAGCCTTAACGGGTCGAGCTGCTTGATAGTCCAGCCCTACAGTATAATCCTTTTTAGCAAACTAAACAAACATCATCTAGTCAAACATGACAGCAGTAGTAACTCTAGTCGGCGTACACGGCAGTGTGCCGACCTAGCTGTAATGGCCTAGGTTGTGACATGGTTAATTTAGGCCACGACAGCGTGCCGACCTAGCTATAAAATGCGCCAGGATTTTAGATGGTTAATTTAGTGCACTGCAGCATGCAGGCCAAGCTAATCGGAGTCCTGGATGCAGCTCTAGAGGCCTTGCAAAAAAACTCGTTCAAAGAGCCATCCCATCTTCCCCATCTCGGTTGTTTTTATCCCCACTCGCCAACGCCGCCTAGCCCCGCATTTGGGATCGTCTCTAGTGCATGCTTCGCACATTTTCCTCGCCATCTTGCCCGCTGCATCGGATCTTGCAGGCCAGGCGCCACCCCTCTCCAAAAGTCCCTCGATAGTCATACTCTGGTCCGACCTCTTCCCCCTAATACATCTCGATGACGCAATCGACGCACAACCCACTGCACGGCGTTTGGAGCAAGGTCGGCGACGACGATTTCAACGAAATCGCTATGCGTCTGGACACTACCAGCGCTGCCCGGCTGGTCGCATGCTCCAAGGAGATGTACCGCCAAGTCGTGGGCGGAAAAGGTAGCAGATATCCCAATGACCACTGTGGGACATTCATCCCCTACAACGACGTCTACAACCACACAATCTGGTGCTTTCATAGCCAGCAAGTCTGCATGGAGCCTGGATGCAAGTTCATCACCTCGTCGGTAGAGCTAACACCTATGGTAGAGCTCATCCGCCACCTCAGAGTTGCCCACTCGAGAACTTCACCCATAATGCCCTATAGCCACAAACACTGGGAGCCGTCTAAGATGGTGCCCATAGGGGGCTCGCGGAGAGCGGATATCATCAGCATCAGGAAAGAGGGCACCATGTTCATCGCCCAAATTGATGGCCATACCATGGACATCATCATATCTCCCAGGTTCGTCAGTTCAGGGGCATGCAAATCGCCGCGGTACAAGGTGAAGCTTTGGTCGCTATCTCTGTGGCATGAGCTCCATGCGGTTGAAATGGTGGCAACATCTGAGCTGACGAGCAGGCCATCGCCGGGTGAAGTCGCCCTGGAAGGGCTCAGGTCATACTTGTCGCAGCTGCGGTGTTACCTGGAAGCTTCTGAACCGTTCGTCGGAATTCCCTGTGGATTAGGAGTATTGTATCAACAAGTTTCAAAAGTGAGATAAAACATCTAAATATTATTTGTGATGATCCCAATGTTAAGATATGTAATGTCGTACTAATTAATTACTACTTTATATTGGTAACAGATTCAATTTGTATGGGAAGAGGTGGAACAAGTTTGCGGCAATGTATACCTATTTCCAATGTACGTTGCTGACATAGTAGGCCCACAGGCGACGGTGTGACAAGGAAAGGGTAACAGGCAGGAAAGAAAGTGTTACCCGACCAGCACTTGACACGCTGTTGCATTATGCCGAGTATTTTGTATGGAGGTCTTAACTTGCTACTGCTAATCTATTTTGTAGTATACATATGTAGTGGTACTTGTTCAGATCGACCGATCGAGTGCTGAATATGGACTCTCTTTCCTTATGAGTCATGGCCTTGCTACAACTATTGAATTTCAATGTCTTCATTGTTGAATCTATCATTTCTTTTGGCCATTCTCTGTACTACTGAATCGGTCACTTTGAAATGTTGTTGAATCTGTCAAGTGGTGCTGAATATAAACTGGGAATCTGTAGATATTTTTCTGTCTTATTCCGTACTGCTCAAGCTTCAAATGCTACTCAATCTGTCAAGTGTTATGTCGTCACTATTACTAAGGTATTTTCTAGAACTAATACTGTACTGGTACTTGTTTAGATCAAGTGCAGAAGATGGTCTTGCTTTCCTTTCTAAACTTGGCTTTGTCACAATCTAGATGAGGCTTGGGCATTTTGGGATGCATATATATGGGGGTCACACTGGTATTAATATGAAGAGGAGGTATGCACACAAAAGCATACTTGATCGTCAGTTATGCTTGCTCCAATGATTGAGTGTGTTTAGAGAAAAGGGCAAACTGATCGTGCGACAAGGTTTTTAGAGTTGAAACATGAACGGGTTCTCTCTGTAAGCTTTAGTGTATGTATAGCTGAAACAATCACTTTGGAATGCTACAGAATCGGTCAAGTGCTGCTGAATATGAACTAGGAATATGTCGATATTTTTTCTGTCTTATTCTGTAATATTGGATCTTTCAAATGCTACTGAATTTGTAAAAAAAGTTATGTCGCTGATGCTGGGCTGCTTGCACTAGAGCTTTTGTCTGTGTGTCATCGGAACCGTTGGATGTGTTTTGGACAGAAATGAGAGGGTACCAAGTGAAGTCATTAGATACATGTCCAGTTTTGGCGCACGTGGTATGTGTCCCTTGTTCTTTAGATATTTTTTACACGAATATATGTCAAAAGAATTATCGTTTCTTTTTCCCTCCGGTAGTGAGGTCTGTGTTCCGAATCCGGCCGAGCCATGCAAATTTTACTAAAGAGGAGGTAAAATCTAGCCCATTCGACCCCTCTTTAGCCCAGAACAATTTAATTCGGCCTTGTAGGGGTCAGGGGACTTGCTGACGACAATTCATTTAAATATTTATCAAGGAGCCCATGGAGAATAGCGGATGGAGTATAGCCCATTGAGTATAGTAGATGAAGAATAGCCCAAAAATTTTAATTCAGCCTTTTTGGAATTTCACTTTAAAACAAAAACAAAAACCCGCCTACCCACGTTTTTAAGAAACTACTCCATTATCTGGCATTTAATAAATTGAGATGCACATGATTATTCTAATGTGAGGCTGACATAAAGGACCCACCAGCCTGAATAAACAGCTGATGTAGAGAGCAAAGCTATCAAGTTCGGAACACAAAGGCGTGACAGAGGGTAAAAAAATCCATCATACACACCTTTCTTCTAATGAGAGGATGACATGTGGGGCCCAACAGCGTGATTAAATGGTAGATGCATCGAACAGCGCTATCAAGTTCGGAACAGGGTAGCGCGAGCGAAGGAAAAAAATCCATTATACACACGTTTCTTCTAATGAGAGGATGACATGTGGGGCTCAGGAGGTTGGTTAAACGGTAGATGCATCGAGCAGCACTATCAACTCGAAACGGGGTAGCGCCAGTGAAGGAAAAAAATCCATCATACATACACACGTTTCTTCTAATGAGAGGATGACATGTAGGGCCTAGCGGCATGATTAAACGGTAGATGCATCGAACAACGCTATCAAGTTCGGAACAGGGTAGCTCGAGCGCAGAAAAAAATCAATCATACACACGTTTCTTGTAATGAGAAAGGATGACATGTGGGGCTCAGGAGGTTGGTTAAACGGCAGATGCGTCGAGCAGCGCTATCAACTCGGAATGGGATAGCGCCAGCGAAGGAAAAAATCCATCATACACACGTTTGTTCTAATGAGAGTATGACATGTGGGCTCAGGAGGTTGCCCAAACGGTAGATGCGTTGAGCGGCGCTATCAACTCAAAACGGGATAGCGCGAGCCAAGGAAAAAATCCATCATACACATGTTTCTTCTAATGAGAGGATGACATATGGGGCTTAGGAGGTTGGTTAAACGGTAGATGCGTCGAGCAGCGCTATCAACTCGAAACGGGGTAGCGCCAGCGAAGGAAAAAATTCCATCATACACATATTTCTTCTAACGAGAGGTTGACATGTGGGGCCCGGCATCGTGATTAAACGGTAGATGCATCGAACGACGCTATCAACTTCGGAACAGGGTAGCACGAGCGAAGGAAAAAAATTCCATCATGCACACAATCCTTCTAATGAGAGGCTGACATGTGGGACCTAGCATTGAGCAACGTTTTCGAGTTCAAATCAGAGAGGCGCGACCAAAAAGTATGGTCCGCTAGAGACACTGACGTCCGGAACCACACGCCTCAAAAGACTTCGGCGAGTAAACATCACGCGAGGGAAATGAAAATCTTGCTTCTGCCATGCACCAGCCGAGCATCCTCCACGTTTTTAGCAGATCTGTCGTAGTAGAGGGCCGCGAAACCGGAAAAAAAAGTTTTCCATCGGCCACGGCCGAGCCGAGAATTTCTTCGCGGGAGACGTGCCTTCTACGACGACCGTTGGGCCAATTCGTTGCGGAAGGAAACTTTTTTGTAGTGAGTGGGAGTTTATGGATCTCCAGATCCCGCTAATGATTATTGACCGAAGAAAGTCTCGATCATGTCTACGTAGTTATCAAACTCATAGGAAGACACACTTAAGGTTAGTCAACACAATTGAGTGGATAGGGAACACGGGGGGAGACAATGGACATCGCAGGAATTTGTTCTGTTGAATCTACCAAAATGGTTTTGGGGTATCGAAACAAAGCAAGGGATCAAAATGTTAATGTGTCCATTAAATGAAGTGTTCATTAAAATGAGTTGCATTAAAACAAGAGAATTAAAGCTCTTTAATGGAAAGACCTTTGATTTTTGAGTGGAGAATAAATGGGAGAAAGTGGAGATTGAAATTATGTGAGTGGAGAGTCCACCCACATGAATGAGGGAAAAGAGTGGTCACCCTATTTGGCCGCCGGCCATGGGTGGGGGCTGCCCCTCCCCCTATAAAAGGAGGTGGAGACCTCCTCTCTCACACACATTCACTTGCCCATTCTCTCATATGCCCTTTGGTTGGCATCTCTCTCTCTTGCTAGCCTTGTACATTGCCACTAGAAAAGGTGCTTAGGCGAAGCCCTGCTCGAGATCTTCCCCTCCACCATCTCTACCATGACGTAGCGCTATTGGAGTTTTGGGGGATTCACTACTTTTGCTGCCCAGCTAGAGCGAGGGTTCGTGAGTCGTCGGCACACCGTAAGTGTGACCAATTGCGGAGGCGCTGACCCTTGTGGTGTTGATTGTCTGTGCCCAGGAGGATGGTCGTGTACACTCTACATCAGCCACGTTTGTTTGCGGGAATGTTATCCTGCATTACGGTCTTCGAGGGTGAGTGCATCTGAAACCGTTAAATGTATCTCCTAGATATGATCTTGGTGGTTGCAACCGTAGGAATTTTTTTGTTTTCTATGCAACAACCCATCAGGTTTGGGATCTATCCGAAAGATATGATAAAGTTACTCACTTGGGAGCCCCTCTTGATAGTACGGTTATCTATCCTATAAACCGGTCTCCCAACTAACAACATGAGACCGACAAAAGGGAAGACTTATAAAGATCATACCCTTTTCCTTGAGCATTCCACTTGATCTTGATGTAGACGACCTTATCCTCCTCAAGATGGATCTTCTTTCTTGATTGCTCTTGCTCGCGCGCACTTGATGAAGACTTGTGACTCTATCCCCCATACACTATGGGGAAACCTCTTCTAGGTACTTGTCTTCATCGATCCATGATCACCGAGGATGGTCTTCATCGATCCATGATCACCGAGGATGGCAAACTTCAAGCATGAGATCTTCCAGAGAAGGCGCATCTTTAGCTTGCACATCATTTCTTCTAACTACGTCTTGAAGATACACATGAGCAACTCCATGTTCTTCTTCAAGACACTCTTGATCTTCTTTTCTTTATTCTTCTTCTTATTCCAAAAGGCCCAAAGACTTTGGACACTGCTTCTTCTTCTTGAATTCTTCTACCTTTAAGCCAACATATGGTTTAAGCGATGCCAATGGACAATTCCTACAAGTGCAACTCAATGCAAATATTAGTCCATAGAGATTGTCATTAATTACCAAAACCACACATGGGGTCCCACATGCTCTTTCACTGTTGGATCCAAAAGACATGGCGTCAGATGAAACCTAGGGATACCATGTGTCCAGGGTTAGAAATGAATCAACCATAAATATAATTAATTATCGTGATGATTTCGGAGAAAACCGTGTGATGCCTCGATTCCCCTGCAACATGGTGTCGTGCGGTCAAACTCACCACTGACTAAGCCCACACACGTTGTCAGCCTGCGTCATGGGTCTACCACTGAAACTTCCCATCGGGACCACTCGAACGTGACTAAGACATGCCATCATCACCAGCAATGACGTCATGAAAAGCAATGGAAACACTTCGGATGCATTAAAAGAACTCGAGAACATAACTTCAAGACCCGAGTTGAAGTAAATTCCTTAGATGAAAAGCTTGAGCCTACACTTGAATACAAATATTCGATTATAGCCTCGAGGACAAGGAAGAAGAAGACCCGAGTCAAGTAAATTCCTCAGATGATCAAGACTTGAGACTATGCTTGAACGCAAGCATTCGAACATATCCTCAGGGGCTACTCTCATTGGGACCGCTGGCCGCGCACCCAATATTATTCAGAAAATGAAACCCGAGTCGAGTAATTTCTCAAATTATCAAGACTTGAGCCTATGCTCGAACACAAGCATTCGAATATAGCCTCGAAAGCTACTCCTATCAGGAGCGTTGATCGCGCAGCCGATGCAAATATGAATGGAACCGAGAAAAAAATACTCATATCATGACAAACAAGACCCAAGTTGAGTACCTCCTCGAATGCAGATGCTTTGAGCCTACACTAGAATACGAATATTCAACTGTAGCCTCGGGGGCTACCATTAGGAGCACCGGTCGCGCACCCGATAAAATCAAAACAAAATCCTCTAACAGGGACAATAAAAAACCTATGAGCATTACACAAGTGTATCCTTAGACGGTTACTCCCATCGGGAGTGCTAAACAAAAATAAATAATAAACAAACAAGCTGACAACTTCAGTAATTCCAACAACCAAACAAGGCGGTCGATAGATTATCAAAAATTATCGGACCACATTTGCTGCGATAATATATCTAAATGCCGTGTCTCTCAACATGAAGGTGAGACCCTGGGATCTGTCTTATGAGGCCTAGTAACCACACCAGAATGCGCTCTGCTAGTAAATTTTCCGTATCCATATACGATGAAAAATCACGATGGACGCGTTGGGTACCCAAATATATAAACCTGGAATTCAGTAATCGATAAGACCTCCACAGCACGAACTGAATTACACCAGTATATGTTGAGTTCGAGTCTGGGGAATCGAGCTTGAAGTAGGTTTTTGATGTTTTTGCCCAAGAGCAATTAACTGGTTCCCGATCCGTCGGATGCACCATACTCGTTATACCAAAATCCCCATGAACAATATATTTACAATCACTCAAAGAAAACTTTGATCTTAATAGAGAAAATGTCTTTGAGACTCAACCCAAATCTGCGATTTAGATGGAGTATCGGGGGCTACTGACATGGGTATGATTTATTGGGTTCCCGTAATTGGTATACTTGGTACAAACTTAAGCTACGGCCCATGGCCCACAAGAAAATAAGGAGTCCTGGAAGCATCCGAATTCTAGGAACCAGGTGTGTTGGTCAAGATAGAAATACGAACCGACATAGTCAAGTAGCTGTAATCAAATTTGTGATCCATATTGGACTCTGAGACCCAGCCTCTCATATAAGGGATAGAAGGAGCCGACAGGGAGGGCACCGTAGCATTGAGCGAAATCCAACCCTTCGAGAGTTAGATCACATCTAGCGTACCGTCGAATTTGTAAGCATCTCTTTGCAATAAAGATCAGACAAAATTCGACTTCCTTGTTTGTCTGATAGGCCGACGAATTCACCGACTCTCGTGTCCATCAAACCTAAGTCTATAACTATAGATATTATCGAGGTTACCCCTCGTCAGCCTCCTCTTCTTCCGGTTCCACCTCATCACGTCCGCCTCTAACACCAACACATGGTAAGCCATGAATCCCTAGATAGTACAGGGCTCGGTTGCCGACGCAAGGATGATGCTGGAGTGCTACCGTATGTACTGCTTCGTGTGCTTCCTATCCTACGTCCTCGACTGCCGCTTGCTGTTGCCGAGGCTTGTCATGGCCTCTCACAGCTTCACGCGGTGGTAGGCTGGCGGCAAAGACGGTGAGCTTGTGCTACAGGTTGCTTTGCTTCTCGAGAAAGGTAGTTTGATTCTTTATGTTGTCTGTCCTTGGTATCGTTCTATGCAATGTAATATCGGGTTGCTATATTGTTTACACTATAGGTAATTAGGGCTTTGGTGTGCCTATTTTTTTCAGAAACACGGTACAAACGCAGACGCTCACAATGCGTACATATACTCATCCCTATGAACACATAGCACGCACACCCTACCCCTATGAGTACCTCCGAGAGACTGAGCCGGCAGGTCTTGAGATTGACGAAGTCACCGCAGGCGCCTCGCTATTGACGGGAATGTCGCCTCCCACTAAAAGAATATTTCGCCTTTATGAGACACCAAAGCGTCAAACCTACGGTTTAAACTCTGGTGTGCCTATTTATATATTAGAATTTTCTAATTGATTCATTCGGTCTAATTTGTGTGCTTGATCAAGTTTCTCTACCTATGTACCACAGGAGCAAGACTAAAGCATGGTGGCACAAGCCTGCGCCACTGCGTCTATATAGCAGATCATCCAGGTACATACTAGCCATCTTCCTCTTCTTGATTTTGGCTCCTCCATTTTGTGTGTTGTCTTCAAGAACTGACCAAGATGTAAACCCTCTGTAGGTACACAACATGTAAGCAAAGATGGCAGGAACAGAAAAATCACTTGCTAAACCACTTATTTCATTTGATGAAGGTTAGATTTAATATATTGCTTTTACTGTCCAGTTTTATGCCCAAATTTGGTAGCTTCGTGCTTTAGGGATCAATCATGGTACACATTGATGGTACACATTGACTGCCTTTTCTTTGTTTTTCCCCTTTATAGAGTAAACTAAAGTTGTACAAAATAGAAGGTAGAAGTGCTGGGCTAAGAATAGAGAAGAACGCATCATTTGTCATACCTATTCAGTCGTGTTTCCCTCTGAACAGTTAGGAGAGTTGCACTAGCAGTGTTTAGTAGCGAGGAAATGCCATTAGTATGTTCAAGGTCTATTGCTACACATGAGAAAAAAATCCAAGTCAGCAATTTTCTTTTCCTTTAGAGATTTTCCTCCCCTGTTGAGTTTATTTTTGACCATTTGCCATACTGATTTCTATGCCACAATGGTATTGCATTAAAGGAGGTGTATATGGACATCAATCTGGTGTGAAGTGTTGACTGCCACACTAGCATGACAACATATCTATTTTGTTCTGGATGTAGGCGCTAGCTCATGAGCATTCCAACATGTTAGCAAGTCATTGCCTACCTACCTTCATTATCTCCTTTTTCTACTATTATTGTTGTACCTGCAAGTTTTGGTCTTCTTTCCACTATTCTGTCATATTTGGATTTGCAGGCTACTCTCTTTGTTGTTTTTGTTGCATCCCTTGCTCCGTCAGTGTTAATCTGACTTATTTTTCTTTGCTTATTAACTCTTGATATTGTAGGTTAGATCAGTGGATACATGCACATGTCATTCGGAGCAGCAGGTTCACGACGAGAAGCAATAGTTGGTTGCCGACATGCCCTTTTGCCTGCAGCACCTCCATCCTCCGCAGTCCTTGCCATGTCGCCATGAACACCAACTGGTCGTCTACCTCCTAGGCCTCCACATCTCCTGATCACACTTATATCTACAGGCGTCGTGTGCTTCTCTAAGAGTTCACTCAAACTAACAAAAAGTTTCTCTACGCATTTTTAGGCTTCCTCAGTTTCTTAGAGTACATCTTCGACCACTACACCATCGGTTGTGCATCGAGCTCCTTACCATCATCACGACTATCTAGGTCAGGTTTCTCTGCGCTCCTCCCTTCCCTTCCCATCTAATGCGCCAGCTGATTTGTTTTTCAGATGCAGGTCTGGTCCCAAATCCTCCATCTAGGATCGTCGCACCGAAAGACAAGGATCTGCAATGAGCCTAGATAGAGTATTTTCTAGATCGGCATCTCCCTCATTCAGTTACTGTCCTGCTAATCTTAGGTACTTTGTAAGCATTGATCAATTTAGAATTAACCTATGGATAACGTGCTTTATGTATTCACTGGCAGGATCTCATACAGTCGTGCACCTCACCATTGGCGTACCAACTCCGACAACAAGAACGACCTGCTTACCTAGACATTCGGAGCCGTACATGATGACAAGGTAGACGATGGTAGTATGGCTGCGCATCGGTTCAGGTATCACTTTTAGTTCTGCTTCCTCTCTCCCTTGCTTCATTTTCAACTGTTGTTGCATCCACATCGAAGCCCTTTTGCATTGTTGATCAGCTTTGGGTCCAGTTTGACCTCTTCCGCTGAGCTGGATGATCAGATGCACATAGTTTAATTCGAGCTAAAGTACCAGTGTTGATGCATGCATGTATTTGATGTGGCTTAGGGTTGGAGTGCAGCGAGGAGATGCGGACAATGGGATAGCATTGCGAGATCAGTTCCATTTTTTCACTACTATCACGTGTGTACTCTTATAGATGATCTCATAGCTAACAGAAATCATAGAAAGTACATTATGGGTCCATGCACATCAAAAGTATCATGAAGATAACCTTTTCTGCACTTCTCATGGTAAAGTATATATATAAGTGCAACATTGTAATTTTTCGTTCAATATCATCAACTGTTTAAGCTCTCTCTGTGTGAGTATGTTGTAGTTCTACTGCAGGCTTTGCGACATTATCTTGAACTACTGAGGCTACATGACATTATCCAGATGTTTTCTATCATGTGTATTTACTTTCACGTTAGCTATATTTTGGCATGTGTTTTAGAGCTCTTCTTTGGCTTCTTTTGGTCTGCCATTTGAATGTTTCTCTTCCATGCTTTTAGCAAAATTTATAAGGTCACGCTACTTTTTGTTTGCCATATTTTACAGCTAGAAGACTTGGGTTTGTAGAAAATGAGGGCTTGGGTTTGTAGACGACGAGGGACGTGTGAATGGATTTTTTTTCTGCCCAGCGATGGACCAGTCATCCTCATGGTTAGTACAAATCTTCTCATTTAGAACTAAAATAAAGTTAAATAGGATTTTGAAATCTATGAATTAAGTTTTGAAGAGTCGTATCCTTCCCCTTCTTGGCTCTACCATCTATAGCTAACACTTGCACTTCTATTTGCAATTTATAAGTGTGCTCTGATGGATCTACCTCGAGAGATGTTTCACCTCCAAGTTGAACAATACCTACCAAACGGCCTTAAGTGATCAGCTAGGATCTCCAACCTGAAGGAGACCAAGTTAAAGCATGAGAGAATCAGTTCAAGATTTTGTTGCACTACTATTGTCTTTGCTTTTCTTCTAATAGGAGCCTTAACATTTAGGATGAAGAAAACATTTGTTACTAAAGTTGTAGTTTCTTAGTGGGTTTTGTAATGACATGTGAATATTATATTAGTGTTGTTATGGCATCAGATTCTTATCAGTTTGAAACTTATGTTGTGCTAGACTGGTGTTGGGAATAGCTTAAGGAAAGCCAGGACTATTAAGTAACTATGGCAATCTATCAAAACCATCGATTACTCATGGTGTCAACTCATTGTTTCTATTTATACCTCGCTCAGTGTCCACAGTCATCAATAAACACTCGGCCTAACCACCGATGCAATATGACTATTTCACCTTAGGATTACCCAACCCGGATAGGTTATATTACATTGCACCCTTTTTAAAGTTGCCTCTCTGCTGAACGCCTAAGCGACCAGATCATCAAGCACACCGCCTAACAACCGCACCCCGAGGGTAATTTGTATGCTTAAAATGCATCATATTTGCACTCATCAGCCCCCCAATACGAACAAAAATGCTATCGCTAGAGCCTGTATTGGGGGTACGAGTGAAAATACTCTAACCGGATTGTGGACTCTTTTCTATTCATGTAGAAAAGGACAAAACCGTTGGTGTCATCCACATTACATGCGAAATCCGAAAAAAAAATTATAGCTCACACTATTTATCCGATTTAGGATATGTTTTCATCATTTTACTAGTCACGACGAGATTTTTAAAATTATATTACATGTTGATAAGTTACAATGACATTTTTTCGAACCCAGGAGTCACCCACATGTAACACGTGAGTTAACCGAGTTGTAGCATGTAAGTTACCCACCCTATTAACGATTAATTTTATCTTAAAACTAGACCTCAATTTGGTTGTTCTTTTCGCTTTGTTTGATCTTAGAAGTTACAAACTAGTGTGATAAGTGAGTTAAAACACCTTGGAATAGTGAATTTCTCATGGACAAGGGATAACTATACACTAAAACACATTCACAACTTCATAAGCTCTAGGGTGATAAGCATGTCGATTTCATAGAGACAACTAGACCCAAAAAACATATGGGTAACTCCTTAGGTACTAGGTTGGTAACTATTAACTAGAGAGCAGTGTAACTATGTCAACTTCTTGGTGAGAAATATATCTCAACATCTGGATAACTCCATAAGTATTTTTTTTAACTTAAGTCCATAAGTTATGAGTGGATAACTATAAGCTAGAGGTCAGCATCACTATATCAATTTGGTGATGATAGATCTAGCATAAACCAAGGAGTAACTTGATAAGTAATGGATGGATAACTATTATCTAGAGAGCATGGTAACTATATTGATCTGGTGATGATAACTCTAACATAAGCACATGGGTAAATCTACTCCGTACAACTGAAAAACTGTATATGCAATTGGCTGGTAACTATACTCTGAACACATGCACTACAAAATGGAGCTCAGGCGTTGGCGCTTATAGATGCCGAGGCACAACCTTAGTCACCGTGCTCGCGCTGGCGCGACAAAACAAGCCGCTAGGGATAATTGCGTAGGGGATTGTGCAAGGTGGATTTTTGGCGCAGTACAACATGATCCACCGAGTTAGCACTTCCGTGGCGTGACAAAGGATGTGCCTCGTTATGTTATGAAATACGGCGGAACTATAGTGTCGTTTAAACACAAATTATTTGTCATGTTACACCTTCTAGAATTAGTGAAAATTAACTACCTTAACAATAATTGGTTAAGGTTGTTAATCCATTGCAATTGACAAATTGAAAATTACCATAACATTAATATATAATTACATTTTGAAGGGATACGGGTAGGCTACACTAGCGTAAAATCAAAAATTTCTACCGCGTCAACCAGGAATACTATTGTCATAGATCACGGGATTACCGCTAGACGCGCAGGTGCGGAACTCGATGAAGCACGTTGCGGCAGTGTAGATGTTCTACGTCTCCTCCTCGTCCTCGTCCCACGAGCAGCTCCCCTTTGCGCGGCTCGTCCAAGTGCTACAGATGCAGCACCTCCGAGGTATCCACACGTCCGAAGTGGAAGTCGTCACACGCCAGACTGCTAGGTCTGCGCGTGCAACACAGGCGGAAGAGGAGTGGCGGCTGGGTGGAATGCTCTCTCCTTTTCAGCTCGCCTCACTCCCTCTTATATAGGCATCTCTGGTGGGCTTCTACATTAGCAGCCCATTAGCAGGCTAAGCCTGGTCTAATTCGGATCCAATCCTCATTAGGCTTCCAGCCCCTAAAGTGTGTGACCCTATAGGTTCATACACGTATAGACATGACGCGAGTACACTTACTCCGTCAATAGTTGGTAGCGGCCTCTAGCAAGACGTGCCAACTCCTAAACGCATATAAAGATCATTCGGACGAACCATCACAAGGTTGAGTACATGTCTTTCCCTTTGCCTCACGATATTTGGTCTAGCTCTAAGCTGACCTCTCTTTCTCGATACTGTGATTCAGAATCCCTTTACTAGGTTAACTCTTAACCATATGTAGCACGGCCATGCATTTCTGGATCCGATCACTCGAGGGGCCCAGAGATATCTCTCTCGAGTAGAGAGGGGCAAATCCCATCTTGATTGACCGATGCCTTGCAGCATGTATCAGGACAAACCCGAAAGCTACCTTTATAACTACCCAGTTACGGAGTAGTGTTTGATAGCCCCAAAGTAGGTCGATCCACATCTCAAGTACATGCGACAATCTCAGGTCTAAGGACAAAACGTACACGATGTGTAGAGAGAGCTGCAAGTATTATTGCTAGTCTCATGTTGGGTCAGTCCAACCCCATGTTCATAACATGTGTCCACATCATTGGTTTGACATCTCCATGTCAATGACTTGCGAAACATAGTCATTAACCAATCGATGTGCTAGTCTAATATTCACGTGTGTTCTCGCATGAACTCCGACTAGGGACAATTATTAGATAACCATACAAGTAAAGAGTTTCACAAACAATTCACATAATTGTCAATCAATACAAGTTGCCTAGTATATGGATATTCAAGGAACATTATAATAACTCATGGATACACATGAAATACAATCATCTCTATGATTGCCTCTAGGGCATATTTCCTTCACATTTTAGTTACAATATTTCTTGAGCTTCTCTAAAATAAAGAAAATATAAAGAAATACTAATAGGGAAAGAGGGGGAAATCTAAAATTAATCTCCTCACTATTCTGCACGAGGTTCTACACGACGGTGGATATGGTCACCAGTGGATCTACTCGGTGGTGGATCTGGTCGGCGGTGGATCTAGACGGCAGTGGATCTGGACAGTGGTGTATCTGGATGATGGTGGATCTAGACGACGACATCGACTTCCCGGTGGCCTGAGCACCATCTTCGACGTGGTGGATCAACACGACGCAGATGACCATGCCGCTGGATGTTAGCACCTTCCACGTGGTGGATCAGCATGACACGTAGTATGCCACCACACGGTGGATCAGCACGACGCTGACCTATACACCAGAGGACATAGTGGATATATATGGTTCTGAGATCTTGTATTAGTCGTGGAGAGAGAGAGAGTGGAGGGAGATCTAGGGTTAGTAGAGAGGGAAGTGCAACGACATGGATAGAAGTTAGTGTTCCATGTATTATATAGATGTAGGGTTTGTATCATGGGACTGACGTTCTTAAAAGCCTATTGCCATAGTGGGCTAGTTAGGTGGTTAACGAGGCCGACTCTCCCGTGATTGACAACATAAACAACCTCGTTGGTAGTGGGACGCACCAGTCAGCGATACAAACATGACCAGTCAACGCGAGGTGCTTGACCAGTCAGCAACATGGGACACGCTGTAAATGTCACCTACAAAGCTCGACGCACTAGTATATGCCTCCATCCATCTACCGCGACATTAAATCTGTTGGCTTCCCGATCACATACGATGGCGCTAAAAAATTGCCGGTGCCACGTCGACCACGACGTATAAGTGGTCGCCATGACAAAATGGTGTCATGATTGCTCATCGGCCAAGTATCCATCATTTTGAGGTACCTTTTGCTTGTGCCGCCCCAAAAATCCGCCAGGTATGGAGGTATTTTTGTAGCGATGGGTAACTCTATAGGTATTAGGTTGGTAACTATACCTTGAACACATGGGTAACTCCATGTGCATTGGGTGGATAAGTATTACCTAGAGCATGGTAACTACATCTATTTAGTGATGATAGCTATACCATGAACACATGAGTAACTTTATACTGTATACCTGTTAACGAGGGGTTAACTCATCAATGCCCATAGTTTATGGACTTGGGTTTAGAGGAAGAGTGGCGTGTTGGAGACTTCGTCAGCTAACAGACAAGCAACACGGGGACACGATGTTTACCCAGGTTCAAGCCCCTAGAGGGAAAACCCTACTCCTGCTTGTCTGCTCTTGATTGATGATGATCCGAAGGATTACAAGGTGCCTTGATGGCGATGTCACGCACATTGGATCTGGCAGGTGTATGTTCTAGGGTTTGTGGTGTCTAGATCTGTTGACTATTGTGGGAATCGCCTTCCTCGTTGGACCCTCCTAGCCTTTATATATGGGGGGGCTAGGTCTTAGGTACCAATACGAGTAGGTTACAAGTTGGATTCAAACTATAATTTTCAGCTTTACTTGACTTGCGCGCTTGGAGAGTCCGTGTCCATATGGGCTTCATACCAGCTGAACCATCATGGGCGTCATGGACCTTGGGAGGTCGTCGAGTGGGCCATTCATTGGGCCGCACCAGGTAGGCCAATTGTAGGTGCCCGTAGGGCATACCTATGTTAGTAGTCCTCGAGTGTCCATCATAATCATAGATTCGGTTAGAGACTTAGTTGTCTTGAGCCTTGCATTTAGGATGTCGGAGTCAACAGTTGTGTCAAGTGCGAAGCACTCACCCAGAAGTTCATCAGGTCAGCCAGATTCATAGTAGTTCATAGGGATGTTGGTAAACATGCCTGGTGCACTCGATGGATCGGGACCAGTTAGTTGCTCTAGGGCAAAAACAATGTCACCTATTCAAACTCGAGTCCTCGGACTCGAATTCGGAAATTGCTAGCGTAGTTCGACTCATGCCGTGAAGGCCTTACTAAGACGAACTCTAGTTTTAATGCATATGTACCCAACACGTCCATCGGGATTTTCTCCATGTCGTAGACATGGTACTGTTCTGGTAGAGCACAGTGGATGCGGTTGCCAAACCATCAGGTTCGATCTCTAGGTATTATCTTTGCATTGCAACATCCGAATATTTATCACCGCAGAGGTGTTTTGGGTGGCCAAGGAGACGTTGTCTCTGAACTTGACATTGCAATGTAAGTTGGGTGGAGTGGCCAATGAGTTCGATTGTTGTAAGCGAGTCGACATTGTGGATGCTGTCGACACAATGGACTATAGGGTGCGCGACTAGCAGAAGACCCACTCGACGACCTGCCAAGGGCCATGACGCCCATGACGGTTCGGTTGGTATGAAGCCCATATGGACATGGACTCTCCAAGCATGCAAGACAAAGATAGATCAAAACTAGAGTTTGAATCCAACTTATAACCTACTCGTATTGGTACATGAGACCTAGCCTCCCCCATATATAAAGGCTAGGAGGGTCCAACAAGGAGGGCGACTCCCACTATAGACAACAGATCTAGACACCGCAAACCCTAGCACATACACCCACTAGATCCAATCTGCGCGACATCGCCATCAAGGCACCTTGTAATCCTTTGGATCATCATCAATCAAGAGCAGACAAGCAGGAGTAGGGTTTTCCCTCCGGGGGCCTGAACCTGGGTAAAAATCGTGTCCCCGTGTTGCTTGTCTATTAGCCTATGAAGTCTCCAGCGTGCCGCTCTTCGTCTAACCCCAAGTCCATAAACTATGGGCATTGACACAAGTTTTACACATCGCCATATTGCATATGCACACCCCTGCAACTTTCGACTCCTCGATAATCAAAGGCAAGATAGGTAGGAGTAGGGTCCCTTTCGAGGACCTGAACCTGGGTAAACCGTGTGTCCCTAATGTGCTTGTTTTCTAGCCGATTGATGCCTCCAGCACTCCCCACTTCCTCTAACCCAAGTCCATCAACGATGGGCATTGACGAGTTAACCCCTCATCACCTGTATAACTCCATAAATAATGGTTGTATAACTATTAGCTAGAGGGAGGGGTAACTACAGTGACTTGATGATGAGAACTATGATGTAAAAACCTGGGTAACTATACCCTAAACACCTGGGGATAGTTACTCTATAAGTACTAGGTTTCTAACTATACCTTACACACCTAGGTAACTCCATCGGTACTGGGTTGGTAATTATTAGCAAGAAGTCAGAATGACTATATTGACTTTGTGGTGATAACTATACCCGAAACACTGAGTAACTCCTTAAGTGATGGATGGATTACTATTACCTAGAGGGTAGGGTAACTATTGGCAATGTCATGGTGATAACTATATACCCTAAAAACACATGGGTAACACCATCAATACTAGGTAGTTAACCATTAGCGAGAGGGTAGGATAACTACATTGACTATGTGGTGATAAGTATACACAAACATATCAGTAATTCCATAAGTAATAGGTGAATAACTATTAGCTAGAGGGAGAGTAACTATATAGATTAGGAGACGATAGCTATATTGTAAACACTTGGATAAACCTAAACACACGGACAACTCCGTAGGTAATCAGTTGGATAATATACCCTGAGAAACTTCGGTGCCCGACGAGGCCATTTGGGGCCTAACAGAGCAACTTCGGTGCCCGACGAGGCCATTTGATGCCTAACAGAACAACGTCGATGCCTGACAAAGCAACTTTGGTATCCGACGAGGCAACTTCAGTGACTGATACGTTGCTAACGTATCCATAATTTTTGATGTTCCATTCTTGGTTTTATCTACTTTCTTATGTTTTGTGCACACTTTGGAGTACTTTCTATACACTTTCTTGGACTAACCTATTAACAAGAGCCACATTGCCAGCTGCCTGTTTTCTGCTGTTTTTGGTTCCAGGAAAGTCAGAAAATGAATATTCTCGGAATTGGACGGGACAAAAGCCAAAGTCAGTTTTTCACCGAGAGGGACATGGAGCCAGAATACGAGACAGAGAGGGGTGATACGTTGCTAACATATCCATAATTTTTGATGTTCCATGCTTGGTTTTATCTACTTTCTTATGTTTTGTCCACACTTTGGAGTACTTTCTATACACTTTCTTGGACTAACCTATTAACAAGAGCCACAGTGCCAGTTGCCTGTTTTCTGCTGTTTTTGGTTCTAGGAAAGTCAGAAAATGAATATTCTCGGAATTGGACGGGACAAAAGCCAAAGTCAGTTTTTCACCGAGGGACACCCGGAGCCAGAATACGAGACGGAGAGGGGCTGGGGCCTGGCCACACCACCTGGCCGCGTGGCCAGGTCTGGCCCATGCCAGGGGGTGGTCTGGCCGCCCCAAGCACCCCATCAGCCTCTCCTTTTGCCTATATATGCCTCCCGATGCAAAAACCCTAAATCGTGTAGCCTCTAGCCACGAAAAGTTCCGTAGCACCGCCACCACCGAAGGGGAGATTCGGGGGACATAAAGTCTCTGTTCCGGCACCCTGTCAGGACGGGGAAGTGCCCCCGGAGCCATCTCCATCGATCTCCACCACCATCTCCATCACCGTTGCTGATTCCCATGATGAGGAGGGAGTAGTTCTCTCTCGAGGCTAAGGGTTCTACCGGTAGCTATGTGTTCATCTCTCTCTATGCATGATCAAATTGTGATCATGAGCTTTGTAATCAAGTAGATCTACCTTGCTACTCAAGTTCTTCAATAGATCTCTGCTCTCCCTATGTGTGTGAAAGTGACAGCGTGCACACCATGGTTGCACTTAGGCTAGAGATTACAAATACTTGTTGTGAGTTATATTTGGAGTTGGATGTTTCTATGAAATTGTGGTGTTTGTTGGAACCATCTAGCGCTCAAGGTGACAATGTGGGGTTATCTAGATGGGAAAGGCATACTTTGAGGAGTGTTGTTATATCCCTACCATGGATTAGAGTGTCCAACCGGAGAGTAGTTCATCGTAGTATCATAAATAAGAAGGTATTTATATGAGAGTGTTCACTAGTGAAAGTATGATCCCTAGGCCTTGTTCCTAAACATTGAAACACCGTTTACAACTAGATCTGTTACATGTTTGCTTGCTTCTATCTTTATTTCAGTTTTACATTAGTCTTTTCCACACCATCAAGCTATTTTCTAACACTGTTGCCACTTATAATTATCTATACCACTTGTATTTCACTATCTCTTCACCGAACTAGTGCACCTTTACACCTGACAAGTGTATTGGGTGTGTTGGGGACACAAGAGACTTCTTGTATCTTGATTGCAGGGTTGCTTGAGAGGGAATACCTTTAACCACTTCCTCCCTGAGTTCGATAAACCTTGGGTGATCCACTTAAGGGAAAACTTGATGTTGTTCTACAAACCTCTGCACTTGGAGGCCCAACAACTATCTACAAGAATAGAAGTGTGTAGACATCAAGGGGCCAGGGGCGCCACACCACCTGGCCGCGTGGCCAAGCCTGGCCCGCGCCAAGGGTGGTCTGGCCGCCTCGAGCACCCCCTCGGCCTCCCCTTTCGCCTATAAGATGCCTCCGATACAGAAACCCTAAGTACCCGATCAAAATTCCATGAAAGAGTCTATAGCCGCCGTCATCTCCATCCCTGGATCGAGAGGGATCTGAAGCTCTTCCTGGCACCCTGCTGGAGGGGAGAATTCACCCTAGAGGCCTTCTTAATCACCATGCAAGCCTCCGGTGTGATGCGTGAGTAGTTCATCCTTGGACTACGGGTCCATGCAGTAGCTAGATGGCTGGTTCTTCTCCTTTGTGATATCATGATTAGATCTTGTGAGCTCCGTTCATGATCAAGATCATCTATTTGTATTCTACATGTTGTGTTTGCGGGGATTCGATGGATATTGAGATGCTATTTCAGATTGATTATTGATTCTATCATGTCTTTGTTATTTGTGATCTAGCATGCTTTCCGTTTTTTTTTTTGAGGTGAAACAGGAGGGAGAATCCCCACTGCAATTTTTTATTATAAGATGTGAGTATGTTACAAAGATAATTACAGATAGACTATTGATCTAAGGTAGATCAAAACAGTAAAGTAAATCATTCTAAGATGGGTAAATTCTACCCTGTCCCTGATCTAGTTGCTGGTTTAGCCAGGCTTTGAATTTCTCCTTGTATTTTCCTTGTTTGCAAATGAACATTCCCAGAATAGATGATTTACTGATTCTTCCAAGTAACAGGCTGAAGTTACACAGTTGTAGTCAGGCAGGATGAACTGTTTTCTTTTTCAGAAGATTCCTTGTATTCAATCTGTCCAAAAGCAAAAGCCAGAAGAAGAACTTGTGTTTATTTTGGCAAGAGGATGTCCATATCCAAGATAAGTGTGGTGATGGTGAATATCCAATCATGGCTGAATAGGCCTTTTTTACTTCAAATTTATCTGACCCCCAAATATAGCTCCAATTATCATGGGTATCCCTATGAGTGGTATGCATTATTTCCTGGCATCTTTCTTCCATGATTATAAACTCAGAGTATGCTTGTTGGGAGAGTGGTAGGTGAAAGTTATCCTCTAAGAAATCAGCATGGACACTGATATTTGAAAATTTAGCATAGGACAGAAGGTGGGGGAATTTATTCATCAGGCACTCATCTTGCCAAAGGCCAGACCAGAAATAAGCAGATTTTCCTGAATTCAGATTGCACTTAAGCATGCCTTTAAAATTATCAATTAATTTGATATGAGATTTCCACCACAATGATCCTTCCATGCTTCTTCCAGGTAGTTTTCCATTTTTGTAGTAGGTTTCCCATATGAGATGAACCCAAGGGATGTCATGGTGATTGTAGAATTTGTCCAAGTTTTTTAGAAGGAGGGCAGTATTTTGAATCTGTAGGTTTAGCACCCCTAGACCCCCCTGATTTTTAGGACGGCAGATTTTATCCCAAGACACCAGAGCTTGTCCTTTTGCTTGAACATCTTCAGTCTTCTTTCTCCATAGACAATGCCTCATGTATTTTATAATTTGATCCTTGATGGCAATTGGTACCTCCAAACAGCTCATGAAAAATAAAGGTAGTGAGGACAGAACAGATTTTACCCGTTGCAATTTTCCTCCATAGTTCAAGAAATCAGCAATACCACATAATCTTCTTTCAACTCTTTGAACAATGGGAAGAAAGTGCTCCATAGATGGTTTTGATATGCTTAGTGGTAAACCAAGGTAGGTGAAAGGGAGGCTACCAGTTTGACAATTGATTGTCATAGCAAAATGCATTAACCTATCATTACATAAGTTTATTGGCATCATACTAGATTTCAAATAGTTGACTTTGAGCCCAGTGGAATTTGCAGAAGTTTGAAGAAGTGCTTTCAAGCACAATAATTGAGTAGCATCTGCCTTAAGTACCACCAATGTATCATCAGCATATTGAATAACTGGGAAATCACTATTGGGTGGTCCATCTATAGGTTGTCCATCTATAGGTGGTCCATCAGCATGCTTTCCGTTGTTAGTAGCTATCTTGGCGAAGTAGATGCTAGCAACTCCAAGAGTTAGTATTTATGCTCGATATTGGTTCATGCCTCTAGTAGTCTGGGGAAGTGACAGAAATATCTAAGGTACTAGATGAAGGATTTATGCCCTAGAGGCAAATAATAAAGTGTATTATTTGATATATCTCATGTATGTTCATAATACGTTTCATATTGTGCTATAAATGTATTAATACGAAACGTTAATACACGTGTGGTATGTAAACAAACCGTGTCTCTAGTTACCTCTAGTGAACTAGTTCATTAGTCATGAGGATGGTCTGTGTTTCAAGATCATGGGCATTTATGCCAACAGACAATGAGATCATGTTATTAGTTGAATAACATGATATACAAACATCCGACCGTTATATCTTAATGAGATCTAGTTACAATGTTCACCATTGATGATAAAACACAGAGAACCTCGCAACCTGATCCTTTGACTGTGAGGTAATGCAAATCACCATTCTGGAAGAAGCTTAGATGGTTATCAAGAATCATCTCGTAACAGGGTGATCGAAAAGGTGCCACTCAGGTTTTCCGAAGGGATGTGTAGAGGAGTACATATCAAGACCAGGATTTGTCTAGTCTGTGTAACGGACAGATACATGTGGCCATCTCGGTGACATTGCATTAATAAAGCTTGCAAGCATGTGACTAGGTCACGGAATGCAATGACATGAGAACGAGAAAACAAGTTCATCAGTAACGAGATCGAACTAAGGTATGCAGATACCAAAGATCAAGTCTCGGATGAATTAGGTATCGAGTGACAAAGGGAATATGGAACGACTATCTCACGGTTCGAGCGATTGTATTCGTGAAACGCACGGGGGTCACATGGCCATCCAGGTCCCTCTGTTGATCATTGATATGAGAGTGGTCTCTATCATGTCCGGAGTGTTTCCGAACCGAATGATGTCACGCTTAAGGGTAGGGACGCTTAGGGTAGATGAGGCATCATATGAGAAATAGAGAGAGAGACCGGAATAGTTTCGGTAACATCCGATGGAGATCAGAAAGCGGTCCAGAAGTTGTTCCGGAGTGAAGAGATAATATAATATGTATATTTGAATGTTAATTGGATAATTAATATTAAATATTTATTTTATTTTTGAAGGCACTATATTGCTAATGGGCCTCACCCGAAGGGAGGCCCAAGTGGGCAAGGCGCCTAGGGAGTGGGGGCCAGCCGGCCTAGGGCTGGTGGGCCACCCTAGTGGGGCCCACCTAGGGCCGGCGGCTGCCCCAAGGTGGCCGGCGGGTGTGGGGATTAGTCCCACCCCGCCTGGCCCCTAGGTGGTGCGCCCCCCTCCCACTATATAAAGGGGTCCCCCTCCCCCTTGGAACACACCCATTCCTCTCATTCTCTCTCTCTCATCTGCTGAGGACTTCCCCGTAATATTGGGGAGGACCTCGTAGTTGAGTTCTCCACCTTCACACTACCATCGTGTGATCAGCGATCCGACATCTACTTCTTCCGCTGCTCGGCTGGATCGGAGACCGGTTGACGTCCCCTACATCGGACATGTGACGAACTTCGGAGGCACCACACTTGGGGTGCTGCTCGTCTTCATCTATATACGTCTTCCTGCGTAAGGCATGCCTCTCTCTGCAAAGGTATGAATACTGTATTCCTTCTCTGTTACTTATGCCTACATAGTATAGATCCTGGTATTAGTGTTCGAGTAGATAGAATTTTTTTTTCTGCTACGGAACCCGATAGTGGTATCAGAGTGGGTCTATGGGTAGACATGTCGTACGGATAGAACACATAGCAACATGTGGGCATTGATTCTCTAGTTGCTACCCTCTTTAGTGTTATTGTTCATATCGCGGCACTGTTTGATGAAGCGGCCCCCAACCGACCTCACGTGGTGATTCACAAGACTGGTCCACATATCAAAGTGGCTTAGGGGGTGTCTGTCTCTCTATAGTAGTTGATATGGCATTGACACTGGAGGGCCCTAAAAAGGGAAAAAGAACGGCAATCATTGAATCCATGTTGTGGCTCAATGTTCGTAGGTGGGAAAGGGTTCTACTGCGAAAGCCCTAAAGCCGCGTAAAACATGCAATAGTTAATATAGAAGCGTCTATCTTTATTATTGCATAGGGGCAAGTATTATAACATGGCAATGACAAGTTTGTGAAACTCTCATTGAAGTTGTTGATGATAATCATAGAGTTATAACCATGTCATAGCACTTCACTTTAGAAGTATTTCTTATTGTGCTAGTATACTTACTAGACGGTAGCATAATAAGATAATCCCTCATAGTATTCCAGTTATCGTATTCCCCTTGTGTGTGCACCACCAAGAAAGTTCTTCGGTATGAGGCGATCCAGGGTTACAGGCCTGGGTGTCAAACATATCTACGTTCGCATACAGTGGGTGTAAGCCATGTTGCACTACGAATACACACGAGTTAGGACTGGCGAGCCTAGCATGCTAGAGAAGAGTGGCCTCGGAATACAAGAGACCGAAAGGTCGAGCATGAATCACATGGTTGATGTGATCGACATTTGGGAATATCCACCTTTGATACTGCACTGATGGCCGTGACGATCGGGGGAGGTGCAGAGGATAGGGATCATGTGATCACTGAACGAGTAGAGGGATGTTCGTTTAAGTGGGAGTTCTTTTAGTTAAAACTTGAACTCAATATTATGAACATAGTCTAAAAACTTTGCAAATCCTTTGTAGATGTCTCGCCCACCCACCTTCAACCTTAGCACTTTCCTCGAGAAGGACAAGCTGAAAACTGATGGAACCAACTTCACCGCATGGTTCCGCAATCTTAGGATCCTCCTAGTCCCCTAGAAGTAGACTTATGTCATCGAGGCTGAGCTTCCGGCTAAGCCTACAGATTCCGCCTCTGAGGACGAAAAGAATGTCTGGCAGTCCAAGGCGGATGATTTCTCCCTCATCCAGAGTGGAATGCTCTATGCCATGGAGCCGGAGCTTCAAAAGCGTTTTTAGAAGATGAATGCTTTTGAGATCATTGAGGATCTCAAGGTTGTCTTTGCTCCACAGGCTCGTGTAGAGAGGTATGATGCTTCCGAGCTCTTCTTCTCTGCTAAAATGGAAGAGCACAGCAGTATTAGTGAGCATGTGGTCAAAATGTCTGGCTACGTTAAATGCTTAAACGCCCTGGATTGCAAAATCCCAGAGGAACTCGCTATAGATAGGGTGCTGCATTCGCTGCCCCTAGCTATAAGGGTTTTGTGATGAACTACAACATGCAAGGGATGACTAAGACCCTTGCTGAGGTGTTCGCCATGCTCAAAACTGCTGAGGTTGAAATCAAGAAGGAGCACACGGTGCTGATGGTCAACAAGACCACCAACTTTAAGAAACCGGGGCAAAAGGGAAAACGTAAGGGTAAGAAGCCTAAGAGGGATGGCAAGTTTGTTCCCAGCACCTCAAAGGCTGCCAAGCCTAGCCCTAAGCCAGGCACTTCGTGCTTCTACTGCAAAGGGGATGGGCACTGGAAACGCAACTGCCCCAAGTACCTTGAAGACAAGCGAGCTGGCATGATAGCCATTCCGGACAAAGGTATATATGATATACATGTTATTGATGTATTACTTACAAGCGCCAGGAGTAACACCTGGGTATTTGATACCGGATCTGTTGCTCACATTTGTAACTCTCAGCAGGATCTACAGAGTAGGAGGCGCCTAAGGAAGGACGAGGTGACGATGCGCGTCGGCAATGGTTCGAAAGTCGAAGTGATGGCCGTCGGCACCCAGCATCTACGTCTACCGTCAGGATTATTGTTGGTTTTGAATAAATGCTATTATGTACCCGCACTGAGTATGAATATTGTGAGTGGGTCTTGCTTGTTGGAAGACCGTTATTCGTTTAAATCAGTAACAAATGGTTGTTCAATTTATATGAATGGTGTTTTCTATGTTCATGCACCTGTACGTGATGGATTATTCTTACTTGATCTTGATTGTGATACACACATCCATAGTGTTGATGCTAAATGTTGTAAGCACAGTGACGATAATTCCATGTACATATGGCATTGCCGTCTTGGTCATATTGGCGTAAAGCGCATGAAGAAGCTTCATTCAGAAGGGCTTCTTGGATCATTGGATTTTGAATCCCTTGATACATGTGAGCCATGTCTCATGGGCAAGATGACCAGGACACCATTCTCCGGTATAATGGAGAGAGTCGTAGACCTACTTGAGATCATACATACGGATGTATGTGGACTAATGAGTGTCTCAACCCGCAATGGTTATCGTTAGTTTGTTACCTTTACTGATGACTTAAGCAGATATGGATATATCTACTTGATGAAGAACAAGTCTGAAACCTTTGAAAAGTTCAAGGAATTTCAGAAAGAGGTAGAGAATCAACTTAACAAGAAAATCAAGCACCTTCGATTAGATCGAGGAGGTGAGTATTTGAGTTATGAGTTTAACATGCACTTGAAGGACTGTGGGATTATCCCACAGCTTACGCCAGCCGGAACACCACAGTGTAATGGTGTGTCGGAACGTCGTCACCGAACCCTATTGGATAGCGTACGGTCCATGATGTCTTTAACTGATTTGTCTGTGTCTTTTTGGGGATATGCGTTAGAAATCGCCGCTTTTATTTTAACCGGAACACCATCCAAATCCGTGGAGATAACCCCATATGAGATATGGCATGGCAAGAAGCCATTGTTGTCATTTCTGAAAGTTTGGGGTTGTGAGGCTTACGTTAAGAAACTGCAGCCTGACAAACTCGAACCCAAATCGAAAAAATGTATCTTTGTAGGATACCCAAGGGAAACCGTTGGGTATACCTTCTACAACCAAGCCGAAGGCAAAACGTTTGTCGCAAAAACTGGCACCTTTCTCAAAAAGGAGTTTCTTGCAAAAGGAGTGAGTGGAAGGAAAATTGAGTTAGATGAAATTGTTGACCCTTCTCTCCGTATTCCGAGTAGCACAACGGAAGCTGTTCCGAAACCGCTCTCCAGTATGGAAGAAGAGCCCGTTGATGCTGATCAAAACAATGACATCGAGACTCCTAAGGTTCGTAGGTCTACAAGGGTTCGTGCCACTCCAGATTGGTACAGTAGCCTTGTAATGTCTGTCATCTTAGATGATCAGGAAGAACCTGCAAACTACAAAGAAGCTATGGATAGTGCTGACTCCGAGAAATGGCTAGAAGCCATGAAATCCAAAATAGGATCCATGCATGAAAACCAAGTTTGGACCTTGGTGGATCTTCCAGAAGGCCACAAGGCCGTGGAAAATAAATGGATCTTTAAGAAAAAGACAAATGCGAATGGTAATGTGACCATCCATAAAGCTCGACTTGTCGCAAAGGGTTTTCGACAAATTCAAGGAGTTGATTACGACGAGACTTATTCTCCCGTAGTAATGCTTAAAGCTGTCAGGATTTTAATAGCAATTGCTGCACATTTCGACTATGAAATTTGGCAGATGGATGTCAAGACCGCATTCCTCAATGGTCACATTGATGAAGAGTTGTATATGATGCAACCAGAAGGTTTTATCAATCCTAAGGATGCTGGAAAGGTATGCAAACTTCAACGATCCATTTATGGATTGAAGCAAGCATCTCAGAGCTGGAACCAACGTTTTGATCAAGTGATCAAGAGTTTTGGGTTTGTCCAAAACCAACAAGAGTTCTGTGTTTACAAGAAAGCGAGTGGGAGCTCAGTTGTTTTCTTAGTAGTATATGTGGATGACATATTACTCATGGGAAACAATGTGGATCTTATGAATAGCGTGAAAGCATATTTAAGTAACCTATTTTCCATGAAGGATCTAGGTGAAGCTGCATACATATTAGGAATCAAGATCTATAGAGATAGATCAAGGCACCTAATAGCATTGAGTCAGAGTACTTACATAGATAAGATTTTGAAGAGGTTCAAAATGGAAAACACCAAGAGGGGTTTTACACCTATGATGAAGAATTGCAATTTGAGTATGACTCAATGTCCTATAATGGATGATGATAGAGAAAAGATGTCTTACATCCCCTATGCTTCAGCAATAGGATCTATCATGTATGCAATGCTTAGTACCCGACCTGAAGTGGCATTGGCTCTTAGTTTGACGAGTCGATATCAGAGTAATCCAGGACCGGATCACTAGACAGCTGTGAAAAATATCCTAAAGTATCTAAGAAGAACAAAGGATATGTTCCTGATCTATGGAGGAAATTATGAAGCTCTAAACGTAACAGGTTACGTAGATGCGAGCTAGAATTCAGATCATGATGACTCGAAGTCTCAAACAGGATTTGTTTTCTTGGTGAATGGTGGGGCGGTAAGCTGGAAAAGCAAGAAGCAGTCGGTGGTGGCACAATCTTCAATGGAGTCTAAATACATTGATGCAGCAAATGAAGCTGTCTGGCTAAGGAATTTCGTCATCGAACTGGGAGTTTTTCCCAATGCGCAAGACCCCGTGACGATCTATTGTGATAACACGGGAGCTATTGCAAATGCAAGGGAACCAAGAACTCATTCCACGGCCAAACACATCAAGCTTAGATTTCACGTCATCCGGCAAAACGTTGACGAAGGTGAAGTCAAGATTTGCAAAGTAGATACGGAACTGAATGTAGCAGATCTGTTGACAAAAGCTCTCCATCTGTACAAGCATGAACAACACCGAGATTCCATTGGTGTTAGATTCCTGCCTATTGTAAACTAGTTTTGTTTATACTCTAGTGCAAGTGGGAGACTGAAGGAGTTATGCCCTAGAGGCAAATAATAAAGTGTATTATTTGATATATCTCATGTATGTTCATAATACATTTCATACTGTGCTATAACTGTATTAATACGAAACGTTAATACACGTGTGGTATGTAAACAAACCGTGTCTCTAGTTACCTCTAGTGAACTAGTTCATTAGTCGTGAGGATGGTCTGTGTTTCAAGATCATGGGCATTTATGCCAACAGACAATGAGATCATGTTATTAGTTGAATAACATGATAGACAAACATCTGACCGTTATATCTTAATGAGATCTAGTTACAATGTTCACCATTGATGATAAAACACAGAGAACCTCGCAACCTGATCCTTTGACTATGAGGTAATGCAAATCACCATTCTGGAAGAAGCTTAGATGGTTATCAAGAATCATCTCGTAACAGGGTGATTGAAAAGGTGCCACTCAGGTTTTCTGAAGGGATGCGTAGAGGAGTACATATCAAGACCAGGATTTGTCTAGTCTGTGTAACGGATAGATACATGTGGCCATCTCGGTGACATTGCATTAATAAAGCTTGCAAGAATGTGACTAGGTCACGGAATGCAATGACATGAAAACGAGAAAACAAGTTCATCATTAACGAGATCGAACTAAGGTATGCAGATACCAAAGATCAAGTCTCGGATGAATTAGGTATCGAGTGACAAAGGGAATAGGGAACGACTATCTCACAGTTCGAGTGATTGTATTCGTGAAACGCATGGGGGTCACATGGCCATCCAGGTCCCTCTGTTGATCATTGATATGAGAGTGGTCTCTATCATGTCCGGAGTGTTTCCGAACCGAAGGATGTCACACTTAAGGGTAGGGACGCTTAGGGTAGATGATGCATCGTATGAGAAATAGAGAGAGAGACCGGAATAGTTTCGGTAACATCCGATGGAGATCGGAAAGGGGTCCGGAAGTTGTTCCGGAGTGAAGAGATAATATAATATGTATATTTGAATTTTAATTGGATAATTAATATTAAATATATATTTTATTTTATTTTTGAAGGCGCTATATTGCTAATGGGCCTCACCCGAAGGGAGGCCCAAGTGGGCAAGGTGCCTAGGGAGTGGGGGCCAGCCGGCCTAGGGCTAGTGGGCCGCCCTAGTGGGGCCCACCTAGGGCCGGCAGCTGCCCCAAGGTGGTCGGCGGGTGTGGGTATTAGTCCCACCCTGCCTGGCCCATGGGTGGTACGCCCCCCCCCCTCCCACTATATAAAGGGGTCCCCCTCCCCCTTGGAACACACCCATTCCTCTCATTCTCTCTCTCATCTGCTGAGGACTTCCCCGTAATATTGGGGAGGACCTCGTAGTTGAGTTCTCCACCTTCACACTACCGTCGTGTGATCGGCAATCCGGCATCTACTTCTTCCGCTGCTCGCTGGATCGGAGACCAGTTGACATCCCCTACACCGGACGTGTGACGAACTTCGGAGGCACCACACTTGGGGTGTTGCTCGTCTTCATCAATATACGCCTTCCTGCGTAAGGCGTGCCTCTCTCTGCAAAGGTATGAATAATGTATTCCTTCTCTGTTACTTATGTCTACATAGTATAGATCCTGGTATTAGTGTTCGAGTATATAGAAATTTTTTGTTTTCTGCTACGGAACCCTACACTAGATGTGTTGTTGCTACTAGGGAGAAAACAACAATCCTTTGTTCATAGAACGATCGTATTGTTTACTTTACACGTAATGCGTAATGCAATTATCTATTGCTTGCAACTTAATACTGGAGGGGGTTCGGATGATAACCTGAAGGTGGATTATTAGTCATAGATGCAGTTGGATTACGGTTTATCTATAATGTTGTAATGCCCAATCAAATCTCAAAGGAGTCAAGATGTTTATTATATGCTTGTATGCTTTCTCGATGCTTGTCAATAGCCTCGCTGTAATTTTTTCACCCAACATGTCATCTATCTTAAGGAGAGCCACCAGTAGTGAACTATGGATCCCGGTCCTTTCTTTTACCATTAATCTACAATTGTTTACTGCTTTTTGTTTACTTTCTGTAAACTATTACTATCTTCCACACAATACGTTTAATCCTTTGTTTTCAGCAAAATCGGTGAGATCGACAACCTCACTATAAGTTGGGGGCAAAGTTCTATGGTTGTGTTGTGCAGGTTTTTTTGGGGGATACCCCCGGGTAGGGTCACGCCAGGGTATAAAGGCCGAGTTAGCCGAGGTTCGGCAAGGTCAAAGTGGATGATGGCCGGGCTACCTCAAGGCAGGCCGAATCATGAAGTAACCTGGACCAGGGAGCATCCACCTAACTTGGTCTCAACCGACTTAAGCCGTAAGTCGGAAAAGATGTGTCTAACTTTCATGCAGGAATGGGTGTGGCCGGATCAACTACGATTCGGGTCATGTCAAGCTTCTAGGAGAAGGAAGCAATCTCGCTGGTCAAAGGTAGCCCCGGTACGCACGGCATGAGCGAAGCGGACAGAGGCAGGACCAGCGAGGCGTGGCCGACAAAGGTGACGAAGCCTATGTCGGGTGACGCAGGAGCCGCAGAGGCTCACGTAGCCTGTGCATGGGTGACGCGGGGGAAAAGTAACCCGGTCGGCTTACTATTTTGGGAGGAGGCATATTCCCTGGAATATGCCTCCACGTATGCCCTAAGTGGAGACCTAGCCACCCCTATATAAGGAGGGCTAGGGCCTCTGTAGAGAGGTTAGGTTCTACGGGTTGGTCTTGTATGGGTTAGCTAGTGGCGAGAGTAAGAGAGTCCCTTCTTCCTCCTCTCGCCAAGACAGCTCTAGGAGCACTTGTAAACCTTGGAAGTGAATCAAATATAAACTTCTGTGTGTGGAATCACCTCACTATCCCTCCCTGGATTCCCCTAGTGCATATTAGTCCCCACCTTTAGCCTATCCATGGCTTCTGCCGTGACACCACCACGACAGTTGGCGCCCACCGTGGGGCTAGCGGCGCTAGCAGGGGTCAAGATCCGGACGGCAAACCTCATCGGCACCGGCGAACGCATCGTCTCCAGGCTCGTTCAGCGCTTTGGAGCGCCGAACTTTGTTAGCGACAACGCTAGCTGCTTCGGCACGCGCCCGCTTCCGCGCAACGGCCTCTTCATCAAGCTCGGCGCGCACAAGGTCTACGTTGCTGTCGATGTGTCATGCGTTCATCCGCGGCATGTCGTCGAGGCAGGGGAGCCACCCCTTAGTGTGGTTCATGGGGCGCGTATCACTCGCTCCCCGAACCGTGTTGAGGTGATGATGACTGCGCCTGGTGCAGGCGCAAGCAAGGATCCGGTACTAGATCCGGAGGTACCGCCTAAGGCACCGAGGAAAGGTAGAGGTCCTCCACTAGAGAGGCCTGAGAATGTGCTGCGGGAAGCGATGGATAGCTTGGCAAACCCTGTAGTAGCAGCAGTAGATCCGGCTCAAGCACAGGCCGAGCTAGAGGAAACTAGGCAAAAAATACTAGAGGGTGCGAAAAAGATAGCCGCGGCTCAGCAGTCGTTGAACATGACGCTGCGTGAGTACGCAAACGCAAACAAAGTTGATGCTGTAAAAGTGAAGGGGAGAAATCTCATGAGTGAAATGAACAGAGAGGGTGATACTAGGATTGAGGAGTCAGAGAACTGTTTGTCCGTGGGGCTGCCGAGGTATAGTACCCCGGCTAAGAACCTCAGAGCAGCGGATGCAGCTGCATCCGAGTTAGAGGGTCTAACGGGTGAAGCCCGTCAAAGACAACAAGATAGGGTCAATGAGTTGGTTCGGATCGCGAACAGGCAAAATGAGGAATTGCTCAGGGCTAACCCGGAGAGAGCTGGGGCCTCCAAGATCATTCATTCGGCGGTGGGTAACCCGGAGAAATCCGCTGGAGCCGCATCGTCTCCTCATGGTGGTCCTAGGAGAGAAGAAGTAGTAACCTCAGCCAGAAGGAACAAACAGATCGTCCCATATGACCCAACACGGGCAGGGAAAGGAAAAGAAGTACAGAAAAATGACGATCGACGCAGTGTGAGCCGAAGTGAAGCTGGCCGAGGTAACTGCGACCAAGGCAATGCTAGTCAAGGAAATGCTGTAAACGGCAATGCCGGACAGCGAAACTCGGCAGGAGTAGGACAACCCCAGCAGCAGAATATACCAAGGCAAGAGCAAAATGCCGGCCGAGGTATGCAACAGAGAGGTGCTCCACGAGAGCAAGACCGGTATAACGATGGAGATTCGGAGATGGTGAACGTAGGATACCCAAGGCCGGACTATCATGTGATAGGGTCAAGATTGGGAAGCAGGGATTTGATGCCTGATGATGCCAGGTTGAAACTGGATCGACTGTATAGGTCGGAATAGATCGAATGTCAAGGTCCACCGGGTCCTGCGTGTTTTGGGCCCCGGATCATGAAGGAGCCGCTGGTACCTAACTTCCAGTTACCCAGAGGCAAAAAGACGTATGACGGCACTACTAAGCCGGAGGATTGGTTGATAAACTATGCTACAGCTGTGAAAATTGCTACAGGCAACTTGAGATGGGCTGTGAGATACGTACCCCAGATGTTGGAGGGGCCAGCTAGGGTATGGCTAAACAATTTGCCGCCCAGAAGTATTAACTGTTGGATCGATTTTGAAGAAATGTTTATTAGCAATTTCTCGAGTACGTATTAGAGGCCAAATAGGCCACAGACCATAGCTATATGTAAGCAGAGACCAAAGGAGACGGACCGAGAGTTTTTAACCCGGTGGTGTACCGTGAGAAACTCATGTGAGGGTGTGATAGAGTCACAGGCCATAGCATGGTTTGTGCAAGGGTGAAGATATGCAAGTGAGCTGTGGTAGAAGTTGAAAAGGAAAATGCCAACCACATTGGCAGAGATGATCCGGATTGCTGATTCGTATGCTTTGGGTGATCCGACCCAACCCAGGCTCGTGTCAAACGAGTCGAATGAGGAGTACTACCAAAGAGATGGAGCCGGATCATCCCGGAGGAATGATTATAGAGGAAAAGGAAGAGATGACAGACCGGACCACCGGTACAGTTCGCAACAAGTTGCGGCTGTGAATCAAGATCAGCCCGGAGCAGGAGGCAATCAACGTCAGAAAACTGGAGGGGGACAATGGACGCCAAGAAATGATGGCAAGAAAACTTGGACGCCGGAGAAGAAGAAACAGTGGCAAGAAAAGAAGGACCGTCCGAGGTATACTTATGAGTCGATGTTGGATCAGCCGTGTAAATTTCACACGCCAAATCCGAGTAACCCAGCTGGACATACAACAAGGCAATGTGAGTGGATGTGCAAAATAGAACAAGGTGGTTCGGGGAATGCTCAGGCACCCCGGGATGATCAACCTCGGCAGGAGTTACCCCGGCAGCAATTGCTCTCCGGAGCGAACACGCAACAGTTAATGTTGCCTCCCCCTCCGCCGAGGTATGATAACCATGAGAGAAGGGATGCGGTGCATCAAGTAGAAAACCAGCATCAGCCGGATCAGAGGTACCCCGGAAATGAGGGGAGGAATGAGTACAGAGAGCATCATCAGAGTTACTATGTGTTTACCACTGAGGAAACAGATAGAAAGAGCTTGCAGCACCGACATATGGAGGTGAATGCGGTAATGCCAGCAGTGACGAGGTATATGCCTTGGTCGGACCAAGAAATCACCTAGAGCATTAAAGATCATCCCAAGCTTATGCCAAGTCCTGGTTCGTATGCGTTAGTACTGGACCCGACATTCATTGGGCCAAACATCAATGTGAGGTTCTCAAAGGTACTGATTGACAATGGCAGTAGCATTAACATCGTGTATGCAGATACAATGCGCAAGTTGGGTATCTCGGAGAACATGCTCCAGGCTACAAGGACAACTTTCCATGGTATTGTGCCCGGCATTTCTTGTGAGCCCATAGGCAAGGTCCGGGTTGACGTATTGTTCGGCACGAGAGATAACTGCCGAACTGAGAATTTGGAGTTTGAAGTGGTGAACTTGGAAAGTGCGTATCATGCGTTACTCAGAAGACCAGCACTTAACAAGTTCATGGCAAGTTGTCACATCAGCTACTTGAAGATGAAGTTGCCCGGGCCAAACAGAGTGATTACTATTGCTGGAGATTTCCGACGTTCCATTGAGTGTGTGTCGGCCGGGTCTAACCTAGCCGAGTCACTCGTGATCGCGCAAGAGAGAAGAAAAATCCAAGAGGTGGCGGCATTGGCTCAGTCCGCGCAGCAGTATATGCCGGCGCTGAGTAACCCGCATGGAAGTGTCTCGTTCCAAGCCATGAAAGATACCAAGAAGGTGCCTGCTGATGATATGTTCCCAGAGCGCACCGTAACAATTGGTGCCGGATTAAATGACAAATAGGAAAGCAAGCTCATCGACTTCCTCCGTCAGAATCGGGATATTTTTGCTTGGTCCACATAGGACTTGCAAGGTGTTCCGAGGGAGTTGGCCGAGCACTCTTTGAATGTGAGACCCGGAGCAAAGCCGGTGAAGCAACCTCTCCGCCGCTTCGCCGAAGATAGGAGGAAAGTCATCGGAGATGAGATAGCTCGGTTGTTGGCTGCAGGATTTATCATGGAAGTTCTTTACCCGGATTGGCTATCTAATCCGGTGTTGGTGGAAAAGAAGAAGGATGATCCAAATGTGGCAATGGTTTGGCGTATGTGTATCGATTACACGAACCTGAACAAGGCGTGTCCAAAAGATCCATTTCCATTGCCTAGGATAGATCAGGTCATAGACTCAACTGCTGGATGTGAATTGTTGTCATTCATTGATGCATATTCTGATTTCCACCAGATACCTCTGAATCCGGATGATCAAATAAAGACCGCATTTATCACCCCGTATGGGGCTTATTGCTATCGCACCATGCCATTTGGTTTACGTAATGCAGAAGCAACGTACCAAAGATGTATGCAAAAATGTTTGCATGACCAAATAGGTCAAAATGTACAAGTGTATGTGGATGATGTGGTTATCAAGACCAAGGAAAGCAAGACGCTCCTTGACGATATCAGGCAGACGTTCGTGAACTTAAGAAGGTTCCCGTTGAAGCTTAACCCGGAAAAATGTACCTTCGGTGTCCCGGCTGGAAAATTACTCGGATTCCTTGTTTCCAGCCGAGGTATCGAAGTTAATCCAACTAAAATCTGGGCCATTGAGCGAATGGAACTGCCGAAGTGTCTTAACGATGTCCAGAAATTCACTGGTTGCCTGGCATCGTTAAGTCGGTTTGTGTGTCGGTTGGGAGAAAAGGCATTGCCTCTCTATCAACTCATGAAAAAGTCGGATAAGTTCGTTTGGACGCCGCAGGCCAACGAAGCCTTTGCTCACTTAAAGAAGATGTTAGCCACTACATGAGTGTTAGCCTCTCCACTATCAAAGGAGCCAATGTTGCTCTATATAGCCGCAACCAACCGAGTTGTAAGTGCAGTAATTGTGGTAGAGCGCGACGAAGGGGTTACGTCAGTGCAGAGGTCAGTGTATTATCTGAGCAAGGTGTTGTCTGCCTCAAAGCAGAACTACCCACACTATCCGAAAGTGGCATATGGGGTATATATGGCAGCTAAGAAATTGAAGCATTACTTTGAGGAGCATCCCATCAGGGTAATATGGGAGGCTCCCATATCCGAGATAATGAGTAACAAGGATGCAAGTGGTAGGATTGCAAAATGGGCAATTGAACTAGCTCCCTATGCACCACAATATGACAGAAGAGAAGCAATCAAGTCTCAGGTTGTAGCCGACTATTTTGTGGATTGGGCCGAGGTACAATATGTGGCGCCCCGCCAAAACCACTACTAGAAAATCGCGTTGTTTTTGTGCATTGCATCATCATGACCGCATGCTCATGTCATCATCCCACCTTGCATTTGAGCATCGTCCTGTCACCTTGCATTTGTTTGCATAAAACTATTTTTGAAAAGTATGTTTTTGTTTTCTAAACGCCCCGTCTTGTTTTCAAATTAAAACCCGGGTCTCCGGAATATTTTGTTTTGTCTACCAACGGTTTGCAAAAGCCCCGTTTTAAATAATAAAACATTTAAATTATTTTTGGGAGACAGCCAGCCAGACCCGAAAGCCTAGCCGGCCACCTCCAGATAAAATCCTATCTACCCAGAAGACACCCAAAACTTTTCCCACCAAATATCCTACCCCTATTTTCCTACCCTGCCCCTCCACCTCACCCCCTCCAATCCCATGTCGCCACCTCACCCTGACCTTTTCTTCCACCCACTCAACCACAGCCACCTGGTCCACTCCGCGGGCCCACCTCCTGCCTCTTTCCCTCCCCAGGTCGCCAGCTTCCACCCTGCCAACCACCTGCACGCACACACACGCACACCTGCAGCTGGCCCACCCACACGCAGCTGCGCACGCGGACACCGCGCCCGCACCATCCCCCGCTCCCGCCCACCTGGGCAAGCGACCCGACCGCCTCGGTCCAACCCTCCCGCGCGACCCCACGCCCACCTCGCATCCCGCGCGTCGGTCCCACCACCTGCCGATTCGACCACCCGCACGCGATCCCCATCTCCCCAGCTCGCTCCTCTCCTCCCTCTCTCGCCCATCCCCGGCAACCGCTCCCTCCCCTTGCATCCGCTACCCCGCCGCCAGCGCCCCGTCCCCGCGCCTCCTCCTCGCCGTCGACCGCCCCCCTCGCCGACCGTCGCCCGTCTGCCCAGTTTTCCCATGCTCCTCGCCACCGCGCGGCCGTCCCGTCGCCGGCCGTCAGCGACCAAGCCCCACCGCCGTTCCGCCCCGCTAGTCCCCGCGCTTGCCGTGGTCTTCTCCTCCCCTGCAAACCCCTGCTCCGGCCGTTGTCTTCGTCGCCACCTCCCTCGCCCGCAGGCACGCCGCCGCTCAGGCCTCCACCTGCCGTCTTCCGAGCCCTCGTCGGCGCCTCCCTCTGCAGCAAGCTCCACCCCACCTCCGCGGATCCCTCGGCCTGCGGTAGCCCCTCCGTCATCGGGAGCCCCACACCGGCCTCCTCCTCCCGCGTCTGCCTCCCGCCGTCTTGCCCTCTTCCGCCGCCGCCTGCACCCCTCTCTAGCGGCCGACCTCGAGCCACCGACCCCACCACATAGGGCACCATCGCCAGGAGGTCCTCCCCGAGCGTCGCCGCCTCTTCCCCAGTGCAAAGCTCGCTCGAGCTCCTCTCCGGCCATCCCCCTCGTCCGGGTCCACGAGCCACACCACTGTGCGCTCCCCCATCGACCGCCACGTCCTCGCCCCTCTAACCGCGCGTCACCGCTGCCGACCTGCGCCCCTGTTCCGGTCCCACGCGTAACCCGAGCCTACGGCCGCTGTCGCTGCTTCCTCCACGTCGCCGTGTGCTCGGCCTTCATCTCCTTACTAGCGCGTCAACATCCACTGTCAGGTTGCTCTCTGCTGCCATGCGTGCTTGTCCTGTCCCTGCTTGGTTTCTCGATGATATGGTTGTGGCTGATGGGCTCCTTGTTGGTTTTTGGAGGTGCTGATGTGATACAGATGTTGTAGTGGAGATGGTGGTACTGAGATTGTGCAATTGAATCCGTGGGGCACTCTCGGGTGATGGTTGATGCGATATTGTAGTGGTGTGGCCGAGAGAAGACAACATGTGAGTAGACGGTGTGCAAGATCATCCCGCCGAAGGCCGTTGCCCCGAAGACCGATCCTGGCGTCCGAAGACTGATCCCGTCGAACCCTTTGAGCCCCAAGATCTCCGGACCATGATGTGTGACCCTTTTCCGAGACCACTTATTTTATAATATATAATATCTATCTGCTGCACATAAATTGATCATACTTGCATACATCGGATCATGAGGTTTGGGGTATTTAGTCGAATCACCTAAATTAAATATGAAGTCTATCTGCGGGCTATCTTTGTCTTATTCCGGACTCCATTTAAATTTGTGTAGCGAACCGATACCATGCCCTGCCTTGTTAAGACAACATTTAAATTGCGGGGTTTCTAAATAACTTGAACCGTTTAATTAAATGTCAGGACCCCGGTTCCGCTTAATATTAGCTAATTGCACCGCATCTGCATCATATCATAATCATGCCGGATCTTTTGCCATAGTATTAAATATTGCATTCGGTGTTTCTTCTAGTGTTTGCTTCTTCGCGGATTAGCCCAATGAGTGGATGCGAGTGTCGACAAGTTCTCCGGTTATGAATCTTCGGCAACTTTTTCCCAGGCGAGCATCTCTTTCCCCTTCTACCTATTTTGCATTTATAGTCTTTATTTCCTCCTGTTGATCTATTGCTATCCGTGTCGCGATGCTTTAGTTTCCGTGCACCAGTTATATCCCGTGCAGCCTCTATATTGCCTTGGACACCTCCTATTACCCGTGTTTGGTAGATAGCTGGCCTTGCGAGTCGTAGTTGCTTGCTCAGGTGTGATCTTGTGTTGTCGAGTACCACAGTTGTTGGAATGATGGCAGATGTTTATTGGTGGAGATGCTTATTGGTGGAGATGATCATGACTTTAAATACAACTATTAACATGCTAGCTATAACTAATGCAGAGGCATCGGTGGGCAATAGATGTTATTTGGTTCTTCCACGCTCACTTGTGTCCCGTAGGACCCTGAGTACTTGATACCTGTTCCTTGATTTTTCACACTATCCACATCCGGGAGGCCTTATGGACCCCCCCTGAGCTAGAGCTTGATTCATTTCTATTTCTTGGGGCCACAAAGTAGTTTGGGGCTTTATTACTATCCTGTACCTATGCCATGCTTTACTACTATATTAAGATTGTGCGTGGAGCACCTGTACTGTTTAGGATTGCGGAGTGTTTTCGCGGTATCGACAAGCCCAGTCACACTTTCGGGTTCCCAGTCGTTTACAGCCATTGGCGCAAACCTTGGGTCCGTCTCGGAGCCGGCCAACTTCGTCGCGGGTAGCTTAATGGGGTGGCCCCCTGAAATATTTCTGAATCCTGTGATCGCTTTGTCGTGAATGCCTCGTTGGGTTTTGAGTTGGTTTTTTCGAGGTTGATCGAGTGTGTGTTGCTATTTGTGCACCCCTGCAGGGTAAAACTTTCTGAAAGCCGTGTCCGCGGTTATGGACGACTTGGAGCACAGTATCTCGATCATAGACAAGCATAACTAAAGTAGTGCTATAAAATTTGCCTTAATATGTGACTAGTAATCAGCTCAATTATAACGGAATGGATATTAAAAATGCCAACAACTGGTGGATCTTGGTCGTATCGTGTGCTGATATACCTACCTAGTAAGTATTGCAACTCCAATGGAATGTGATAAAAGTGCCAACAACTGCTGGGTTTTTGGGATTCCTCAGGACAATTATATCTGACTAGTAAATGTCCCAACTACAACAGAATGGTAATTAAACTGCCCACTACTTATGCTATCAGGATGACTCATGCTATCTATATCTGATTAGTAATTGCTAGAGCTATAATGGAATGAGTAAAATTGCCAACTGTGTGAGTTCCTTGATCTGACTTCCTCGTTTGGTCTCAAGGGGGAAATACCAGGATGGGTTTGTTTGGTGTTAGCTTCAGGTTGGATCCGAATAGGTCTTTCTTACCCTCTCTAATAGCCGCCAGTGATACCGAGTCTCTATAGGTTGTTTAGTGCCGCTGTGCTGCCGTTTCAGTCCACCATACCTATGTAGGCGAGAGCCGCCGAATTCTAGCCTCGCCGTGTACTGGCCTCAGTACTGATGCTCCTCTTTTTCCTTTGCCCTTTGTCGGCACCCCTTTTGTTTTAGCACGTTTGAGATCGACGTCATTAGCAGGGTTACCCTTCCGGCTTGGCCTGGGCAGGGTTATGGAAGCAATTGGTTATTCTTCAGGGCTCTTAGCCCCATTTGCATCTTGTCCGTAGTCGGACGCTCTATCGTTTTCAAGGTGATTTGGATCTTTGTATTATATATTTGTATTCTTGACTCCGGGAGTCGCTGTTGTATATATATCTGTTCTGTGGGTCCCATCGAGGACTGATGTGTAATGGTATTACTTCGTTTTCCACCCGTACGAAAGTGCTTGGTGGGCGTCCTTGAATCGTTTCTATGCGGGTTTGGCGGGAAGCGCTAAAACTTGCATAGGGCCGATTTGAGGGTGTTACACAATACGAACCACCACTACCAGATCCGAATTACTGGAGGATGCACTTTGACGGGTCTAAAACAAAAACCGGGCTAGGCGCCGGAATCATACTTACCTCGCCAAAGAAGGACCAGCTGAAATATGTGCTGCAGATCCATTTCACGGCATCAAACAATGTCACTGAGTATGAAGCACTTGTGCATGGGCTCAAAATGGCAAAAGAAATTGGGATACGTCGCATCCTATGCTTTGGCGACTCAGATTTGGTAATACAGCAAGTGTCGGGACTATGGGACGCCCTTGATCCAAACATGGCGCTGTACAGGTTTCATGTGTAGAAGATATCTGGTTACTTTCAGGGATGTGAATTTCACCATGTACCCCGGGTGGAAAATGAAGCTGCCGACGTATTGTCAAAGCTCGGATCAACCCGACAAGCAATTCCACCGGGGGTAGCATTGGAACACCTCAGAAAACTGTCTATCAGGCCGTCCCTAGAAACCGACTCAATTTACGTCCCGGAGGATGCAGAATCCGGAGCCATGCCCATGGACATTGACACGGGAGGTGGTGCGCGAAACCCGGGGACTGCTTTCCGAGACCCGGGGACTGCTCAGCGTGATCCGGTTGAAGTTATGCCGGTGGATCAGATGGAAATTGATGAGGATGTGTTCCCTGTGCGAGCAATACCAGCTTGGGCACTACCTATATTTCAATTCCTAAAAGACGGAACGTTACCCACAGAGGAAGTGCTATCCAGGAAAACTCAGAGGAGAGCAAAGGCGTACACCATCATCAATTCCGAGCTATACAAAAGGAGTGTAACCAACGTCCTCCAGCGATGCGTTGACCCGGAAGAAGGGCTTGACATCCTCCGAGATATACATCAAGGGGAGTGCGGGCATCATGCCTCGTCCTGAGCCTTGGTGGCAAAAGCTTTCCGGCATGGATTCTACTAGCCAAGTGCCTTAGAACAAGCAGAAGATCTGGTGAGAAAGTGCAATGGTTGTCAGAGGTATGCTACCAAGACACATATGCCAATGTCGGAGCTCAAGACCATACCAATCACCTGGCCATTTGCCGTGCGGTGTTTGGACATGGTGGGCCCATTTAAACCAGCAAGGGGAAATATGACTCACATTTTGGTCATGGTAGACAAATTTACAAAGTGGACCGAGGTGAAGCCAATAAGAAAATGTGATGGAGCTACGGCCGTGACGTTTCTCAAAGACATCATCTTGAGATACGGTTATCCTCACAGTATCATAACTGATAATGGCACAAACTTTGCGGAAGGAGCATTTGCGCGTTTCTACCGGGATAAGAAGATTCGGTTGGACGTTGCCTTGGTAGCCCACCCTGCTTTGAACGGACAAGTGGAAAGATCCAACGGATTGGTATTATCCGGGATAAAACCCGGGCTCATTGAGCCGCTGCAAAGATCAGCGGGGTGCTGGATAGAAGAACTACCAGCGGTACTGTGGAGTTTAAGAACAACTCTGAATCGATCAACAGGCTATACGCCATTCTTTCTGGTATATGGGGCAGAAGCTGTATTACCAGCCGACATAGAGCATGATTCGCCTAGGGTCATCCAATACACAGAAGCCGAAGTGTAAGAAGCCCGGCAAAATGATGTTGATCTACTGGAAGAAGCGAGAGAATTGGCATTGTCCAGATCCGCCATATATCGGAAAAATCACCGACGCTATCATAGCCGGAAAGTAAGCCCCCGAGTTTTCCGGGAAGGCGATCTGGTGCTCTGGTTGGTACAACGTACTGCTGGCATGCATAAATTATCTCCTCCATGGGAAGGGCCATTCATTGTGAGCAGAGCATTACACAATGATTCTTATTATCTTATAGATGCAAAGCCACAGGAAAAGAACAAGGCGGACAGGTCCGGCGAGGAATCTAAGCGTCTGTGGAATGTAGCTCTACTTCGTCCTTCCTACACTTAGCAGAGAAGTGTATGTATCCGAGTCTTCTCATATGTCGGTATGTATGCCGGCAATGAGCTTATCAATGAAATGTTGGCGCCTCGAGCAGTAACTCGGGGACTGCCTTAATAATATTTGTTGTCTTTTGTTATTTGTGCGTCAGCTGGAGTAAGTTGTTCTACTTAACTCGGATTAGTAGTGTGTGAGCACCAAAAACCCAACTCTTCGACTTGCTGCTGTCCAACAAGAATTGGCTTCATGGCAAGCAAGGGAACAAGTTTGGAATTGCGTAGCACATGAAAAACGACTAAGGAAAAGAACTTAATCGGGCCGACGTTTGTTTTTCGAACTAACCTTGTATGTTTTTAGTTTATTATGCTGATTTATTTTGAGCTAACCCTAAAAGTTTCCTAGTATTGTTAAGACAATTTTTGAAGCTCGGATTCGTAAGTCGTAAAACCGAATCAAGGTAGACACGAGCCGAGCCAAAATATTGGACGAACAAGAAAAGGAAACTCGGGGACTACGCCCAAGTTAATCCGACATAAAAACTTAGTAGCAAATTAACACATGTGTACTGGATACAATTCCACCCGGCATACCGGGGATTTGATAAACTTTAAAGTTTTTTTTTCACTTAAGGAGCAGCAGGAGGAGGAAGTTTGGCGTCATCTTCGTTGTCTTCAATTTTTGAGGCATCGCCCTCTTCATCCTCATCCGACCCATCTTCAACGTTCTCAGCGCTTTCGTCACCGGCGGCTTCCAGGAAGCTCGGTCCCTCAGTCCATTCGTGAATGGGAGCATATTCATTGAGGCTGTGGGCGCAAGACTTGCGCCGAGCTACCCACTCCGGGTCACTGGTCCATTTGGATCCAGTGCGCATGCGCGTTAAGAGGTTGAGGTCGATCTTCTCGTACCACGTGAGTACGTAGTGGAGAACGGTCTCAGCTGCGGCACGTCCAGCGGATTCCCTCCAAAGGTCGAGTTGGGTCTCGCACTCCATCAATTTTTCAACAAGAAGTGCGGTTCCCTCCGGAGTGTCTTCTGCAGGCCAAAACGTGTTGAAGACTCGGACTGCAGCGTCAAGGTTATCCTTGCCATGGTTCTTGATGATTTACATGCGAGATGACAGGCTGACCAGCAGGTCCTCCATGTCATAGGGAATCTCTTCAGCGTCAGGCCCAACGGGAGTACCCCTCTCTCGGCAGAAATCAGCAACAGCAGCGCTCGCGATGACAGTGCCCTCTGGAAATTTGCCTGAAAACGAGATAAGAGAAACAGATAAAGAAAAGACATGTGAAGTAACCCGGAGAAATATGCTAGATAAGGGAAAGGAACTTACGTGAAATATGGCTGAGGACCCGAGTCAACTCCCTGGTACAGTCATCACGTCTTTTGCGAAGCTGCACAAGTTCAGCGTTCGCCGACTCAAGCTTAACGTCGGACTCCTGGAGAAGTTCTCGATCCTTGGCAATTTGGAGGTTGAGGCGTTCGCGCTCTTCGGTATAGTCCTGGCCAGCCTTTTGGAGCTCGGATTGATGTTGTGCCTTCAATTTCTTCATCTCGGCCTTAAGCTTGGCGATCTCATCATCCTTGGTCCGGAGGAGGGCAAGCTCATCGTCTTTCTTTTTGAGCTCAGCCTGATGCTGCCCTACTTGTTCGAGAAAATGCAGCATCATATCAGGCACGGGCACACTATCTTCCAGTGATACTGAAATAGTTTGTCAACCCAGCAAAGCTGGGATATGAATGTTTGCCAAGCCAAGGAGGAAAGAAGATGAAAAGCATAAGCAAGGTTGAGTAGATATAACTTACCCTTGATCTGATCCAGATTCTTCCTCATAAGCTTGTTCTCAGCCTCCACCCCAGCTGCGAAAACCGAATGATGGATTAGTCGGCAGAAGAAGATGAAGGAAAATGGAGAAGTGTCAAGGAAGAAACCTACCCCGTTTCTCGTGTTCAGCGAGAAGTGTGTTATGCTTGGCGCGCAGCATCTTATGAGTGTCCAGGAGACGCTGAAACTCAGCGCTCCGGCGGTTGGTGGTCACCTGAAAAGAATACAAAGATACAACTTAGCCTTGTGCATATTCGAAGTGTACAAAATCCGGGCCAAGTGGAACTTAACCCGGCTCTAGGTGTGTGCATATTCGAAGTGTACAAAATCCGGGCCAAGTGGAACTTAACCCGACTCTAGGTGTGTGCATATTCGAAGTGTACAAAATCCGGGCCAAGTGGAACTTAACCCGGCTCTAGGTGTGTGCATATTCGAAGTATACAAAATCCGGGCCAAGTGGAACTTAACCCGGCTCTAGGTGTGTGCATATTCGAAGTGTACAAAATCCGGGCCAAGTGGAACTTAACCCGGTTCTAGGTGTGTGCATATTCGAAGTGTACAAAATCCGTGCCAAGTGGAACTTAACCCGGCTCTAGGCGTGTGCATATTCGAAGTTATCAAGGAGCTACGTTAGTGTTCTAAGGAGCATCCGGCCAAGTAACAAGTTACTCCCCCGGAGGCTCGGGGACTAATGGTTATATCATTAATATCTACAATATGCTAAAGTAAAGGGGAAGTGACGTACCTCCATCATCCGACCCGCGAGGTTGATTGCCTTAGCGGCTGTGTTCATTTGGGCAGAAAATTCAGCGAGGCCGAACTTCTCCGGAAGATCGTCGTTGTGGACGAACTCCGCCTTGTTCCAATTCATGACGAATTTGATCAGGCTCGGAGGGTATCGCTCGCCGGTGGGCATATGGGGCGCCACCAAGCCCTTCGCATGCGCCTCCCTCCTCTCAACCAGGGCAAGGGTCGGGCTGGTGTGCAAAACCATCTGTTGCGCATCAGCTGGCTCGGCAGGGGCATCCTTCGGTGCTGGAGGCTTCTTGGGAAGCATGGATGCGAGAGTGTGCTGTCCAGCCTCGACGAATGTTGTCTTGGTAGCGTCAGGGGCCTTTTTGCCCTTGGGCTGCTGGGAGGAGGAAGTGGTTGCAGCAGATTTTCCCTTGGGAGCTGTTTGGGTACTTTCTCGCCGAGACTGAGAAGTCTCGGACGAGGTGGAGGAGCTTGGCACTGGTGCTCTTGATGCTGGGCTTGGTGCTGCTGCTGGCGCTCTTGCTGCTGGAGTTGGTGTTGGTGCCGGAGTTGGTGCTGGTGTTGGCGCTGAGGTAGTCTCAGTGGTAGCTGGTTGCGGCGGAGCCGAAGTTGTGGATGCTGCCGCCTCGGCTGGGCCAGTCTCCCCCGCTTCAAGGTTGCCCCCCTCTTGACGAGGTGGAGCAGAACCCGGAGCAGCCGCAAAAACCTCTGGAATAGGGCTCAGCGGGCGTGGCTCGTCGCCACGAGGGGGAGAAGGGCTAGGTCGGAGCGGCGAAGCAATGCCAGACCCACTCTGGGGGACCTCCACCGTGGCCCTGCCGAATCAAACAATGTCAGATGAGAAACTAAAACAGTACAAGAACAAGTAAGGGGCAGAGGGAAAAGAGACTTACGCATCCGAGGTCAGGGGATCCTTAGGCTTCCGAGACCTTCGTGCCGGGGCCTTGGTTGCAGGCTTGGAGGCAGTTTTGTCCCCGGACTTCTTTCGCCTTTTGGTAGGCTGAGAAGGTCCGGAGGAACAAGTTGATGCAGCTCCCCGCTTCTTCTTCGGTGCAAACGGAACAGGGTCACCCACGGCAAGGGGAGGGTCCTCATGAATCTGCCCACCGGGGTTAGCTGATGCCGGAAAAGCATAAGAAAGGGGGACAGCGCCAAGAGCTTCCATCACCTCGACATCCGAGTCATCTTCATCATCGGGCCAATCTCTAATGGAAGAGGGTTTACCGGTGGGTCACTTTGTAGCGTCGGTCATTGGAAGGAACATCTCCTGATCCGGCTCTTCCTTGTCCAAGGTCTCCCGGTCAGGCGCCCACTTAAGGGTGGGGTCGGTGCCATCTTCGAGGGTTTGCTGAAGGAATAGCTAAGGAAAAGAACAGACAATAGAGTTAAAAATACAACAGCAACCTACGTAAGGTTTAATTCGGAGAAAGTTTGCGGCACAAAACTTACCATGGGAGGAAGCCTATCACGGCAAAAGTGCTCAATTCCCCACGTCCACTCAGAGGAGAAGTCCTTGTGGGTGGTGAAGAGAGCCTTGACCCGGCGATAGATCTCCGTGTTGCTCAACTCAAAGGACGAGGTCCGGTTGGGGTCGCAGCCCCAGCTCATGTGACACACTTTGTGAGTGCGCTTCTGGAGGGGGAGATCCGGTTGCGGACGAACGTGATCATGGCGTCCTCGTTGCGCAACCCGAGCTTCTTCAGTTCCGCGAACCTTTTATTGACCTGGTTGGCCAAGGCCATGGGCTTCTTGGGCATAGCGTCCCACAACTCTGGGTTAGGAGGACCCGGAGCATAGGGGAGCAGACGGATCAAGTCTTCGGTGCCGGCGTTCCGGACATAAAATAAAGTCCGGGCCCATCCCTTGCAGGACTCCAGCACGGTGACTCGGGGGAAGACGGATAGCCTCCGGGGAGAGATGGATGCAGCCCCGAACTGCGTAAGCTGCTTGTCCTCCGGATCAAGATCAACATTCGGAATTACGTTACGACGAAGGCCGAAAAACCGTATCCATAGTTCCTTCGTGGGCCATAATCCGGCATAGCCTTCGATCGTGGAGGTGAAAGAATAGAGAGAGGTGATTGCGTTGGCGGGAAGGTGGTGTGGCTGGAGTTCGTAGGTGCTCAACCAGTCGTGGAAAAAATCGCTGACCGGCAAACCGAAACCCCGCTGGAAATGTGACAAGAACACCACATACTCACCCGGATTGGGTGAGGGGGCGAGTTCGGCGGAGGCGAGGCGCGTGATGACGCCGGCGGGGATGCACCTGGTGCGGTAGAGCCATTCCAGGTCATCCTAGCAGACTCAAGATCCGGCCCACGCACCACGATCCGCCGTGGCGGCGTCTTCCTCCATCTCTTGCTCGGCAACGGCGAGCTCCTCCTCTGTCATCTCGAGTTCGCTGCCCTCGCTGGCGCTAGTGGCGGTGGGGGGCAACGGCCTAGACTGACAGCGACCCGTGGCAGAGGAGGTGCGCAGCGGCGGCGACGACGCAGAGGCGTATGGAATCAGTGCGGCGGCGGCGCTGCTACTTAGAAGAGGTGGCGGCGGTGCTGTCGCGGGAGAAGACGAAGAAGAGGAACTGGAGGCAGAGGGGCGCGGAAGGGGGAAAAGATCTAAGGAGCGCACCCCTCCCCTATTTAACCACTCCCTCGAGGGGGAAGTGGGATCGTGTTTTGCGGTTACGCCACACGGTGTGGCCATGTACACACCGGATTGGCCAATCAGCATCAGGCCACACGGAAGGTCACAAGGCGCAGCAGATCCCATGACGCGACGCATTGATGCGGTTAACGAGCAGGCAGGCGTGACGTGACACGCGCACAGTAACTCCTGACAATCACTGCGGCGGTTACTGTGGCTGGCCCTTAAAATGAGGCGATGTGATGATTAGCCTCCACGTGGGGAAGCGTACGAGAGAAGGAAGAACAACCCGGATGAGAATGTGGTAACCCGGCCAGCAAGTGAAAACTTGGAATGTGCCAAGGGAAAGTAAATCCATAGAATCCGAGATAAGGTGGTAACCCGACCAGCAAGGGAAAACTTGGAATGTGCCAAGGGAAAGTAAATCCATAGAATCTGAGATAAGGAGGTAACTCGGAAATAAGATCCTAATCTCAGTGAAATGGAACCTGATGTGGCCTTAGCGGCTAAGGCAGCTAAGACCCTACCAGCTTCGGGGACTAATGTTGGGGGGATACCCCGGGTAGGGTCACGCCGGGGTATAAAGGCCGAGTTAGCCGAGGTTCGGCAAGGTCAAAGTAGATGCTGGCCGGGCTACCTCAAGGCAGGTCGAATCACGAAGTAACCCGGACCAGAGAGTATCCACCTAACTTAGTCTCAACCGACTTAAGCCGTAAGTCGGAAAAGATGTGTCTAACTTTCATGCAGGAACTGGTGTGGCCGGATCAACTACGATCCGGGTCATGTCAAGCTTCTAGGAGAAGGAAGGAATCTCGCTGGTCAAAGGTAGCCCTGGTACGCACGGCATGAGCGAAGCGGACAGAGGCAGGACCAGCGAGGCGTGGCCGACAAAGGTGACGTAGCCTATGTCGGGTGACGCAAGAGCCGCAGAGGCTCACGTAGCCTCTGCATGGGTGACGCGGGGCAAAGTAATCCGGTCGGCTTACTATTTTGGGAGGAGGCATATTCCCTGGAATATGCCTCCACGTATGCTCTAAGTGGAGACCTAGCCACCCCTATATAAGGAGGGCTAGGGCCTCTGTAGAGAGGTTAGGTTCTACGGGTTGGTCTTGTACGGGTTAGCTAGTGGCGAGAGTAAGAGAGTCCCTTCTTCCTACTCTCCCCAAGACAGCTCTAGGAGCACTTGTAAACCTTGGAAGTGAATCAAATATAAACTTCTATGTGTGGAATCACCTCACTATCCCTCCCTGGATTCCCCTAGTGCATATTAGTCCCCACCTTTAGCCTATCCATGGCTTCTGCCGTGACACCACCACGACAGGTTTCCACGTTGCTGCTGGCGCCAAGAGTGCGCCCTGCCAAAGTCCAGCTACCAACACCTTAGAGGTGTTTCCTTGCTCCTACTGGTTCGATAAACCTTGGTTTTATAACTGAGGGAAAACTGATGATGTGCTCATCATACCTTCCTCTTGGGGTTCCCTAACGAGCTTGATATATTTTGGGCCATCAAGGACTTTTTCTGGCGCTGTTGTCGGGGAGTCAAGAACATCTTCACAAGGGAAGTATCTCATAACCAATCTCTTTACTTTGTTTTATTTGTTTTTCTTAGTTTATTTTTGCTTTGTTGCTTCTTTCTTTATCAAAAAACACAAAAAATTTAGTTTTACTAGTTTGCTTTATTTATTAAAAACACATAAAATTAAGTCTTTCTACAGTGGTTACCTCTTCCTTAGCTCACCATGTTGATCCCTAAATTCACCCTGAAAGACCTTTCAATAGGTAGTGGCTCTATAATTGGAAAAGATAATATTAAAGAATTCTTTAATCATGTTAGTAAGCATGAGGATATTGAGGATAGATCCCTTGCAGAACTTGCTCCAAACTATGAAATTACTGCAGCTTCTTTAGTTCACATGTTGGAAGCTAGGTTTGTTAACCTTAGCCCCTTAATGCAAGTAATGTTTCTTAAACTTAAAGAAATTGAGGACCCTGAAAAGAGAGATTTTATTCTAGAAACTTTGCTTAAGGAATTCTATGATGTTTCCAAAGAATCTAGAAAAGTCTTTAGATGTTGTTGGTACACAAGAAAAGATGAACAAAACCGAACCTAAGGGGGAGAAAATTAAGATACCAATACCTTTCAAACTTGTAGTAATGCTTGAAGTCATAGAAAAGAATCTTAATTGAATTGTTCCTGAAAACCCGTTTGATGAAAATAGTGAACCCAAGAGCGTTGAGAGAGGATCCTCTAGAACTTATTTGGATGAGACTAGTGAATATGCCCGTGCGCTGCAATGGGAGAGAAAAAGCACGTGTATATCTTGTTTATCTTGTTCCCGAGCACGGTTACACCATCGTGTCGATTGATTGACGTCCACGTAGAGGTTATATCTCTAGCAGGTAGCAGCCATCTCCTCGATGACCTTTTTTGTATTCTAGACATGGAGCCTAGAAAAAAGTCTCATGCAAGCGCATCACACGTGATTGAAAACAGGGTCGTACAAAGATACATTAGCCTCTTGTGCATTCGCTTAGAAATCATTGTTGAACAAACAAATGTTGATGAGCTTGAAAGTCTAGATCCTAAATGAGATCAGCATGTATGGGTTGAGAAATTATGTCATTCATGGTAACCATACAAACTAATAATTAAATTTCCTAGTAGCACCTTGAGGAACTGTGCCATCCACAACAACATCAAGAGCAACAGGTTCACATCATATGTATACTCCCTTGCATCCGCAGACAGATTATTAACTACTCCCTCCGTTCAGAAATACAAGACGTTTAACTTTGTGAATCGAATGTATCTAGACGTCTTTTAGTGTATAGGGTCATAGAGGTTCAGAGTGAACCTATACACTAAAAGATGTCTAGATACATTCATTTCACAAAGATAAAATGTCTTATATTTATGAATGGAGAGAGTATTAAGCAGTTAAGAAAAATGAAATGAACAGAACGACTTTGTCAGTACCTAGCTAAACTTACCGACACATAGAATATTCACCCCATTTGTGTTTTTTGTCATTTCCTGCGCAACAAATATTTAGCTAGCAATGACCGAATCAAAGGTCCCAACCAGCAATAATCAATTAACTAAAGATGATCACAGAAAGCAACATGAAAAGGGTATATCTGCCACCACTACAAACCAAGAGATGGTGATCTACGACAACATAGAATCGAGCCCTTTTTTCTTTGAGGTAAAGAGTGATTTCATTCATATGGAGATTGTTTACAGTACATATGTGCAGGAACAGTTTTAATCCAAACACAAGAACCCTGGGTTCAAGATATTTTGGCCATTTCATGGGCTAGAGAGTTACTCTATATCCTTACTTCAGTAGTCACAAAATTTTGTCAGTTCTCTAGATGGCAGAGACAGCTTCATCACGACCGCTCTCAAGAATGGTATGAAAGAGAGACAGTTGGCTTGCTTTTTCAAGACCAATTCTGCGTCTGATCCTCTGCTTCTTGGGCCAACCAACACCTAGGCAAGATACTCACCATGGAGAAGATGACCTGACCTGCATTATTTCTGGCAACAACACCCATCAAAGAGCCAGATCAGAAATAAAGGAGGTGTCCACATTTGGCTTTACCCAATTTTCCCCAGAGGGTTGCATGATTGAGGAGTCGAAGGCTAAATGAGTGAAGCTATGTTTTGCTATTGTTCACAACCGTGTGCAACAAAAAATTCAGAATCATGTGCAACCGTAAATTCATAAAAAGAGAGGTGGAAGCAGTGGATCTAGATCGAGAATTCTTTGGGTAGGAGAGAAGAAAGCGCATGTCACTGTTATGGTATGTCTAAAAGATCTAGTATTCTCTAGATAAGCATGCAAGTTAATTGATTAATTATTAATTAGACCAACAGGTTGCAAAGTTACATCACTCTGAATCTTAGCCTAACAAAAAGAAAGCTGAAAATTGTACAGCTAGTGAGCATGAAACACACATGTGCAGAATTATATACCAGCAGAAGCAGCACAAGATCACTACCTGAAACCTTCTCCCATATACTCCCTCCGTTTCAAAATATAAGATGTTTTAGCTTTGTGAAAGAAATGTATCTAGGTTCACTCCATATTTATATGAACCTACGCACTAAAAAGAGTCTAAATACACTCGTTTCACAAAGCTAAAACATCTTATATTTCGAAACGGAGGGAGCATCTCCCAAGGTTGCGTTCTACTCAGTGAATCCAGCTGCACGTGCTTCTTCAAAAGATTTATAACCATTCTAGAGAACAATCTGACAGCAAAAGGCAGGTTATTAAATTAATATGATATTGCCCAACTACACTCCAAACGAAGGAATAAATAGTGAAGTGTGGCCGATAGTAGTATTTCGCAAACTGAAGAAGGGAATAAATATTAGAGTGTTCATTCAGGGCTTCATCTAAAAGCTTGAGAGCTTTCCATTTAACTGATTTTAGTGCAATGTTTAGAGGTGGGAAACACATGAGAAGAGCTAACCTTACCAACAATGTTAGACTTTGCTTCAGTCAAAGAATCCCTCAGATTTTGTGCCTGTGTGGGCTCCTGCAAAAGCACCACGGAATCCATTATAAGCCGCACACAGAATTGTAAACGCAGGTGAATTCTCTAGTTCTAAACCCAAGTAGCAGAACAAATCTGTGTAAATTGTCACGTTTGACCTCTGATGTGTTTATTTGAGCACAGTCTACAGTAAACGTGCAGTAGATAGACATGCTAAATCTCCGACGAAGAAGAAATGAACTAAGCACTAAGGGAAAGCTGATGTGGCACCGATCTGAGAGCCCCATCCGATGACTCTGATCTACTTGACGCCCTTGAACGCCTCTGGGAGCAGAGGGAAGAGGTTCTGTCCACCCCTCACGATATACTACAACCACAGACCTAACGATCTTAAAAAATTAATCCCATATGAAACCGAGAAGCAAGAACCATCAGAAACATATATCTCTTGTACGTTGTCCGTAATAATTTTATTCTACTCCCTCTGTCCAAAAATAAGTGATTTGAATTTTTCTAGATTCGGATTCGTATGTATCTATACGCTAAAATGCGTCTATATACATGCGAATCTATACAAACCCAAGTCACTTATTATTTTCAAACAGAGGGAGTAATATTTTTATAATACCATGGCAATAGAACTGAAATAAATGTGATCACACAAAGTGCATGAGAAAAGAAAAAGAACTAAATACATCATACATTGTTAGAAGGTCGTATTGATAAACTTTCAAAAACACTCGAATATGACTTGTTTTACCCTCCAGACTGCTGATCTACAACAGATGTATTATCCCAAACAAAGTACAAATTTGATGACCTCTATAGTGAGACTTGCACATCAAAAATATCAATAATTGGTGGCCTACTGCAAACCAAATGAAGCAATAGGAAAACAACATACGGAGGATTAAGATAGCCATCTAGTGAAGGAATTGCAGCAACAGAAGGCAGCTTGTACAGATATGAATCAATTCTATATCTGCTATAGGGCAAGGTCCATCGACAACTAACTGAAATCAAGTAAACGATTCATATCAAAGCTTGCAAAACATGTGTTGTGGACATATGCAGAACTGAAATAAGTAGATTGAACCACAAATATAAACCAACACACCACACAAGCGCAGTCCACAGTTATTCAGTTTATGCATTACATGTATCTTGCCGAGGACCCATTCCGCAGAGTTAGAATGCAAAATAATTAGATCATGATTTGAAGCATATTTCTTCAGGGCTTCAGGCAGATACCTATTTTAGTTTTCAGAAAATGGTTCACTCAAGCGGTAAAGTATCTCAAGTATTATTGTGTATTCAGTAAAGTAGATAAATGTTTTTGTATAACCCTATATATTATGGAGATCATTTCACATGTAAACGAATATATATTTTGTGAATGTAGATAGTAGCATAACACTAAATTGAACCTAACACACTGGTAAATCCACAATAGTACTCCGCTATCAAAAGCTAGGAAAAATATGCAGGTGTTAAATCACACGGAGCAGCTATCAGACTCAAGCCAATGCTATTTCCCATGGTACTGAATCCCACATAGACCACCCATCCACCATCCCATCGCTTTGCCATATTACCTAACCAGACTAATTGCTACCCCAGTTTTACTTAGCAATTAGAAGGGAAGCAATAAGTTTTAAGCAGCAGTAGTGAGGTTGATGAATCATGCCAGATCAAGAAGTGAATCACAATTACAAGGAGAAGAATATACCCCATGAATGTGATGTATTCTCACTTTGTGACTTGGACACTGTACAGTAGCAAGCATGATAATTTGAGGTTTGGCCCATTTGTCACCCAGCAGTAGTTATTAGCTGATCATAAAGAACTTAGAGATCCTATTTTTTAGACATAGTAATACTGTCATCTTAACATGGACTGCATAAGCTATATTTGAATTTAATAAGGTGGTAATATCAGCGGTAGATCTGAATGAATGTATGTAAAACATCTTATGATCGAGTGTTCACTATCTCCTGCCCTTTATGAGCGAGCCACCGTCGGACCCTACATGTAAACATAACTCACATAGCATAGAAAAAATAGCCGCATAATATCCCAAAAACAACAATATCATAATTAGTTTAATTGAAATGGAATTCGATAAAAAAATATAATTAACTTGCATGGGAAGAACTCACCCCTGTGTTGAAATGTCTCATAGTCGCAACACCATGAGGGCATCAAACCTCATATAGAAGAATTCTCAGAATTACTATAAATATTACTCCCAGTCCTAGCTAGACTTACTGTAGGTTCTAGGATTCTTTTTGAAAGAAAAACACCTCTTTCTTTCAAATATAATGAGCAGTGTTATGTGTGCATCCAAGAAAAGATAAATAATCTAAAACAAACAGACTATAGCAATGATTAACTTTTATTCTCCTCTAATATAATGGGCAGCCCTAGTGCTCATGCATGCATTCGCAAAAGAATGTATGTTGGTCTATCGAGTCTCAATTGTAATCTGTAGGAATATGTTGTAGGAGTATTATTCCTATCCACCCTGTTCCATAGATAATTTCCATTGATTAGTTCCTCTTGGAAAATGCCTATGGTGCAAAGAAATCATGTAGGATTTCAGGTTAGACACGCCCTCATAAACCTTCACGGTACCAAGATCTCCATGCCTCGCCCTTGGAGAAATTGATTCTAGGTCTGGAAAAAGTTCTACAGGGTATTCCCTACCATTATTCTTGTCACACATTAATCCATTACAAAACAAGTTTCTAAAACCTAAATCCATGGGAGATCACTAAAGATGAGTGATATCTTGATCAACCAAATGTAGCTAGAAGTTAAAACTACTTTAGTTTATCCATAGCAGTTAAATGCATTGATCCAGGGCAACTGGTGTTAGTAATTAATTTACGATTACTATTAGAATATATATACATATAACTCACAACATATATAACTTCATCCTTATTTATAACACATAGACACATAGTATTTCCTCTAGTGATCACTCATCTTTTTTACGAGAAACATGATCACTCATCTTTTTGCTCTTTCTGTGAACCTAAAGTTTGTCAAAGCATTACAACATCCCATGGTACACAACAAAAACCATAATCTAGAACAAAGTAAATAAACTAAATCTGGTTTACATGGAAGTCTACAAGTCTTGGGTCTCCCGTTAAGCAAAATTAAAGAACAAGAGTCAGACTGATAGGTCATGAATGCACACATTTTCGCCATAACTTGGACCAACATATTGCAGGAGGATAATGACAGAATGATTCTTTCACTGTTTAGGATCAGATCAAGCACAAAGATCTAAATAAGTTCATTTGTTGTATACCTTGTAAAATATGAATATACATGAGACCTGACGATTTTCATGATGTCCTATGTTCATTTTGAAATGACTCTAGAACTGATTTACTACCTGGAAAAAGAAAAAGAGTAAGGAGATTTCTTGATAATAAAATTAACAACCGAACCTGGTAATTTTTTTCACTTCTCCGTATAAACAGGGGGCTAGTATCATGGAACAACATTCACATCAGCATGTTAACAACCCATCATCATCCCCTGCACTGAATCTCAAACCGTATGTGTAAAAAACAACTCTAAACATAAATTGATTGTGTTTGATGGACACATACTTACAGGAGGGGATCAGACTGGGTGGTCATCGACTGGAGTCGAGGAGATAGCTGAAATCGGAGCCACATCTGTAACCAAGGCCCCTCGCCAGCAAAGTCGAGCACGAAGGTAAGACCTCGGTCTTGGACTTCTTGAATCTGAAATCATCGGGGATGGTGGCGAGCTTGTTCGGGTTGGGCCGACGAGATTGAGGCCAAGCCCAGAGGCGGGGAGGTCGAAGGCGATTCGTCGATCAATGTTGTCGGGTGGCGTCGGTGACGATGGCCCAGAGCTCGTAGTAGCGGTTCAGGGGGGCTGAGGAAAGCGAGGTAGACCTAGAGAACCGAGGATCATGGTGGCGCGGGCGGCGATGAGAAGGTTGATGGCAGGCAGGTCTAGCACCTGCGCTGACTGCGTGTGGAGCATCCCCTAGACTGGCCACACACGAGCCATCTCGCGGCCTTGATAGTGATACTCCGCACGGAGACCTTACGAAGTGGGGCGCTGGCATGGAGAGGAGGGTGACGCCGGTGGCCAGTCTAGGGAGAGGGGAAAGAGGGGGCGAATGATTCGGGGATGACTCCGTGCGGTTCGCAGTTTTTTTAGGGGGCGTTAGCCACGATGACGAAGGGAACTTTGAAATTCTTTTTAGGCAGCACAGTTAGGTGGAAGGGCAAAATAGTCTTATTTAAAAAGTGTTGGACCAAACCATCGACCGGAGGAAACAGAGGAAATTCCTCCTTTTTAAGTAGTAGAGATACCTTGCCTTGTTGAAGATATTTCCGGTATTAATCTTAATGCTTCTTCATTTGAGAACACTTGATTCTTTTTCTTACTTCTTATGCCTAACTTAAAGGCGTTAAAGAAAAGTACTTATTGGGAGATAACCCAAAAGTTTTAGATGAGTCTTGGAAGTTATTACCTCAGTAATAACCTCTTCTTATCCTTTTTATTTGCTTTTTGTGCCAAGAGTAACCTCTAATGAGAGAGAAGTAATGATTGGAAAAGTTATTGTCCCGAAACAGATTTCTGTGCTTCACCGTAAAAATTCGTGTAAAATCTCTGTACATTGTTTTGAGACGTGAATTTTTGTGCTTTTGCCCCAGGTTGTTATCTAACTTTCGATAGTTCAACACTTTTTGATTTGAGCAACAGAAGGTCTTAGAAAAAAATGGTTTTTACCTGCTGGTCTGTTTTGACAAATTTCTGCCATTATTTGCATTTGATTCTTGTTGGTTCCTTTTTGAGTTCTTTTGGGAAATTGAGCTTTTTGAGGGAAGTGCTACAGTAGCTTTTGTTTTAATGGAAGTTTTATTAGTATTGAAACTGAACCTAAAGACTTATTATCTTGAGTGCACTAATGTTGCTAATAAATATTGTGTGAAGTTTTGTATGAAGGAAAAATTTCAGGTATATGGAGAGAATGATGTAATGAGATGAAGAATGGACTAAAACTCAAGCTTGGGGATGCCAGCCCGTGTCACCCCAAGAAATATTCAAGAGGTACAAACGTCAAAGCTTGGGGATGCCCAAGGCATCCCCTTCTTCATCAAAAAAAAATCCAGGTTTCTTCCAAACACTTCATTTTTATTGTTTTATGCACAGTTGTGTTGTTCTTGGAGCATCTTCGTTTTTGGTTTTTGTTTTTGTTTGCTTGGTTTTCTTAGTTTGCTGAATAAATTGGTTGGACCCCCTCTTTCATGCATTGGTTTTCAAATAGTTTGGTTTGGATTGGAGAAGAGTAGGAAAAGTTCATGCTTAAGTGGTAAAAGGAGCTTGTTTTTGACTATGGCCTATGCTTTGTCATGCCATGATTGATATTGTTTTGGCTTTATGCTTAGTGATCTTTGATGTAGCATGACATGTTATAAACAATTGAGATTGCTTAACGTGCCTTGGAAGAATCATGTGTTGTTTTAGCATATTAAAGCACATTATTGTGGTATTCTCCTTTGATGCTTTATTTGGGTTGACTTGGCGCATGCTCACACCATGTTATGACTATCCCAAGTCACCAAAGCCTTTATGATCCTTTAGTTTTCGACTTGTAGTATCACTTTATGCTTTGATTAATGATGTTTTGTCGCTCTGTATGCTTATGGCCATTATTGCTCTCTTAGTTGGTTGCTCCAAGTCTTTTGCTAGCCTCCATAACCAAGTATGAGTTCCACCCATGCATCCAACTCCTAAAACCAAGTTATTCCAAAGAGTCCACCATACCTACCTATTAGCATTTGCTATTCCAAGTATATTCATGTTTTTATCTATCTTCCGAATTAAACTTGTTATGAGAAAACTAGTGATTAAAGCTCCCATGAACTTGATGGCACACTTTACTTTTCTTGCCCTTTATAAACTTGAACCATTGTGTCGTCTATGTTGTATATGCTTACACTTATATGTTGGGAATTAGCAGAACCATGTTATCATGGGGAACGCTTTCAACATTGCACTTGTACTTTGTACCTAGTTGATATCATGCTCTTTTGTCTATGGATGTCGCCAGTGTGAAATGAAAGGGGAGCTTGTAAGTCCATGAAGTTATGTATGTGTGTTAGAGAAACACTTGGGTCGTCGGTCTAATCCATGCTGTCTTGGTGGAAACCTGCAGCGTAACCATAATGAGCTGTCTATGAAGCATTCTTCTTATAAAAAAGAGTCAGATATTGAGAAAAAAGAGAAAAAGAAAAAAAAGAGATATGAGAAAAGAGGAAAGAGAGAAAACGCACCATTTTCCCATGGTAAATAAGAAGATTGCCGAGATGCTCGTTGTCTGCTTGCCTTGTCATTTTGATATGGGGATTCTTTCGTATCATCGGGCAAGGGGTACCCTGTTGGCGGTTCTCTATGATATACATGTACTTACTATGATAAGAACTTACCGGTAACTAAACTTGAGTAGCATGAGGAGCGGCCCTCGTATTCAAGGGACATGAGATTTCCAACTTATACTTTGTCAAGCATATACTCCATAGTTTGTTCACTTTAACCTTGATCACTTCAAGATGCTTATGATAGGGCAATGAGAGCTGAAAGCTAATAAGTACCATAATTTTTGGAAGCTCTTTATGAAACTTGAATCCCTGCTTCCTTCTATGAAGGCCTTTCTTTTACTTTTATGTTGAGTCTCCACCTTCTATCTTTATGCACCTATTTTGAGAGCATAGTGGCCATTCTTAGTTCTATGTGCATTGTCCCAAGACTTGTTGATTGATGCATAACTTTGATATTGCTTGTTCTTAAACTATTTGTATCTAGTCACTCTTATGAACTTTGAAGGTGTCCTATGCATTTATGTTTGCTACTCTATGAGGGACAAGATGAATGCCATTATGCGATGTTTTCTTTATGTGAAACAAACAAACATCTTGCAAAGCATTGTTATTCATGAATCCTTTGTTTGTGCCTTTTCATGTTGCAACATAGTTGCTATGTCTTATTGTTAGAACTTTGTCTTTCATGTTATGATTGAAGTACTATGATCCCAGCTATCATTGTTTTACAAATACTTTGATCAAGTTTATGATGGTGCATGTCACTCAAAAATTATTCTTTCTTTTTATCACTTACCTACTCGAGGACGAGCATGAGTTAAGCTTGGGGATGTTGATATGTTGCTAACGTATTCATAATTTTTGATGTTCCATGCTTGGTTTTATCTACTTTCTTATGTTTTGTCCACACTTTGGAGTACTTTCTATACACTTTCTTAGACTAACCTATTAACAAGAGCCACAGTGCCAGCTACCTGTTTTCTGTTGTTTTTGGTTCTAGGAAAGTAATAAAATGAATATTCTCGGAATTGTACGGGACAAAAGCCAAAGTCAGTTTTTCACCGAGAGGGACACGGAGCCAGAATACGAGACGGAGAGGGGCCAGGGGCCGCCACACCACATGGCCGCGTGGCCAAGCCTAGCCCGCGCCAGGGGGTGGTCTGGCTGCCTCGGGAACCCCCTTGGCCTCCCCTTTCGTCTATAAGATGCCTCCGATACAGAAACCCTAAGTACCCGATCAAAATTCCACGAAAGAGTCTGTAGCCGCCATCATCTCCATCCCTAGACGGGAAGGGATCTGAAGCTCTTCCCGGCACCCTGCCGGAGGGGAGAATTCACCCTGGAGGCCTTCTTCATCACCATGCAAGCCTCCAGTGTGATGCGTGATTAGTTCATCCTTGGACTACGGGTCCATGTAGTAGCTAGATGGCTGGTTCTTCTCCTTTGTGCTACCATGTCTAGATCTGGTGAGCTCCGTTCATGATCAAGATCATCTATTTGTATTCTACATGTTGTGTTTGCATGGATCCGATGGATATTGAGATGCTATTTCAGATTGATTATTGATTCTATCATGTCTTTGTTATTTTTGATCTTGCATGTTTTCTGTTGTTAGTAGCTATCTTGGCCAAGTAGATGCTAGAAACTTCAAGAGTTAGTATTTATCCTCGATAGTGGGTTCATGCCTCTAGTAATTTGGGGAAGTGATAGAAATCTCTAAGGTACTAGATGTGCTGTTGCTACTAGGGAGAAAACAACAATCCTTTGTTCATAGAACTATCGTATTGTTTACTTTACATGCAATGCGTAATGCAATTATCTGTTGCTTGCAACTTAATACTAGAGGGGGTTCAGATGATAACCTGAAGGTGGATTATTAGTCATAGATGTAGTTGGATTACGGTCTATGTATAATGTTGTAATGCCCAATCAAATCCCAAAGGAGTCAAGATGTTTAGTATATGCTTGTATGCTTTCTCGATGTTTGTCAATTGTCCCGCTGTAATTTGTTCACCCAACATGTCATCTATCTTAAGGAGAGCCACCACTAGTGAACTATGGACTCCGGTCCTTTCTTTTACCGTGAATTTACAACTGTTTACTGCTTTCTGTTTACTTTCTGCAAACTATTACTTTCTTCCACACAATACGTTTAATCCTTTGTTTTCAGCAAAACCGGTGAGATTGACAACCTCACTGTAAGTTGGGGGCAAAGTTCTGTGGTTGTGTTGTGCAGGTTTCCACGTTGCTGATGGCGCCGGTAATGCGTCCTGCCAAAGTCCAGCTAGCAACACCTTGGAGGTGTTTCCTTGCTCCTACTGGTTCGATAAACCTTGGTTTCATAACTGAGGGGAAACTTGCTACTGTGCTCATCATACCTTCCTCTTGGGGTACCCAACGAGCTTGATATATTTTGGGCCATTAGTGACCGTCGAGGAAATATTGGTGCTAGATAGAGAAACTTCGGTGCACGACAAGGCAAATTTTGTGCCTGATGAGGCAACTTCAGTGCCTAATGAGGCGACATCATGAAAGTCCAGAGCGGCCCTTGGGGAAGTACAGAGAGATTCTCGGTAACTCAAGTGCGACACTCATGGGAGAGCCCTGAGTTCATCGGGGCAGGTGCACTAGGAGTCCATCTGACCATGTGCTCGTGTCGTAGGAGGACCTCAAATCCGACGTGGTTTCTCATAGAGGTAGATGACAGACAACTTCACAAACATTGATGAGCTACTTCATGAAAGCGGTAGGCAACGATCGCAGTAGGAGGAGACTTCACAAAAAATAGCGCCATGCAACTTCTCAACCAATTAAAAGCAACTTGACAATACCAAAATTCACAACAATGATTGGCAAATTCATGGTAGTGCCCAACAAGGTCACTTTGGTGCCCTACGAGGCAACTTTGGTGCTTACCAGAGCAACTCCAGTGTCTGATGATGCAACTTTGGTGCTCGCCGGAGAAACTTTGGTGCCCGACGGGGCAAGTTTGGTGCCCGACGAGGCCACTTTGGTGTCGGCAAAGCAATTTTGGTGCCCGATGGGGGCAACTTTGGTGCTTCATGGGGCAACTTCAATGCTCGGCAAGGCAACATTGGTGACATGCGAGGCCATATGTGGTGCATGATAGAGAAACTTCGGTGCGCAACAACTTTGGTGCTAGATAGAGCAACTTTGGTGCCCGACATAGAACTTTGGTGCCCAATGAGGTAATTTTTGTGCCTAACAAGGCCATGTTGCTTCCTGATAGAACACCATTGGTACCCGACGAGGCAATTTCGATGCCCGATGAGACAACTTCGGTGTCCGACGGAGAAATTTTGTTTCTCGATAGAACAATTTTGATTCCCGACAGAACAATTGGGTTGTCGGGCACCATAGTTGTCTCACCGGGCACAAAAGTTCGTTTGTAGGGCACCATAGTTGCCTCGTCGGACACCATAGTTCACAACATTAGGAAACTTCACATTTTGGTAATTATGTAGCTGTCCGGGAAATTATAAGTGTAGTACACCTTTAACAATAAACTAGCACAATTTGAGCAACTATTAAGCTATTTTAGGCAACAAAGTTGCATTATCTACATGTGGGACCCGCACGTCCGTGTCGCTCCCTCCTTTCTCAACTTCTTCCTCCCGCATCCCTCTCCTTCCCGTTTTTTATCCTCCTTGTCTTCCCGTCAACGCTGCCCACGCTGCCGATGCAGGCCGCCGCCGACTACTCTCCTGCTCCCGCCCACCATCGCAACCCCACCATATTCATCTTCCCTGATTCCCCATCGGCGAGAATCCTTTACACCACCCACTGAGCCTCATCCAACACTGTTGCTACGAGGAGATGAGCTGAAGCACCAAGTAGACGGCGGCGCAGATACCGCCTCCTCCTACTCGTCATGGTAGGTACTTTCCTGTCCTCCGCCTTGCAGTAGCCCTCTCCCGTCCCAATCCCTCCTCCAATTTCTGGCCGGAAGCGAGGGTACAACCAGGTGGAGCGCTCTCGCGCCTCCTCCAGTTTCTGGCCGACGTGTCGTATATGAGGAGGTGGTGTGATGTGGTGAGTGGCCGGTGTTTGCGCTGTAGAGGTGGTGGACGGAGGCGACGTTGTGGGGTGGTGGCCGGGGGTGTCACATGAGGAGGGGTGCATCTAGTTGAGACGAATCAGGACCGTCAGGACCTGGGTTTCCTTTTCTGGTGCGACAACTCGCGTCGGCAGAAATTTTCCAAATCTGGAGGGTGTGCTCGGGACTTCCAATAGGCGCCCGTGCGACTCGCTAGACGCGTCCTTATTATTAAGAGGGGAAGTTAGTCCCGTACGTGGCCTAGACCAGCCACCGCCTCAACCAAGTTGCCGCCAACACGTCCGCCTCCTTCATACATCAGTTCCCCTCCTCCGGTCGGTCTTGCCGGCATCGGGAGAGGTGGGGAACCCGATCTATGGGTCGAGTTTTTAATAAAAATAGTGTTTTTTATCAGATTAGGTTAGGGTTTTGGTAGACATCTTCTTCTGGGTGTCTACGCCAATGGAGTTGGTATCACCCGCAATAAGTGATCATCGACCCTTCGTTCGACGACAAGATCTTCCCGGCGTCAATGGTGGTGTTGTAAGATTAAAGTTTTATAGGTACGGTTTTTTAGATCTTAATTCGCCAGATTGATCTTGGATTTTTTTTCTCATGGTTGCCGCGAGGAGGATTATCCTCACAACGTTTGTCCCATCTGCTATATCCTCAACATGGAGATTCGTATTCTTGACTCCCCAGCGATGTCGACCCTATTGTTCGGTTTCTTTTTTTGGAATACCGGTGGTGGTACTGTTGCCTATGTTGATGGATTACTCTAATGGTTGTGCGCATGCATGTATCCTTGGCATTGCGGCTCAAATTAAAATTAGGGGGAACCCTTATTGGTATTTACATGTCTATGGTTTGACATCTGTATCATTTTATTGGGCTGTCTTCAGACAAGTGCAAGATTGTGTAATGGAAGAAGAAGATTTTGAAGACCTTCGAGATTTTTTGAACTTTATTTTATAAAAGATTGTCATGGAAGAAGAAGATTTTGAAGACCTTCGAGATTTTTTTAAACTTATTACTAGTATTGATTGTAAAAAATAACTAGCTAAGTGCCCGTGCGTTGCTATGGATGGAAAAAATGCACGTGCAAAGGAATTCTACCCAAGTCGGCATGCCCATGTATATCGCTACAGTCCAACCTGCTCTTTGGGGCCTTGTCGTTCGTACACCTCCATTTCATGGGCATGCCCCCACCTAGATGTCCCAGACAAGACATTATCATGTTAGTCGCCGGTCACAGTAGATGCCCGTACCATCGTAATGTCGTGTCCACACCCTCTGGTGCCACGATCATGGACATGATTCAGTCGTTGGCCATGATGCATTTGTCGTTCCCTCGGATGAGGAGTGGAGCACACCATTGGATATTCCGCATCCACCGAAGAGTCAGAGGGGGGGTAAGGTGGTGCCACGCAACTTCGTCAACATGACTTAAGCGGAGCAGTGCATGTTGGAGATGCAACAATGCCGCTTGGAGCTAGCGCTCATAGTGGCCGGAAGCGCAAGGAGTCGTGCTTCACAGTCATCTAGGTGGCGGCGTACGAGGCTCATTGACTTCGACGACGATTGAGCACCTTTACCCACGCCAGGAGGCTCTTGTGGTGGTCACTCCAGGCCTAATTCTAGTATTAGGGTTTGCGACAACATAGTTTAATTACTGATTAGGCTCAGATGGATACCTCCTTGTCAAGTGGTCGTAGGCTTTGCCGTAGACGTGTAGGATCCTTGATTTCCGACGTTGTATTAGCGTTTCCAACATACGTACGCGGGAGAAAGTCCAGGTTTCATCCTTCTTAGCTATGGTGTCGCAACAGGAGATAAAATATATTATATATGTACTTTGGATTTTACAATTTGGAATACATATTTTGGATACAAAATTATGGTAAGAGAAGAACCCCGAAGTTTTTCCCTTGGCCAAGTACCCAAACTAACAGAGATAATAGAACTATTATGTGTGCTCGCCATACCATTCCCTTTCCTCTTTGTTCTGTTCATACAAGCATGGGTATTGGCAAGGTAGCCCACAAATCTTGTTTAATTTAGCCCACAATAACCTATTAAGACAATTGTATCTTCAACCATCCCACACATTTCTGTAATTACCCCAATATCTCTCATGTTTAATTAGACAACCATATCTTCACTTAGCCCACAAATACCCATTTAATTAGCCCACGGTCCCTCTTCTCCATTCTCAAGTAGGCTTGCTCACTTCTGACAAATCGTATATAAACGGGTGATACTCGATATAAATGTAGTAGGGTGGGACTAAACGTGACAGTCAATACAACCAAGACATGTTTGCCTTTGTGCCCCAGGCCTGGACGCACATGTGGCGCGGCCATGACACAATGGCAGCGATCCTACCTCGAGTAGAAGTGGGCCGGCCGACCAAAATCCAAATGAACTCAACAATTCACTCTCTCAATTCAGATCTCTCCATACACTCAGTCTCTCATTATTCCACCATTGTCTGTTCCTTTTCTCACGCACGAGCTACTACCAAAGCCTCAATGGTAAAGCTCAATCTCTTACAGAATCATCGCAGACGATTCTCAAGTCCATGTGCACTCGTTGCTACATTTGCAGCTTCCACCGCCTAGTCCAAAAGAGAAATTTATACAACAAATGGGTGGCTGCTACTAATCCTGGAAGCAGTTCTTCGATTTGCATCAGGGAATGAACAGGACAGCTGCTCGGCCGGCACGCCGATGCGGACCAGCGGCGCCAACGAACACACCCCCAACGCACGCAATACAACACCACCCTCGCACCAGTGGCAACCTACCCTTCTGGCATTTTTGCAGTTAGGCCCTCGCCGCCACCTTTTGAAACGCGATCAGGTCTCAGCGCAGGAGACAGCGCTTTCGAGCTCCTCCTGTCTCCCTCGAACTCCTCCGACTCCGACGCCCTGCCACGAGTGCCTCGCCCTCCACCATCTGCCCCAGCTCGCCACCTACCCAAACACCGATGCTCTGGAGCTCCTCGCTGCCCGAGCCGCTCGTTCACGACTCGCCGCCGTCGGGTTTCTCGTCCTCGTCCCCGAACACGGTCGCCGCCGCCGGGATTCCACTTCGCCGCCACCGGCCACTGCAACTCCGGCCATCTTCCCGTAGCGCCTCCCTACGCGTGTTCGCCAGCCCGAGGTCCTCGCCAGCTTCCCTTCCCGCCGCCCCTCGCCGGCCCACGGCCAGCGCGGACGGCCTGGTTTGGGGATTTTCGCCACCTCTCTCACCCGTCCGAGACCACCGCCTCCTCTTCTCCAGCATGAGTACAGCTCCTTCCCGGCCAGCGCGGACGACATCGTTGAGGAATTTTGCCGCCTCTCTCCCCCGTCCTCTTATCCAGCACGAGGCAACCTCCTGCCCGCACGCGCGTAGCCATGAGTGGTATTCTGAGTTGTCCGGCCTCCGTCTTAACTCGAGCTCTTCCTGACGCTCGTCGTGCGTCCCTGCTCGTATGTCTATCGGGTAGTCGAACAAAGAACTGAGGGTGTGTTTGGTATCCCGGTTGCCCTATCTCACCTCATACATGCCGAGTGTAGCTATGTGGAGTACATACAAGTGCTTTTACGTGCTGTGTTTGGTAGGTCGTGTGAGGTGAAATATGCTCACTTGAGATTGTGTTTGCTGTCCCGTATGACATGAGCTAGGCCACACAATTATTAAACAGCAATCAGGTCCCTAGCTTAAAAACATAAAAAGCAATCGGGTCCCTATGACCTGCCGTCGAGACGAGCCGCCGCCGCTGCCGGTGAGACGCTTCCCCGCCGCCAGGATGCCACGCATCTCCTTCCCCGCCGCCAGGACGCCACGCCTCTCCTTCCCCGCCGACAGGACGCCGAGCTCCGACTCGATGTTGCTGCTAGGAGGTCGCGCCTCTGCAGGGAGAGGAGCTACGACTCGAGGGGACGTGAAGGGGAATGGGACGGTGGAGCTCGACGGGGTCGCCCCAACGCGTCGCCGCTGTGCGCCGCCACTCGCTGCTCCATGGCCGATGAGGAGCTGCCGCTGCTCCATGCGCGGTGAGGCGTGGAGAGGCACGCGCCCTGCCGCTGCTCCACGCGCGGTAAGGCCAGGAGGGGCAGTGTGTCCTGTTGTTGTGGTGTCGTTGCTCCACGACCTCGTCGGCGTCGCTGGGTGCCAGGCGTGCACGGAGACGAGAAGAGGCTAGACATCGGCGGTCGAAGAAGAGGAAGGGAGCGCCAAGGAGAGTCGCGAGGGAGAGATGCGGGGGGGGGGGGGGGGATGACTAGCTAGAGTGGGTGTGGGGCCGTGACCCCTGCGGGCTAGAGCGCTCGTTGCGGGATGGACTCAGCACTGCCCGGCAACGAAGCTCGATCTGAGCTTCCCAAGTCGGCAATGCTGAGGGGCATTTTTCGTACGAGGTGGGCATTGCCGACCGGGGCCGAGCCGACTTAACAAACAGCGAAAGGTGGGATGAGGAGAGATTATCTGAGCTCCCCCGGCCTACCAAACACGCCCTGAATAGTTCAGTTTTTTTTCGGTGGCAAGTGTTGTAATACTCCCAAACATCCAAGGGCAAAATTGTCCAAAAAAATTCGGAGGGAAATCTGGGTAGGACGAACCTACCTCTGTAGACTTTTTTTTTTTTGTAAAGAAAATGATATACGTGATATTGATTGTAAAATAAAGAGAGGGGAAGTTGAAAAGAGGAGACCTTCTCTGTTTTCATATTCTGGCACGGGATCCCTTCTAATCTCTCTCTCCCCGCTGTTCCCCAAATCCTATCTAGGGTTAGACACCGTCCAGCTAAACCAGCCGCCGCCAAGCACGAAGCTGGACCAGCCATCTCGTCCGCCGGTGCGGCGAAGCCTCCGGCCCTAGAGCAGCCAGGGCGTGGAAGAAATCGTGCCCATCTTCGTCTTCCTGAATCCATGGTTTGGTCCCTTCTTGAGTTCTCATGAATCCTCCATTGTGTGGTCCCTTCTTGAGTTCTTGTTTCCCCTTTGAACCCCCTCGCTGGAGTAGAACTTCTTCAAGTCTTCAAATGTATATGGATGCAATACTTCGATATCGGTGCAAATAGAGTTGGGATTGCAAAGGTGCTAAAAGAAACCATCGTTGGATTTTTTGTACGCATTATTCTGAGATTTTTTTGTTCCTAATTTCCATTATCTGTTTCCCTCACTTTGCCCAAGATGGATACGGTGATTATGTGATTGATGTAGTATGGCTTCCAATCGTGGGAGGGAAAATGGATAGATGAGAAGATTTTTGCCTGTACGATGTTAAGAATTGGAAAAGATTTTTTTAATAATAATCAGCAAATTTGTAGAGCAATTTTTTATAATAATCAGAAAATTTGGAGAGGGCGGAGGCGATTTGGAGAATTTACAACTGACAGCTCATGTGTCACAATCCCAAAAAAGACAAGGTCTAGTGTGCATAGATGCCATGGTGGGTACAGATCCTGATTCAAGTTCAATCTTGTCCACTGAAGTAGAAAGAACGGGTCAGATTTGACAGGGATCATGTAGCACACAATAGCATGGTAGCACTAGATATGTTCTCAAGAAACCTGGTCTTCCTTTTTCCCTACTGTTCCATTTTCCCCCAATTTCTCCCATCTTCAACCTCTGCTTTCCCCACAAAAAAAAACTCGCGCACCCATTACCCTCCTCGCTCCTTCTCTTCACCGGCCCGCCTCGTTGGCTCTGGCGAAGAGGTCCACGAAAACCCTAGCCCGGAGAGACCCCCCTGCGTGCGTGGTTCTGAGGTAATCTTTGCCACGTCTCTTGTCCTTCGCGCGCTTGGCTTGGTTTTGCTCTGCTTTGCCAGGCTTTGTGTGTAGGAAGTGGGTGGGTTCTTGTGTAATGCTGAAGTGCTTTGGGAGAATTATGGCAAGTTTGCTTGATTGTTGATATGCATTAGGGACGTTGTTTAGGGTTTAGTGACGTGTCACAGTGTCGGCTCTGTGGGTTGGGTTTAAGTATGCATCCCATCGGCAATGTTATGGGCTGCAGACATTCTGATAGTGATGTGGTCAATTCATTTTTTGCGAAAACGCAAAAGCCTTACGTTTCGGTGCATTGACAGAAAAAGAAGATTCATGTACAAGTCCGTAGAAACGGACGAACACCCACGCCGTACAAGTCAACCCAGGACATCTACAATATGGAGTAGTTGGTGTAGCCCCCCGAGCTCCAGCCTCTGCCCATGCTTTTGCTTCCGCTTTGATCGTGTCCACGAGGGGAGCCACCGAAGGGTGCTCTTTGTTGAAAATGGCTGTGTTCCTATGCTTCCAAATGCACCAGGCTGTTAGCATAACCAACGACGAGGTTCCTTTGCGCATGAGACGTGGGTTGGAACGCACCACCAGCGTCCACCACTCCGCTAAGTCACCCTCAACAACTGAAGGGCATGCTACCGATCGGATCCAAGATAGGATCTCGTGTCACAACGGGCATCCGGTGAGGATGTGTGACATCGTCTCTTCTGACTGGTCGGATAGCACGCAACACGGCTAGTGCGGCAGACGACGGCGTGCGAGCCTCTCACCCGTCCAGCATCTGTCCATGCAGGCAAGCCAGATAAAAAACTTCACCCTAGGTGGTTCCCAAGATCTCCAGTTCAGCTCCCAAGATCCCGAGACAAGAGAACCTTGGAAAAGGGCGTTGTAGTAGAACTTGGACGAGAATTGTCCATATGAAGCTAGACGAGCTTGTTTGAAATCCACCGCCAGACGAGCTTGTTTGGTTCCCCTCCTAGGGTAACACCCTGCACCCTGATCTATAGCTAGACATACTGCCACAACACCAGGGGACTCTGTGCCCCTGAGATTGTCAGTTATCTAGCTGCGATAGGTCAGCGCCTGATACACCGTTTGACGCTTCCTCGGTCGTCTGGGGATTAGCGGGATTAGCGCTAGTAGATCTGGCGTTGTCTCCCCTATTGACTTCCCATCCAACCATCTGCCTTCCTAGAAGAGTGCAACAGATCCGTCGCCTATCACCATCGTGGTAGAGGCAAAGAAGATCTCTCGCTCTCTTGGAGAACTGCATGTCCAGCCCGCGCCAAGGTCGCAGGGGCCTGCTGAGTCTGGCCTAGTTGACATGGCAATGTCCACCCTCGACATCTTTCCTGCCCACCCAAAGAAAGTCGTGCAATATCTTGTTCACTTGCTTGAGGGCTTTCTTGTTGAGTGAAAGCACCATCAGACGATGTAAAGGGATTGCAGCGAGCACCGAACGGATTAGGGTTAGCCACCTCGCGTTTGGCATCATTGATGCCTTCCAGGTAGGCAGCTTGTCCCCAGTGTGGTCAATCATCGGATGGAACACTTCTGCAGGGAGTCGCCGAATGGCCAGGGAGATGCCTAGATACTTGACGGGGTAGGTTGCGAGTTGGCAACTCATCACCGTTGTCGCACCATTAGCCTCTTCCGAGCAAGTAACCGGGGATACCGAGCATTTAGCGAAGTTGGTGCGCAGTCCGGAGGCATGGCCAAAGACATCTAGAATGCTGCGTACGACACGCAAGTCTGACTCATCCGGGTGACAAAATCACCACATCATCCGCATATAGCGAGACCAAGGTTGTTAGCTCTTGGTGGGCCAACCTCTTTAGCACACCCAGCTCAATGGCCCTTGCTAGAGCCTTGTTTAGCGTGTTCATGATTAGCACAAACAGCGGTGGTGACAAGGGATCTCCTTGTCGGAGGCCCATCCGGTGCCAAATGGGGGGGGGGGCCTTGCTCGCCGTTGAGCATCACCCTTGTGCTAGCGGTGGACAGAAGGATAGCCACCAGCTTGCAGAACCTCGGCTTGAACCCCATCCTCCGCATGACCTGGAAGAGGAGTCCCTAGGATACGGAGTCGAAGGCTTTGGCGATGTCCAACTTAATCATCACCCTTGGCTCCTTTATCCGGTGTAGGCGCCTCGCTGTCTGCTGTACCAACATAAAGTTGTGCTGTACCAACATAAAGTTGTCGTGGATGCTGTGCTTCCAGATGAAAGCGCATTGGTTGTGATCCACTAGCGACTCCATCCTAGGGGCAAGTCTAGTTGCTAGGGTTTTTGCCACCAACTTCGCGAAGATGTGGATCAGGCTAATGGGGTGGTAGTCCCCTAGTGCGGTTGCATTCGGGCGTTTTGGTAGCAGAATTAACAACGCTTGATTAAGGCCTTGGAAGCCACACCCGCACATCGTGAACATCTTAGCAAAAGCTGTCATAAAGTCACCCTTGACTGTGGTCCAGTAGCTCTGTATGAATTCAGTTGTGAAGCCATCGGGTCCAGGCGCCTTCCCGTGAGGGAGTCGCCTCACCACATCCGACACCTCCTCTTCGCTGAAAGGGGCCTCTAGCTCCGATAGGTCCTCCGTGTGTAGGCCTAGGAATTCCAGATCGAGGGAGAACTCGCGATCCGTGGAAGTGCCCAGGAGGTCTTGGAAGTGGTTGTAGGAGGCCTCAGCCATGGCTGCATGGTCGGAAATGACCTTGCCTTCAACATGTATGCTATGGATCGCGTTCTTCTGCTGTTTGTATGGCGCATGTTGGTGGAAGAAGGTTGTGTTCGCATCACCCTCGCTCAACCAGGCGATCTTGGCGCGTTGTCGTGCCATTGTGCATTCGAGCAATGCCAGCCCAAGGTAGGAGCGTTTCAGGAGTGCCCGTAAACGGTGCTCGTCTAGGGAGAGCTGCTTAGACTCCATGGCGATGTCAAGCCTTAGCACGACCTCTCTAGCTGTCATCAGCTGTAGCTTAATGCATCCCACCTTTTATCACTCCAGCTCATGAGTTGGCGCGCCATACGCTTTAGCTTGGCCGCGAGCCTCCTGAAGGGTTCCGGGTCGCCGTCAATGACATCCCAGGCCGATTGAACCACCCTGCTGAAGCCCTCTAGCTTCAGCTAGAAGATTTCAAACTGGAAGCGCCTCCTTCCCACCGTCTGCTTAGTGCAGTCGAGGATTAGGGGGCAGTGATCCGCGATTACTGTTGCGAGGCACCGAAGAGCGCAACTATTGTGCAACTCCTCCCATCCTGCAGTCACAAACACCCTATTGAGCTGCTCGAGAGTGGGCTGCTCGCGCTCGGTCGACAACGTGTAGCGGCGTCCATGTAAGTAGACCTCCTTGAGTTCACAGACATTCAGGAAGCGTCGGAATCTACCCATCATCCTCCAGTCAAGGTTATTGTTGATCGTATCCTCATCCCGACAGATGAGGTTAAAGTCCCCACACAACGCCCAAGGGCCTGGTCTGGTCGAACGCACCAGTCGTAGCTCGGCAAGGAATGCGATCTTGTCAGCATCATCTTGCGGTCCATAGACGCAGGTCAACCACCACCCCGGAGCCCCTCCCGGGGGCCTCACCCAAGCTGTGACATTGTTGGTGTCAATGTGTGCGCTGTCAAGCTGCTAACCCAAGCCACGATAATCCCACCCCTTGTTCCGATTGTCAGCAAGTAGAAATAAGCATCAAAATCCACGCTTAGCGTTTCCATAACAATAGATTGCATTACAACCGCCAGTTTGGTTTCCTGCAGACATACAGTCGAAGCACCCGTCGTGCTGACCACACTCCTGATACCCATGTGCCGTGCGCGGTTGTTAAGGCCACGCTCGTTACACACCATGACCTTAGGTTCATACGACATTAAAAATGTCTATACACCCTAGAGCACCGTGGGCGTGAGAGTCACGCCTCCACAAGGCGGCCACCTGACAAGCCGATGAGGGGAGGTGAACATCCCCTGATCGTAGACAGCGACCATCCGTAGAGTTCCGCCACCACCTCGATCATCTTGTCTGTGAGTGGCAGCTCGTACATATTGTGGTACGTTGCCAGAGCAGCCTCTAGGGCACTTCATCCCCAGAGATCAAGCCTAGCTTCTTCATCAAGTTGCGGTGGTCAATTCATGGTGTGCCAAGTTCTTCAGATGTTGCCGTGTTTTAGCTTTTCATTGCATTTCATGTATTGTACCGCAATAATTTATCTTGTGTTGGGATCAAGATCCAGTGTTGATGACAGCGCATTGAAACAATCAAAATTTAACCAAGTTGCGGTTTCTTGCTTTGTTTTGTCTCAAAATATTATCATGTGCATTGTGTAGGCAGAGCTATATGTTACACAGTTCCATACATTCTTTTATCTGGACTGCTTTTGAATTTGGTATTGAAAGTGAGCAAGAGTGGATGTGCTTTCATTTAGTTCAGTAAACAAGTATATGCATGTTAAGTTGGTATTGTATATGCATTCGGAAATAGGCGGTTGCTCAGGCTATCCCTTCAAATCAAGCAACCTACAGTTATTTTAACTGTCATTCACGAATGCTTAAAGACCCATGTTATATACCACTCTTTTTACTTGAACGTATGTACATTTATATTCAAATATTGTTTTGTATTTGTTGTATTTTGCAGAAAACAACTTATGTATGATAAGATGGAACCTCATATGCTTCTGTAGCAGCAGATGATAGTGAACGCTAGCTATGGATGTGAATGCAAAATCATCTGATGCCGAGTTGGAAAAAATGGAAGCTAATGGACAGCCAGGAGATGATATCATAATTATTGAATCTGAAGGGGATGAAAATAAAGTTGGAGTAGAAACTAACATCAGAGAAGGTGCCTCTGAGGAGCACAAGAAGCATAAATGTGGGGAAACAGATAGTAGTGTGCTTGAAGAAGAATCCATTAGTACCGACGATGACTCAGATAGTGAATTGTATGATTTATGTCTCCAAGAATCAGATAATGAACAAACTTCAGAGTCTGATGCTGAGAAAAACATTGAGGTTTGCACGTCTAATTATTTTATTCAATGGCTAGCCAACTTTTAAGGTTTAACATGTTCAATTATGCGATCATAACTTTCCAATCAAAGTAAAAAGGCATGTGCACCATGTCTCCATAAAAAGTATGTTTGCTATATGGACGATAGAGAATATAGGAACTTGACATGGAACTCTCAAGTATCAACAGCCTTTGTTGATGAACACCTTTTAGTATTTTCTGTTGTTTGCTTTATATGCTTTTCTCTATCCTTGCTCCCCTTAGTTTTAGATCACATTAATGGTGGCTAGACTACTTATCAATGTTAGCTTATCATATTTGCTGCACTTCAAACATTTCTCTGATTACTTTTTTGTTCAGCACATTTGTTATGCTAGTTTGGATTCTCTTGTCGACCGATTCACTTGTGGCAATCGATGGGCTGAGACACCGATGGCTGCCACTTATGTTACTCATATCTGTTCTGCTCTCCAATCTGGAATTTTGATGTGTGGAGTCCCCAACTTTGGGTGCATATTTTGGTTACTAGTTCTCTGACAATTGATTTTCCAACAGGTGTCTCTACCTGAGGAAGAAGTCGAACAATTAATTGCTGAATTTCATGACGTCGAGAGCAAAGTAACCTTTATAACCTCTGCTGTTTTATGTACACCTTGTTTCTGAGCATGTTTCATTTCATTCATTGCATTCTTTGGTCACACCTAGGCAGCTCAAGCGCAAGAATCACTTGAAAAGGAGTCGCTAGAAAAAGTTCAAGCTGAAGTAAGATTGGAGTTATCTGAGAGGCTCCAAGGAGATGCGGTTTGTGAATATCTGTACATATTGTTTCAAGTTATTGTTTGTTAACTGTCAGTCTCTCTGTTCTGCACTGATATTATAATACTTTAAATAGTTGGATTTAGCTGTTTCAATTGAGATGGAGCAATTCAAGAAGGAATGGTCAACTGAACTTGATGATTTGGAGATCTGCAGTACTGTTCTGTTGGTATGCTTTTCCTCGGAAGGTTTTTTTTCTGTCAATTAAAGAAAACCAGTGATTAATTGTATCTCAGTGCTATATTGATTCCTGCTGGCTTCTCCAGGATATCAGATGCATGTCCTAAATGCCTGTGCCTTAATTATTTATCTAAACAGAAACTTTTTTCATTAATTGTTCCTATTAGTATTGATTATTTCTACTCACTTCTATGGTTTCGCTAGATTAAGTATGGACTTTTTAGTCCCTTATCTAGATCAGCTGGAGTTTACAACCTTGCTGAGATAGAAGATGATTAGTCTTAAAGTTGTTCCATCATAGGCCAATTATATTATAAGTGTGGTCATATTATATTGAGTCATAACGTTTGAAAGCAGTTTGAGACCTTTTTTTTGATATATGTTTATTTAATTATCTCTAGGTATTGATTGTATTTTCAACCGCAGGAAAAACTTGATGCTGCTGGTGTTGAACTTCCCAGCCTTTATAAATCAATAGAAAGTGAAGCCCCAAATGTTTGTGAGACTGAAGCATGGAAAAATAGGACTCATTGGGCTGGTTCTCAAGTTTCTGAAGAAGCTAATAAATCAATCAGAAAAGCTGATGAATACCTCCAGTCTTGTAGACCTGTAAGGAGGTAATGTTAGGGCCAAAAGTTGGTTACTCATTTGTTTTGTTTTCCGAGTCTGAGCTTTTGCCTGCTTGCTTTAATCAGAAAACATGGAAGGCTTCTGGAGGAAGGTGCTAGTGGCTTTCTTGCAGGAAAAGTTCCTGTTGGGGATGTTGATTCTGTACAGTGCCATGAGAAAAGCTGGAATTCATTTAATGAGCTTATTAAGTCCGAGAAGTGTACCAAAAGTTCTTTTGGAAGTAGTAACTGGGCTTCTGTTTACTTGGCCAGTACACCCCAGGAAGCTGCTGCCTTAGGTCTCCAATTTCCAGGAGTTGATGAGGTGCCACCTTTAACTACTGTAAATTAATTGTGAGATGTCACCATTGCATTTTAATTAGCCTCATCCCCTCCTTCAGTAAATTCTGAAATGTAGTTCTACCTTAAACATACTATCCCCCCTTTGAGAGGGAGCTATTCTCGTTGATGTTTTCCAGTGCCACGGAAATTTTAACTGTAGTAGTTAACTTGTATTGTATTTATTGAAGTGTGGGATCTGATTGTTGAAATACCAGGTCAAATGAATTGGATTAAGATTAAGGCAGATAACATATACAACGTATCCAGGTTATTATTCCTTCTGTTTAACAATGTATCACTTCGTTATGCATGTGGCCACGTTGTTGAGATTGGTCTCATAAAGCAAATTATGTGACTTCGTTTTGGGTTTCAAGGGTCAAAAGAGTTCCGTTTAAGGCTGTGGGCAGGTTTCTAGTATATGGGATGTACATGTTTTAAGTAATTAGTACATATATATCACCATCAGCTTTGAGATCTTTCAAAAATGATAACATCCAAGAAATATGTGAACCATCATGAATGCCTCCTTCATGCTTTCTTTTATTACAGTAAATCCAATGAATTTTATCAATCTACACATCATTGCATCTTGAAACATTTTCCCCTTGTGTGTGCATCGAGTTTTCTGGCTATTTCAAAGAAGAAAAACATGTATTTTAATGTGGTAGTGAGATATTTTGAATCATTATAGAAGCTGTGCATCATAAAATTGTTCATACACATTGTTATTTTAGGTTATATAAGTTCTAGAAAGAAAATGGCTTATGTGGTGGAAGATAGTGTGACATTAGTTCTTCTTTTTTCTACATTCTTCTTCAGTTCTAGTAATGAGAAAAGTTTTGTTTGATTTTCCTATCTTTATTATTCTTTTGAGTAATTGGCCTACCTCATTATACTGATAATTTTAATAAAGCCAGTTTATCATCTAAGACTTCCACCTACTTTATATGTTTTGTCCATGGAGTAGTTCCGCTAAAGTCCCAGTTTTTATTTATAGGTGGAGGAGATAGCAGAAGTCGAGGGAGCTGTTGATGACATAAAAGGCGTTGATGAAATAGAGCTTTCTGAAGAACAGAGGAAAAAATACAGAAAGGTCAGTCAAAACCACTCTTACAGTAATACATAATTAGCTAGCAGTGCAAACGTACCACCCTTTGTGCTGATGTTCCTATCCTTGAGTATCTCCTTTAAGCTTTTTGTAATCATTTTAGTGCATGATGTGCTCGTCTACATTTTATTGCGTATTCTAACACCTACTTTCTCCTAGTATCATAAGGTTGTTTGATATGTTCATGATAGACACATAATTTGTGGAATCCCTAATGATGTTTATAGTTACAGGTCTACTCTGGTAAAATTCTGTTTGTCATGCATTCCAGCGACTTCGCTGCAATGCTTTTCATCTTGTATCTATCCACCAATCCTGACGTTTCACTACTGCACTCAGTACCTATGTTGTTTTTCTAAAGCACTACCCAGTAACTAAGTGGTCATGACTATTCTCTGATTGAGTTGCCGTGACATAATGGCTTGTTTAACAGCTGAGGCTTGCTGTTATATTTCACCACATGTTACTAAAATACCTTGTGTAGGTAAGAGAAGAAGATGATGCAAAGACAATAAAACGTCTGCGGCGTCATATGAAAAAAAGGACAAGAGGCTTGTGTGAGGTAACTACTGTTCATATTAGTATTTGGTGCAAGATTAGCCTTTTCTTACTCAGCTTGATTGGTTCTGTTTTTCTTTGGTGCTCTGCTTTACATTCATGCAGGACAAATTTGGCTTGGCCTCATCATCAAATGTATGCTCCGAGTTGCCTCCGTTATTTGATGATGGTGTTTTGGGTTCCAACAGCCAAAAGCACAAAACTAATAAAAATGAAGTTTCTGGTGAGCTGCTGAAGCGCACACGTGAAGATGATGTTGAGCTTGACCACAAAAGGTCGAAAACTGTAGTAATAGAGAGTGACGATGACATGCAGATAGATAGCAAGCTTGCTTTGTGTATCAAAGACAGTGAGCATAGTTCGGCAGAACTTGAAAAGGGGGTTGACATTATTGATCTTGATCTCTTCCCGTCACAAAGTCCTAAGCTTAATGATATAGATTTACCTAAGGCTTCCAAGTGTACAATTTGCACTGAAATGTTGAATGCCCCTCATGTGCACCGTCACCCAGTACTGGATGTTATTGTTTGCGGGTCTTGCAGATTTCTGGTGATAGAGAAGAACCGTCTTCAGGTGAATACTAACCCTCTTCGTCTATAGTTGCTTTTAAATAACATCAATTCAATTTGAGGATGAGCCATGCGTTTGTAATCTTATCTATGCTGTTTGTTTTTACGCCAGGGTCCTGTATCTGGTGGTTATTGCACCTGGTGTGTTCAGTGTGAACAACTTCAAAGTTGCAGTTCCTGCAAGATGCTATTCTGTACAAAATGCTTATCAAAGAATTTTGGTGAGGAATGCTTATCAGAAGCTAAAGTCACTGGTTGGCAGTGCTGCTGCTGCCAACCCAGTCAACTGGAACACTTAATATCTGAATGTGATAAGGCCCTGAGTGGTCATGTTGAATCTTCTGATCCTGAGAGTGACAACACTTCTGGAACCGAAAGCATTGATCCTGTTAGGTATGTTCTGTTGTGCTTTTACTATTATAGAATAACTAGCACACATGCCCGTGCGTTGTAATGGGTGAACCCCTATAGCACGAGTGTTTGATAGACAAATGGTCAATGCTCTGCCAGGTGACATGCCGCTCTGTTAAGCTTTGCGCCTGAGCGGCACCATCGCCTTCCTACTTTTGATATTTTTGGTAGAGATATAGTTTAGGTAGAGATGTTTGTGCTAGTTCGGAACTCCAGACATTCCTAAAACTGTAGCTTTCATTTTCAAATCAGCAAAAATATAAATAAAAAGGTTTTGCCTTGGTCTTACCTGGTCTTACCTCATTTGGGTTGATTCCCTTGCCCAACCCTCCCTTTCACTCTTCTCATAGTCAACTCGGTGGCCGCTGCCTCGTCCAACCATCTTGGGAGGGTTCCTATTCCATCGATACTACAAATTTGACAGATAAATTTAATCTGGCCAGTTTGTAAAAAAAAGAAAGATCTGGTACATGGTCCAAATGCAATTTTTTTGTTCATGATCCGTCGAGGTCAATCCTCTCACCGCCGCCACGCCACTGTCGTGACCGCCGCCTGTCTTCGTCCATCTGTCACGACCACACTCCCACATTAGTCATGGCCCTAGCAAGTCAAGTCGTAGTCATTTTCAGTCTCCTGTTGGGCACACACCCATCGTCCATCGATATCGAGGTGCTAGAACACTGTTTTTCTTGCTCCACGGTAGACAGCCGATAACAATCCCGTTTTATTAGCTGCTCAAGTCACACTATTTAAAGGTAGGAATGTGCAGGTCCTCCTTAAATCATGCACCCGTTTAATTTATCTCATTAAATCGTGAGGGGGTCGTCTTAAGTGGACCATAAAGCTGGGCCCCAACTCATTTGTTAGCCATCTGAAATCTCTCCCATGCTTGCTAATCTAATTGGGCTTTAATCTGCAGCCCACATCATAGTTTTTTCTACCCAGTCCCATCCCGGGTCAGACTGATCCTATCTGTCTTCATTCCCCATCCTTGCCTATCAGTTTATCTTTGTCGCTCTCACATAGCGGTGCTCCATTGCTCCAACTGCTTCCCTCAAATCCCCAAAATTCCCGGAGAAATCGTATCAATTCTGGTGGAACTACAGACGGCGGTATCAGTTCCTTGCCTCTCGAGCAGTTTCGAGTTGGCGCATCCCCCCCCCCCCCCCCCCCCCCCCCCCCGCACGCGCTGCGTCCATCATGCGGTTCTCCTGGGCGACCCCATCTCACTACCGCGCTCACCTCGTCTTCTGTTATCCTGATGCATCTCTCGCTCGCCGCTCGAGCATGGGAAGGGTTTGAGGGGCTGAATACAAAAGGCGGTGCCTCATCCCAGCCACATCCTCCAGTATACAAGAATGAAGGGGAGGGAGTTGGGCCTCCATGTTTGGCCTCCACCCTCCAATTCGCCAGATTCGTGTCGGCGTCGTGCCGATCCAATCCGCCCGCCTTGCTCCGGTCTCCCTAACTCCCTCTTCTGCTCCCTCAGCTCCTTCTCGTGCTCCTGAAGCCGATGAAGTCTCCATGATATGTGCCGTAGACCCTATGGCGGCGTTGTGGACTCCTGTGGCGGGGGCATCTTGGGTTGACATGGAAGGGCCTCGCGGGCGGAGTGGGAGACGCACTCGAGACGGTGGGGGATACATGCTCACAGCAGAACAGGAGGAGGAAGGAGGCTGGGTCGGCGCCCGGCGGAATGTCGCGACGCAGGAAGAGGATCGCACGCGTCGCGTCGTTCGGTCAGGAAGGAAAAAAAATAACAAACCGTTTTGACTTACGGATGGTATGGTGGGTATATTTTGCCAACTTATAGGGGTAGAACCAGAAAGAGAAGTGTTGGACCAAGGAAACACTCCGTACTTTATTATTATTAGGTATAGATATGGACTACTTGCCATTATATTATACATCATACAATATGGACAAAACGCTGAAGATTTTTCCAATCTAATTGAATGTGTAAAATGTGGTCAGCAAGCACAAAAGGAAAAAGAAGATAAGAAGAATCATGGATGATACAGAACTTGGGGAGGAAACAAAGCGCAAAATAGCAATGGAGAAGGTGTGTAGTCTTTTACATCTTGCACCTTTATTATTTTCAAATATCATACATATGTTCTTGTTTGAAGCTGTCCAGGTTGTAATTTGTACATTCCCTTATAGGCTAGACAAGAACATGTGAAGTCCATGCATGAGCAGTCTGCCAGCAAATTAAGGGGTAGCAACATTGGAACTTCCACTGGAGCTCTATCAGAAGTCTGTCTACAGGATGCTGGGGATGGTCATATAGTCAACCTTGCCAGGGAGGAAGACGAGGAACCTGTTAGAATTCCAAGCAGCATATCTGCTAAACTAAAGCCTCATCAGGTTTGTTTGTGAAATATGTCCAGTAAACAATGCGGTGCGCGTTCATCCTTGCAATTAAATGTGATATGTCAAACCCTGTATCAAAAAATGATGTGCTGACTTATAATGTGTTCTAATGGTGGAATGTGCAAATAGAAATCCTGGCCATATACAGAAATTATGTATTCCCCACCTTTGTTAACTTATTTTTGTTTTAAATGGTTAATATTCCTTAATTATAATTGCTTCTTAAGTGGCAACCATGTCACTTGACTACTGCATGGCCTCTTATCTGACTCATGGCATTTTCATATTTCAGGTATCAGGAATAAGATTTATGTGGGAAAATGTTATTCAGTCTGTTAGAACAGTCAAATCTGGGGATAAAGGTTTTGGGTGCATTTTGGCACATAACATGGGGCTTGGGAAAACTTTTCAGGTCCGTGTGATATTTTATCTTGTTATTTTCATTATAATTCAGTTAGATTAAAATATTTGAATGTGATCAAAATATGTGCTGGGGAGCTATTCTACAGTATGCCATTTGATCTTTCAACCATTTTGGTGTACTTGCTAATTGCTATTAATCGTGTAGCAAGTGTTGCCATTTTAAAAGGCAGCCTTTGTTTGACCTGATTCTGCCCCCATTACATGAAATATAGTGGGAGTTACATACGTATATTTATGCACTTTGCAGGTTATTACATTCCTATACGCAGTTATGAGATGTACCCAGTTGGGATTTCACACGGCCCTTATAGTTACCCCTGTTAATGTTCTGCATAATTGGAGGAAAGAGTTCACCAAATGGCATCCGGCAGAACTAAAGCCTCTTCGTGTGTATATGCTGGAAGATGTGGCAAGGTACGGATAATTTTTTCGTGATAATGTTTTCCTTTGTTTCCAGACCCCACAATGTGTGGGAGCTTTCAGCAGCGGGTATGCCCTTTTTAATGTTTTCCTTTGTTTTACTGTTACATGTGGTTAACTTGTTTATCCAGTGTAATCTAGAGCCCATCTGGTGCCTTCCAACATGTAAAAACCTAATGTGCTCTACTGCAATTGCTATGACAATTTAGCTTGTGCTATCTTTAGAAGAAATCTTGCCTTGTCAGGGCCTAAACAAAACTCTTAACAGGGCAATCTGTTATGTTAAAGTTATTACTACTATTGGTGCATCGATTGATTCCTATCATGGAAGATGGAACTTGGTCACTGGTTTGTACTTTGTGATATAAATTAAGGGTGAGATTTGGTGCTTTCCCTAAATTTTGAAACATGGGCCGGTGAAAGTTATGTTCCTAGACTTAAGTTGTGCAGCTTTTGTGAAAACTAGCGGCCTCCCCTACAGTTTTCAGTTCATAAAAACCTTGTTGAGAATATTTCGAGGAAGTGTGATTTCATTATGTTTGATATTTCTATAGTAAATATTTACCTACTTAGCATGGAACAACACATTTCCTCTCTAACGTTTGTTTTTGCAGGGTAAAAAGACTATATTTACTTAACAAGTGGCAAAAAAAAGGTGGAGTGCTTCTCATTGGTTATTCATCATTTAGAAACTTATCTCTTGGAAAACATGCGAAGGAAAAAGATACCGCAGATGAGATTTCTAATGCTTTGCAGGTGATATTCCATGTGCCGTGTTATTTTGTTGCAAGCTTTTGTGTTATGTCAGCTCATTAGCTTTTCTGGGTTCATCAAGGAGCGATATTTTTTCTTTCTTTTTGTGGCTATGTAGTGAGGTTTCGAACACCATCCTTTGTGGATGTAATAGCTTGTTGATGTTCATGTCTTGCATGCATTATGGATACAATTTTTTTCTTAGCTGTGGGTTCTGATACAGTTCATTTACTTATGTCACTATCAGTGTGGGCCAGATATTCTTGTATGTGATGAAGCACATATGATAAAGAACAGGAGGGCTGACATTACGCACGCTCTAAAACATGTAAGGACACAACGAAGAATTGCGTTAACTGGATCCCCATTGCAGAATAATTTAATGGAATATTACTGTGTAAGGAACCTTGCACTTTACCATTATATAGTTTTATCTTCCAGTTACTGGCAGTATTTGATGTCTAATAGCACTAGTGCTAATTGCTTTTGGTTTCATCCGGAACAGATGGTTGATTTTGTCAGGGAAGGCTTTCTTGGAAGCAGCCATGAATTCCGCAACAGGTAATGTAATGTTCAGTTACCGTGTCACCTTAATGTTTTTGACCTTAGGAATGACATTTTGCTCTATCAGGTTCCAGAACCCAATTGAAAATGGACAGCACACAAATTCTACATCAGATGATGTGAAGATCATGAACCAACGGTCACACATTTTGTATGAACAGCTGAAAGGCTTTGTCCAGCGAATGGACATGAATGTGGTGAAGAATGATCTACCACCAAAGAAGGTTTTTGTCATTACCGTGAAGCTCTCTCAACTGCAAAGAAAGCTATACAGAAGATTCCTGGATGTGCATGGTTTCTCAAGTAGTGCTTCTTCAGAAAAACCTTTTAAGCGCAGTGGATTCTTTGCCAAGTACCAAAAGCTTGCCCAGGTAAAACAACTTTAAACCAGAAATTTGTTAGATAAATACAAGATGGAATGCTGTCTGGTCTTTATTTGATGGGACTAATAAGGTGTTATTGTGTTGTAGCATAATCATATTTCTTTATGTTCTTGTTTCTTATGCTCGACTATATGTTGAAGTGTAGATCTGGAACCATCCTGGTCTTCTCCAGATGGCTAAAGAGCAGAGAGGAAGTGTGCGCCGAGAAGATGCTGTTGAGAACTTTCTGACGGAAGAGAGTTCTAGTGATGATAATCATAACATTGGAAGTCAATTGCCAAATGGAGGTAATATGTTATCTAGTGACCTATCCTTGATGATGATACACTTCAATTTTGGCAAACAAAATTATTTTTATGTTCGGAGAGACTATTGTTTTGTCTTCAAACCTGAAGCTCCTCTGATATATTTCTCCTGTTCTTTGTGTGAAATTTACACCTGGTTTGAACTGTTTTGGTAATTTCACAGAGAAACAGAAGAGAACTGATCAGCAGTCAAAGAAAACCGACTTTGTGAATGAGGTACTTGATTATTGACTATTTGTTCAAAATTTCTAATTTACAGAATTGCGAAAATTAAATTGACACAATATTTTGTATTCGCATACAATGCTATGTTTGGTTTCTGTTTACTTATATGGTCTATATGCATCTCAATGGTGGATTAATTGGAACATACTCAGTGAATGAAGTTGCAATATTCTCCACCCACACATTGATGTCCTTGATTATGAAAATTGACTGTTTTAATGTGCTTCCATTTCTTGCAGGAAAGTAACTGGTGGGAGAACCTTATAGATGGAGATACTTATAAGGAAGCAGATTATAGTGGTAAAATGGTCTTGCTCCTTGATGTACTGGCAAGTTGTTATGACTTAGGTGACAAGGCATTAGTTTTCAGCCAGAGCTTGACCACTCTGGATTTGGTGGAGTTTTATCTATCTAAGTTGCAAATTAAAGGAATGGAGGGCAAATATTGGAAGCAGGGCAAGGACTGGTACAGGTATACTTTCACTTTTTAATGCATTGTGCCCAAATGAACCGTACAACTATTAGTGTGGTTTTGGTTGTTCCATGATTTTTTTGTGGCTTTACTTTGTGTTTTCGACATGCACGTGAGATAAAAAGTGGAATCGATTGTGTTTGTCAGTTTGTCTATATTTTTGTTCATAACTTTGTCTTCTTCGGAATTAACATAATTTTTGTTGTGGACAATTGAAGATACCAGACCTGTCTGCAAGTATCTACTGTAATATGATGCTTATTCTAGTGAACCAATACAACAACATCAACAACAACCAAGCCTTTTATCCCAAACAGACACTAGTGGAAGGTGCAAGTCCGTCAGAAACTAGTGAAAAGTGCAAGTCAAGCAAAAATTAATGGAAAGTGCAAGTAAAATAAAAGATCAAAAGAGTAAATCAAGGTTCAGGCACATGGATCGCTGATTTCTATGCAGCCCTATCAAAAGCCAAATCTCTAGGTACATTCCAGTCCTTCAGGTCCCTTATAAGAGTAATGCTATACTTACGGACCAGATGGTTATGGAAATTTTTACGGACCAGATGGTTATAAGTGTAGGATTATTGCCCTTCTAATTGCCTCCTCCCATGTCAACTTTGGTCGACCTCTACCCCTCTTTGCATTATCGATACCCCTTAAAATATCCGTGTTAACCGGTGCTTCTGGTGGGCCTCCGTTGGACATGCCCAAACCACCTTAATCTGTGTGTGGCGCCACCCCTACCTTATCGCGCATCACTTGATTCCTAATGCGGTCTTTTCTTGTGTGGCCACACATCCACCTTAGCATACACATCTCTGCGACACTCATCTGTTGGATGTGTTGCCTTTTAGTGGACCACCATTCTTCTCCATAAAGCATCCTATAAAACTTACCTTTTAGCTTTTTGTGGGACCTTTTTGTCGCATAGTATTCCAGACCATTGCTTTGCAACATTGATCCCAAGTATCGGAAAGTGTCCCTCTTAGGCACTACTTACCGTCCTAGACTAACTCCTTCGTCTACACATCTAACGCCGTTAAAGTCGCACCACATATACTTACATATACTTCGTCTTCGTCCTAAGGTCTGCCTCCACAACTCCAGTTTCCTAATGATGCCTATCCTACTCTCATTTACTAGTACTACATCATCAACAAAAAGCATACACCAAGGAATATCTTCCTGTATGTCCTTAGTGATCTCATCTATCACCAAGTCAAAAATGTATGGGCTCAAGCTGAACCTTGATGTAGTCTCATAGCAATAGGGAAGGTATTGGTCTCACTATCTCCTGCACGAACACTTGTCACAACATTAGTGTACATATCTTTGATGAGGGAATTGTACGGACGTGGCTATTTGGCTCTCGAGTTCATATGCACCCTTTATTTGAATTTGATTTTTGTCAAAATTTGAAATGCCAAAAAAATTCAAAAAAATATGTGCACGTAGAAATTCAAGTTTTAGGCGCAAAGTCGTTTCACGAAAAATGAACATTTTAGGTGACTTAGTGCAAAAAAGACAAAAAATGGTGCTAAAGGAACGTGCCACACAAGACAACTTTTTGTCTTTTTTGCACAGCCCACAAAACATATCGGTTTTTCGTGAAATGACTTCGCGTGAACCTAAAACATGAAGCTACACATGAACATATTTTTTTAACATTTTTAAATATCTTATTTTTGTACTGGGTGCATTTAGTTCAAAAATGGATTTCTGATTGGAACTTTGTGTTTCTCTAGTGCCCACCACATGACCATCCTTGGTATCTTGTCATATGCCTTCTCTAATTCAATGAAAACCATATGTAGGTCCACCCTATATCTCTCCATAAGCTGGCGAAGCAAGAAAATCGCCTCTATAGTTGATCTCTCAGGCATGAAGCCAAATTGATTTTTAGTGGCATTTGTCACTCTCCACAAGCGATGCTCAATCACTCTCTCCCAAAGCTTCATATATGGCTCATAAGCTTAATTCCCTATAATTGGTACAACTTTGGATATCTCCTTTATTCTTGAAGATGGGTACTTACTTACTTTCCCTCCACTCATCGGGCATCTTGTTTGACCAAAATATGTGGTTGAAAAGTTTAGTTAGCCATACTATCCCTGTCTTCAAGGCATCTCCACATTTCAGTGGAAACATCGTCGGGACCCAAAGCCTTTCATCCTTTTCAAGGCTTCCTTAACCCTAGTCTCTTGGATCCTCGGGAGTGAAACGCATGTTGGTGCCGTCAAAGGAATCATCTAGCTCGGGTGTAATGCTCTCACTCCCATCATTGAACAGCCCATCAAAATAGTCTTTCCATCACTTCTTGATCTCCTCGTCTTTCACTAGAACTCGATCAACCTTGTCCTTGATGCACTTCACTTGGTTGAGGTCCCTTGTTTTCCTCTCTCGTATTTTTGCCATCTTGTAGACACTCATTTTGCCTTCCTTTGTGCCTAGTTTCTCATGTAGCTCATCATAGGTCTTCCCTCTAGCTCAACTCACCGCTTGTTTTGTGTTCTTTTTGGCTTCTTTGTACTTCTCCATGTTGCTTGTGCTTCTATCTTGATACCAAGTCCTGTAGCACTCCTCCTTGATAGCCTTCTGGACATCCTCATTCCACCACCACGTGTCCTTAGGCTCCTTTTTCTTACCTTTCGCCACCCTAAGCACCTCCCTAGCTACTTTTTGAATGTGCGTTGCCATCTTTACCCACATGCTCTCTGCATCTCCTTCGTTCCATGGCCCTTCCGCTACCATCCTCTCCTTAAAGGTCTGCTGGGTTTCCCTTTTAAGCTTCCACCATTTTGTACTTGTGATTTGGGCACATTTGTTCCGCAGAACACGAGTGGAATCTAAAATTGGCCACCACAAGCATATGTTGCACCACAACACACTCTCCAGCTATCACCTTGCAGTCCAAACAAGCTCGCCTATCCATACTCCTAGTAAGGACAAAGTGAGGGGGGGAGGGAGGGCGCCTTGACGCCTAGGTGCGCGAAGCGAGGCGACGCTTTATGGTGATTACTAAAGCGCCAGGGCACAAGTGCATCAGTATATCATGGGCACAAATGCACAGCCAGCACTGCAGCACACTAGCACATCAGCAACACGGGCACCACAAAGTAGTACTAGTACATGCTCACAGGCTCACAGCAGCCAGTTACAGAACACGAGAACAGAGCCAAACCAGCAGCAACTGAGGCGGAAGAGAAAAGAGAGAAGGAGGAGGGAGGGGAAGCAATAGCTTGTGCCCTGCTGGGGAATGGATGCGCCAGGCGGAGGAGAAGCCCTGAAGCTTGGCCGGAGAGGAGTAGGCCGGCGGAGGAGGGAGGAATTGGCCGGAGGAGGGGATCTGGCGGAGGAGGAGCTAGCCACAAGAGAGGAGAGCTCCTCTCTCTCTCTCAATCGACTGGATTAGGTCATGGGTCAGTTCCCCTCTCTCTCCCCTCTCTTTTCCCTCTCAATTGGCCCCCAATTTCCCTCCAATCCTGCCGGATTTCTCTTTTCCCGCTCGCCAGCTCCCAGTTCCCGCTCGACCTGACCTAGGCATCCAAAACTGATCGAAGCGATGACTAACCCGCCTAGGTGACGATCTGGACGACTCGAAGCGGGAATCTGGACGCTTTTGTGGAAACTCTGAAGCGGGCACGACGCCTTCCACCCTCTGGGCGCTGCGACGCTGAAGCGTCGCCTAGGCGACACCTACGCGACGCCTTAAAAACCATGAGAATGTCCTTACCAACCTGATTTCTATCGCCCAACCCAAAGCCCCCATGCACCCCCTCAAACCCCGTGTTAGTTGTGCCCAAACGACCATTGAGATCTCCTATGAAGAGCTTCTCATTTGTGGGTACGGTACTACTAACCAAGCTCTCTAGGTCCTCCCAAAATTGTCTCTAGTGCCTGCGTGGAGCCCAACTTGTGGGGCATAAGCACTGATGACATTCAAGACAAAATCCCCTACGACTACCTTGACTAGGATTAACCTGTTCCCCTTTCTCCTAACATCCACCACTCCATCCTTGAGGCTCTCATCTAACAAGATGTCAACGCCATTCCTGCTACTAACTGAACCAGAATACCAAAGCTTGAAACCGGTGTTCTCTACCTCTTTGGCCTTTTGACCCACCCAATTAGTCTCTTGGACAGAAAGGATATTTACACGCCTCATAATTGTTGCATCCACTAACTCTCTGAGCTTCCCTGTTAGGGATCCTATGTCCCAACTTCCCACCCGAAACTTGGTTTCACCGACTAGCTTCCTTGCCCTTCGCATCCATCGAGTGAAATGTGAAGACCCTTGCTCATTTATCACTACACCCGGGCGAAGATCTAGTGTGCCACTAAGGGAGTGATGACCCGACCCTAGCTCATTTAACACCATACCCAGGTTCCAATGTGGTGTGCCACTAAGAGAGTGAGACCCGGCCCTTGCTCATTTAACACCACACCGGGATTCTGATGTAGCGCGTAACTAAGAGGGTTACGACCCAACGAGTTTCCAGTGGGTTTCATATCCATAGGAATGGCTAGTTTTTACTTTGGCTTGCCGAACATATCACAACCCTCCTCCTTTACCCGGGCTTGGAACCGGCTATTCCTAGAGACATAGGCGGAGTTATTCTAGTGAACCAATAATTAAAATAAATGTACCTTGTATTCTAGTGACCTGCATGGTATTATCACGGTGGCAAATACTCCCTCCCTTCCAAATTATAAGATGTTTTATCCTTTTCTTGAAACACATGTATCTAGACGTCTTTTATTGTCTTGGTTCAGAGCAAAATGAGAACCTACACACTAAAAGGCGTCTAGATGCATGTGTTTTAGAAAAAGGCTAAAACATCTTATATTTTAGAACGGGGGAGTACGTCTTTGCGCCTTCTGTTCTCTTTCCCGCAAACTCGCTTTGTTATGCTTTGAAATTTCTCACTTCAAAATATCTTAAGCAATTCTGCAAGGAGTGGGTGGTGTTCTGAGCTGTTGGCCAGAATTGAGATGAACTAGGAATTGCCTGCTTGACTCTTTGTCACACTCTTTGTCACTATGGCAGCATTTTTTATGCTCCTTCTGCAAAGATGATAGCTTTATTTCCAGCATGTTGTTCACAAAGCTAGCGTATATAATCATCTAATTATGCAAAAATGATGGTGTTACTTTGAGCATCTTGTTAATCCAAGATTTGTGCATCATCAGTATCCACTTCTCCAAATACCATGTATTTTTACTGTGCCATACAGGCTTGATGGGAGCACTCTATCTTCCGAGCGGCAGAATCTTGTAGAGAGATTTAATGACCCTGCGAACACAAGAGTGAAATGCATATTGATATCTACTCGAGCTGGATCTCTGGGTATCAACCTTCATGCAGCAAACCGTGTGGTCCTTCTGGATGGTTCATGGAATCCAACACACGATCTGCAAGCTATTTATCGGGTTTGGAGGTCAGAACTGGTAGCCTTATTTGTGCAGTAGTTACATTTTTATGTGATTGTATTTTTATTTGCTGTGTATTTTATATCCAGGTATGGCCAGGCTAAACCTGTGTATGCTTACCGCCTAATGGCACATGGAACAATGGAAGAGAAAATATATAAGCGGCAGGTAATGTGATATTTGCCTTTCTGGTTTGGGGTCCTGAGTTTACTAAGTTGTGACTTACTCCCTACGTTTCAAAAATAAGATGTTTTACCTTTATGAAAGGAGTGTATCAAAACTCCTTTTTGTGTAGGTTCACTCCAAACTTAAATGAACCTACACACTAAAAGAGGTCTAGATACACTTCTTTCACAAAGCTAAAACATCTTATATTTTGAAACGGAGGGAGTACATAGCAAATCAAGTTCTTGTTTGGCATCTTATCAATATGAATTTCTCTGTTGGTAGGTGACAAAAGAAGGGCTTGCAGCAAGGGTGGTGGATAGACAGCAAGTGTCTAGAACAATCTCCAAAGAAGAGATGTTGCATCTTTTTGAATTTGGTGATGAGGAGCCCATCAGCAGTGAAACCACTGAACTACCGGTGGACGGGATCATGCTGAACCTGCTTAGTGATCACCCTCGGTAATGCCTAACCTATTAATGTTGAAACTATAAGTATCGCATTATAAATCTATCTATACACCTAATAATAAAGGAAAGAGTGTTTCTGTGGTTTGTCCGTCCAAAAAAGACTGTTTTGCCCTTGCCAGTTCGGAGAAATTAGATGTACTGCCACGGCTTAGTCAACTGGATGGTTCAGTACGGTCGTTTCCCTTCGCCTAGGTTTTCTTTCGCCCGCTTCGCTGCGCCGCCGCCGCCTCCTCCAACAATCCTCTTCCCCTCTCTACCATCCTGCCCTCCTACTCCTTTCTAGGTCCACGAGCCCACAAGGCCACCGTCGTGATGCTAGCAGCAGCAGGTGACATGGTCGCGGGGGCGCGCGGAGCTCGCTGGCGCAGCGGCAGGAGCACCAGGGCGGAGATTCAGAGAGAGGAAGGCATCGAAGTAGGGGCATGCGCTGCGCTGGTGGCGAGGACTCCGACGGCCTGGCCCGGCCAGAGGATAGGAACCGGGCCGCGACGGAGAGTTGGTGGCGCTAGCGATAACTGCTAGCCTGGGGCACTCCGGAGAGATAGGGGTCGTGGGGATGAGGTAGGATTTTTTTGTGTTAGGTTCATGAGTCATTTTCTGGCTTTTCAGCCTTTAGTTCGAATCTCTCCGTGGCCAATCTCATCCACTGCAGGAAGATTACCAGGTGCAGCAAAGATCACCTCAGCCTTGCTGTTCCTGCATAGCCTCCATTTTCAGTTTTCTCATCGACGGCACTGTTGATGTTGATTTTGAAAAAAATCAACCGTAGAAGGCTGCCAGCGTATCTGTTTCCTGGGAGGAGAAAACTTGGAGTCCTCGCTGTGGGCTCGGGTTCCTCGGCCACGGACAGGCCATGGCGTCCTAGCGACGTCGGCGCAGCGGCCAGAGGACGCAGCCCTCAACTGCACATGACTACATGAGGGAACGGTACTGATAGATAGATTGTGCATTGTTCTGCTGCTGCAGCGACGTGATGGTGAATAATCTGAATGATAACCATGCAGATCTTCTGAACTTCTCTGGACAATGTTATCTCAAACAATTCTTGGCATGTCGGATGAATGCACAAGTGAACTTGGCACCTTACCATGATCTCGTGGACTGGCCACAATCGTCACCTCAACAACTTCAGAGGTTCAAGAACAAATAATATTAGTAAGGCGACCAGAGAACCGGTTGAGTACAAAGTTACATGATTGTTGTAAAATTGAGGCCACCAAAGCAGCAGAGATCCTGGGCTGCCAAATTGTGGTGACCGTGAATAAAATCTCTTTGAGTCTTCTTCAAAACAGGGGATTCAGAGGTATTGATAGGAGGCTCTATCCGGTTGGGTACCACGGCTGCTGTCTTCCAGCGGCCAAGTGATAGTGATCAACGCGGCGGTAACTCGAACAATTTTATGACCTGCATTCAGTGGGACAAATCAAATATAGATTCAGTGTGCTGGGGATACGCAACCTCTACATTGATAACATTGGCCACCGGGCCTTGCTTGGCGTGGCTAGCCCACTGGTGTATGGTTTCTCCTAAAGTGATCACAGAATCAGGATTTGGTGGTAGATCATGCAAAGATTTTGCGACAAGAATATGCAATGAGATGGTAGTAGTAACAATGTCAGGGCAGTGGAGGTGTTATGCCATGTACAATGGAGACACTTACTGTGGGCGCTAGGATCATCTTCCCGGTCGTTGGGCTCGATTACCGGCTGATCCCGGGAAATCATATTGCAATTCCGTGTGTTTAGTCCGGATTGCAATTTTTTATTTATAATAGCCGGTTTAAATTTGTTCCACCGAAGCAACCCACAGACAAAAAATTCTCCATACAAATTGGAACGGTCTTTCCGCACGGGCACTTTTGCTAGTAATGCATAATATTTTGAATTCATAAACTAATTTCAAACATGTAGCCCTTATTAATTTCCTTACATTTGACTGCCTTTAGCCTTATTCCAAAACATTAATTTATGTTATTTGCTTGCTATGAATGTATTGAAGTGCTAAGCAGCTGCTGAAACGGTAACATCTGTTTCAAATTTGCAGGTGGATTGCAGGCTATCACGAACATGAAGTTCTTCTGCAAGAAAATGAAGAGGAGAGACTCACCAAGGAAGAGCAGGATATGGCCTGGTCAAGTTTCAAACAATCACAGCAGTTTGATGCCGTGCCAAGGAAAGGTGCACATGATCCCGAGAGGAAGCCAACAGAGACCATTGTTCCACCGCCTAAAGTTACTTCAAGAAGTCGGCAATCACAGCAACCAAAGTCTAACTCGAATAACCAGAAGAAATGCACCAACCTAACCCATTTGCTGACGCTAAGAAGCCACGGCACCAAAGCTGGATGCATGACAAGCTGTAGCGAATGTGGCCAGGACATTAGCTGGGAGACTCTAAACAGATCAGATGGTAGATTGAGGTGACGCACCTCGGCGTAAGCCCTGTTGAAAATGCATTTTGTATGCTAGAATTTTATTGTACATACAAGTAGAGGGGTTTCCCCGCAAAAAAATTGTGAGGTTAATTGGGAAGTCAGTTTTGGACACAAATGAAAGTAAATTAATTGGAATTGCATGTCTCTCACCCGATCGGTGAAAGATAGTTATCAGAAGATCAACTTCATGTTGCAGTTACTTTATTTATTTATCATGTCATTAAATGATAAATAGCTTAAATTAGTTTTTCTCTCTCTAGAATACACCCTGAAATCATATAGAAGAAGGGCCTAGACGGCCAGTACAGCGCCAAGAAGGCTATGCTGATACAAGCACCACACGGCATACAACACAGCCCACAACAACCAAACATCGAAAGCTCCCTCCCGCCATGGACGAAGAAGAAGCGAAACATTCAGCTCCCAAGCTGTGTCATGATCGAAGGAGGAGAATTTGGAAGACTGTTGCCTCAAACAAGAAGGCTATGCCGATACAAACACCGCACGACATACAACACAACCAAACATCGAGGGCTCCCCATCTCCCACCATAATAGGAGAAATACTTAAGTGGCCAATCCCGCACCATCGCCCCCTCTCCAATTATGTAGCAAATGAAAAGGATCTTGATGCAGAATATTGATTGCATTTATATATTTCATTTGGTGTATTGTTGATTTCTTATTCTGACATCCCTCTGTGTAGTGTCCTTTCTATGAGGGTTTAGGCATGGACAGGTATAGGCAAATGGATCCAAATAAGAGCGACTACTCAGGTGACTAGCATAGTCACAAAATCAAGAACAGAACAAATCACATCAAAACACAATAACCAACATCATATCAAAGAAAATGGTTCAACACAAACAAACAAGCCTAAACATCCAAGATTCCATGAGCGGAAAGCAAACGATCTAGTGATGCCATATCACACGGGTTGATATAGTCAATGAACTAACACGATAGACATGGTCAAAACGGAAATACTAGGGTGGTGGTCAAACTATAGGGTGCATCCAAAGGGTGTTCCATCTTCCTTCTCACTTAGTGCTTCATGGACACAATAAGAGCATCCTCAGCAATCCTTTTATCTTGGTCGCATAGCTCCAAGATCATAATTGATTTCATTTATATATCTATTTCATTTGCTACATAATTGGAGAATATTTATTCCATTTATATATTGATTTCATTTGCTACCTCATTAGAGAAAGACTTGGAGCAACTCCAACAGCTTACCTATATATGGGTAAGAGGTGTAAAAACTACTTTTATAGGTAAGAGGAGAAAAAACCTTCTCCAACAGCTTACTCATAAGTGGTCCCCCACCATAAAATTTGGGTGACCACCCATTTTTTGTCACCTCCTACCCATATATGGGTAGATGGACACAAAATTTGGAGGCAATCTCTACCCATATGTTTCCATGTCAGCACAAAATGCACGCGGGAGGGTCAAATTGCCCGAGCGAAGTTTCCGCCCATCCCGGCCACGCTGGCGTGAGCGCACCGTCGCTCGCCGTCGTCGCTCCGACCGCCGTCGTGCCATGGCTGATCTTCGCTACCTTCCTCAAGCCCATGTTGCCCTTCTCCCAGCCCGTGCACGACCGTTCCTGACCGATTTAAGGTCGCAGCCGCCGCTCAACGAGCCCCACTGCCACGCCTCAATCTCTACTGTCGGGCCTCTCTATCATGGATCATCCACCTCCAGCACCCCTCGCTAGGCCCCACTGAGGCGTTCCCAGCCCTGATTTGATCATGAGCACGACCTAGCCGGTGCACATGACTAGGCAGATAGCGACGATCAGCTCGTTAGCGCCCCTGACCTCGCCCTCCCTTCCCCTCATCCACGGGTATCTCGCCATCGCCCTCCCTCCCTCGTCCATACCTAGCTCGCCAACGCCCCAGCATAGCCAAAGGTAGGAGCCCCCGACGGGATCAAGTCTGAGGACCTGATTGCTTTTCACATTTTCTGTTTAGGGTCCTAGGTGTAAAAAGAAGGGCACAAATGTAGTTTCTGTTATTCTGTGGCCACGGTTTTCATTTGGGTAGCATTTTTTAGTAAGCTATTGGAGCTCAAACTTTTTTGCCTACCCAAACCTTCTCTCTCCTCTTACCCAAAGACTTTTTTCTTACCCATATATGGGTAAGCTGTTGGAGTTGCTCTTAAGTGGCCAATCCTGCACTACTGCCCCTCTCTCTGTCTCACCGACACCGTGGACACGGTTGTTGGAAATATGCCCTAGAGACAACTAATAATATGGATTATTATCATATTTCATAAATTTTATAATTAAGTTTTATATCATGCTATAACTATATTGGTAGGAAACGTAAATACACGTGTGATATATAAACAACCAAGAGTTCCCGGTGAAACTTTAGTCACTAGTTCATTGGTCGACAGATGATCAAGGTTTCCTGATCATGTGGCATTTATGCCAGTTGACAATGGAGTCACCTTATTCTGAGAATGAGATGATGAGAAATACCCAACCTAAGCATCGTGACCCAATCATGTCATGAAGTTCAAGTTACGATGATTAGAATAGACCTAGTGTCCTATTTCTTAGATCGTGAGGCCATATCAATCACTGTTACCCGAGGATACTTTGATAGCATCAAACGTCATCTGGTGACTCGGTGATCATAAAGGTGTGTTCAGGTATTCGAAGGAACAGTTGATGCAATATGCGTCAAGAGCGGGATTTGTCCATCCGCGTGACGGAAAAGATACTTGAGGGCCCACTTGGAGAAGTTATATCCAATAGCTGCACAACATGTGATTTGATCACGAGGATATCACTTGTCGGAATGAGTCAAGTAGCATTTGTTGATAACAAGATTGAACATGACATAGTGATGTCATTGATCAGATCTCGGACAATGCAAGTATCGAGAGACAAAAGGAATATGACACGACGTTCATGGTTCAAATGACAAAAAGATTTCGTGGAATGCACAAGGATCACATAGCCATCCAGGTCCCTCTGATGATCATTGGTACGGGAGGGTCCCAACCATGTCTGGAGTGTTCCCGAACCATGGGGTATCACGCTTAAGAGCTTGATGATGCTCAGAGAGTGTTTTGGTATCGGCAGAATCACCGAAAAAAGAGAAAAAAGAAAATCAGAAGGGTTTCGGTAAGTCTGGAGGATGTCTGAAATGAGATGGAGTTCCACATCAACGGGGATTGAATAATATGTAAGTGAATGTTGAATATTGATTTAATCATTCATTTATATTTATTCAATAAAATAAAAAGAATGAAAAAGGGTCAAATACCTTATTGGGCCAAATCCGGAGGGAAAAGGGCCCATGAGGGAAAGACCAAAGGGAGGAAGGAGGAGGGGGTGGCCGGCTGGGCCAAGGCTGCAGCTGCAACTCCAGGGCGTCGCATGGGCCTGGCTAAATAGTCTCCCTCCGGGTCGATCCATAGGTGGGAGGAGCTGTTGTACAACTTTGTTTGAAACTTTGAAGGCACCTATAAGCAGCCAGCTTCAATCGAAGAGCTTCGTTCATGCAACCAAAGATCTTGCGAATCCCTTCGCTCATACACCCAATGATGGTCCATCATCAAGAACTCCGCGGAATACATCTCCGAGGAGCGAGCAATCGATGCATTCAAAGGAAAAAACAAAAAGGAAAAGAGGAAGAAACAAGAGAAAGAAAAGTTAAGAAATAAGGCATCCTAAGTCGGCATCGGGCATCAGTACAGGCGGGATCCGTCCATACAGTGCACCCGTACCAGTAGCCACCGAATTATTTCTAGGTGGTAAATATATATATTTTAAATAAAAGCAAAGGAAACGAACGAAAGAAATATTGCGATTAACGACCAGTGGTACGGGCATGTACACCCGTGCGGTCCGGTCGTATCGTACTACGAAAAATTAAGCAAAATAGGGGGAAGGGTACTGTGCGTTTGATGAGCAGTGGTACGGGCGTGTCTGACCGTACGGTCCCCCTAACCAAAATAAATGAAATCGAACAAAAACGAAGAAAGGTACATAGATGTTAATGCCCACTAGTACAGGCGCGTCTGACTGTACGGTCCCCCCCTACCGGGTCGAAAAGTAGATCAACACAACCATAAAAACATAAGGAACATAAAGAAAACAACCAAATGGACATAAAATACTTCAGAAATACAAGAATGAGACAATTTAGGATAAGTAAGTGTCTAGTTACCTTGCCTTACCATTTGTTTGATACATTCCTCGACAGTCGTTAAGGAGGTTAGTTCCACTATGTTTACCTCTCTAGCTCTATAATGCTTCAATCATTGACCATTAATAATCCAAGATGAGAAAAGGGTTTTACTTTTTAACTTTACCGCCCCGAAGGATAGGCTTCTTCAACTTCATACGGACCTTGCCACTTGGATCTCAACTTTCCTGCAAAAATCTTTTGCCGAGAGTTGTAGAGCAAAACCCTGTCTCCCGATTTGAATTCCTTATTTTCTATTTTTATCATGCCATCTTTTAACCTTTTCTTTAAAAAAATTGACATTTTCATACACCTCATTTCTGTGGTCATTTAAGGCATGAATATCTAAAAGGTGTTTTTCTCCAGCAGTTTTAAAATCAAAATTCAGAGTTTTAATAGCCCAACGGGCCTTATGTTCTAATTCTAAAGGTAGATGACAGGATTTACCGTAGACCATTTTGTATGATGTCATTCCCATTGGAATTTTGTATCCCATTCGATACGCCCATAATGTATCATTTAGCTTCATGGACCAATCTTTCCTTGATTTATTCACCATCTTCTGAAGTATAACTTTAATTTCTCGATTTGAAAGCTTAACTTGCCCACTTGTTTGTTGGTGATAATGCAAAGCTACTCGATGGTCGACCCCATATTTATGAAGAATCTTCCTGAAAGTGCCTTTCATAAAATGAGTTCCACCATCAGTAATCAAAAAGCGAGGAACTCCAAACCTGGGAAAAATGATGTCCTTAATCATCTTTATAGGTGTGGCTGCATCTGCATGAGAGGTTGGTATAGCCTCTACCCACTTGGTAACATAGTCAACAACAACAAGAATATGACTGTACCAATTAGAAGTAGTAAATGGCCCCATGAAATCCATCCCCCACACATCAAATGGTTCTATTATAAGGTTATAATTCATGGACATTTCTTGTCTTTTCCCTATGTTACTCATTCATTGGCAGGCATCGCAATTCCTGACATAATTATGCGCATATTTAAACAAGGCTGGCCAATAGAATCCTGATTGCAAGGCTTTAGAGGCTATACAGTCACTAACATGATGCCCCCAGCATAAGGACTATCATGACAAGCTTTTAAAATAGCACTTATCTTGTCAGGTACACACTTCCTAATCATCCCATCAAACCCGTGCCTATATAGATATGGATTGTCCCAAAAGTAATAATTCAAATCATTAAAGAATTTCCTCCTTTAACTATAGTTCATTCCTTTTGGTAAAAACTTGCCTACAAGAAAATTCACATAATCAGCAAACCACGAGTCGTGCGATTCCAAAACTGCAAGATATTCACCAGGCATGGATTCATTAATAGGGGTAGGATCTTCTAATATGCCTTCAATGCGTGAGAGATGATATGCAATAGGATTATCCTTACCTCTTCTATCAACTATTTGTAAATCATAGTCTTGTAGTAATAGGACCCACTTAATCAAACGAGGATTTGCATCTTTATTTGATAAGAGATATCTTAAAGCTTGATGATATGTATGCACTATTACTTTTGAGTTTATAATATAATGCCTAAACTTATCGCAGGCGAAAACAACAACAAGAAATTATTTTTCAGTTGTTGCGTAATTATTTTGATCTTCGATAAAAACCCGACTAGCATATTGGATAACATTTAGGTTTAGGCCTTCTCGTTGACCAAGAACATCCCTAAAGGCATAGTCACTAGCATCACACATAATTTCAAACGATTCATCCCAAATAGGTAGTCGAATAACTGGTGCAGAAACTAGCGTTTTTTTCAACTGTTCAAAAGAATCAATACAATTTCTATCAAAGGAAAAAAGGGGTATCCTTATTCAAAAGTTAAATTAAAGGTGCGGTAAGTTTAGCAATTTTTTTGATAAAACACCGATAAGATCCCGCATGCCCTAGAAAGTTTTTGACCCCTTTTATGTCATGTGGTATTGGTAATTTTTCTAAGGTAACCATGCTTGAATTATCAACTTCAATACCTATTTTAGAAATTTTATGTCCAAAAACTATACCTTATCTTACCATGAATCGTCAGTGTTCCCAGTTGAGTACTAACTTGGTTTGTTTGCAATGCTGCAATACCCTAGTAAGATTATAAAGACATTGTTCAAAAGCTGTTCCGTAGACAACAAAATTGCCCATGAGAACTTCCATAGAGTTTTCAAAAAAACTGTCAAATATCTTCAAAACACATTCTTGAAAACTTGCACATGCATCGCATAAACCAAAAGGCATTAGTTTATAAGCATAAGTCCCATACGGGCAGGTAAAAGTTGTCTTCTATTGGTCTTCGGGTTGAATAGAAATTTGCGAGTACCCCGAGTAACCATCAAGAAAACGAAAATAGAGTTGCCAGATATTCTTTCTAAGATGTGATTCATAATAGGAATTTGATTATGACTCTTCACAGTTTCCTTATTCAATTTTCTGAAGTCTATACACATTTTGTACCCTGCTATTGTTCTAGTAGGGATCAACTCGTCCTTAACATTGTTGATTATGGTTACACATCCTTCGCTAGGTATGTAATGAGTTGTACTTGACCATTTACTATCGGAAATGGGGTAAATAATACCAGCATCTAACATGCGTATAACTTTTTTTCTTACTACTTCTTTCATTCTAGGATTCAATCTTTTTTGGGTGTCAACAAAGGGCTTAGCACCATAGGTATTTTATGGGTGATTATGGAAGGATCTATTCCTCTTAGTCACTAAGTGTATATCAAATGCTTCTCGTTGTTCGACAAGGACCTCTAATATTTTTTATTTTCTTTAGGAGAGAGTTTATCATCGATAATCATAGGGAACTTACCTTCTTTTTCCAAATATACCCGATCCCTAGAGGAAGTGGCTTTAAAATGAGTGGAGGTGGATCCTCATCTCCTTTTCTTTCCAGCTCTTCAAATTCATCTTTAAGAAAATATTCTATCTCGGGTGTGGTATCAAGGATATTATCTAGTTCTCCCTTTGCATCATAATTTGGGATTGAGTCATTGTTTGTTAGGCTTCTTTTTAATTTCATCTTGTGGAGTGCCAAAATAAATTATAGCCAATTCTTCAATAATTCTTTCTTCTTTGATCTCGATCTTCCTTTCATAAGGCAAATTTATGAATTGGCTTCAATTTACCTTGAAGTATTCTTCTCTAAACTGCAAAGACATAAGTTGCTTCTTTTCATAATATGAATGTTCACAGAGCTACAAAAGTGAATCCCAAATATTGCAGGAGAAAAGAAATCTAATTGCATATAAATAATATGAAAGTCAATGGGGTAAATAAAAGATCCTACATAAATATAGGCATTGCGAAGAATTCCACAAGTCTTATGCAAAGTTCTATCTAAAAGCATAATGGTTGTATCAAACGGTTCAAGATCTGGTTCATCAAGATAGCAGAGTAATCCCTCGTAGATAGAGTAAGGCATAATATTTATAGAAGAGATCAGATCGCAAAGCCCCACAAACGTAGACTCACCTAAACAAAAGGGAATTTTCTATTGATCCTTGTAATTACCGTCAGACTTACCTCCTATTACGTCATAGGATCCTATACTTACCATCATTCTTTCTAGTAGTTCTTTTACTATGCCGATGTTTGGCTTGATAGTCCCCAATCTCTGGTTAATTTCCCTATTTTTCTTATCCCTTCATCTTCATTCTTTCTCCTTTTTGTTAGGATAGTTTCATCTTCAACCAGTAATCTTTTCTCTATTCATGATAAACAATCCTTGGGAGGTTTGTTATTACAAGGCTGTCAGTAGCGTTCCTACTCCTTCGGAATCTGCAAATGCTTAAAATAGGTTTTAACAATTTAAACAATCATACAAGGGTTAATATTGAAACTTCCAAGAAGCTTCTCTACTCTATCGGATACTAGAAAATTTCTTAAACAATCATACTCTATATGATTTTCTTCATTTAGTTTGATTCCACAATAAGCTTTTTCTGTCCTATGAACTGTATCTAGCAAACCAGGCTCTTTCAACATTGAATTCCGTAAATGACTCATTGGTAAGAGAGTCTAATTCATTTCTATTATCGATACTTAAAACTGCATAAAAGGTGTGTACTACCAACCAAGGTGGGAAATTATGGTGGGGGCAATGGTCGAGAAGCCCCCTAAATCTTGTATACCCTTCATGGAGGCTTTCTTTTGGTCCTCCTTTAAAATTGGTGATCATACGTCTAGCTCCAAGGGTTTTCATCCTAGGGAAGAAATCAATTAAGAATGAAGAGGACAACCTCTCCCAGGAGTTAGTAGTTTTCGAAGGACTTTGAATGTACTAAGAACGGACATCGTCAATAAGAGTTTGAATAAATAGAGTAGATTTAACATCATCCTCTATAAATATATTAAGACAAAAAGTCCCACAAGTATCTTCAAAAAACTCAAAATGCTCATAAGGATCCTTAGTACCGTCCCCTACAAACTTCATAGCATGTAAAATTTCTAGCAACATGGGGTTAATATCATGCCCATCAGAGTTATTGGATTTTAAATAAGCGTCCATGGGTGGACCAGAATTCTTTATAGCTTCAAGCTGGATTATATGTCGGTACTCGCCCATGGTGTTTACCTGAAACTAGTAAACGACTTTATTAAAACAATTAATAGAATTAGCAACTAAGAACAAAGACCAAAATCGCTTAGCTCCCCGGCAATGGCGCTAGAAAATAGCTTGATGACTGCAAGTGCACAGATCAATTGTAGCTAGTTTCGAAATAAGAGTATCGAACCCATAGAGAGATGTTTAGTTTAGGTCTTTATGCCCCTCATCACTATGGTGTCCCCCGGATTTATTGTCCGAGAAATCCCTGTTATGCATATATCCATGTTCCCATGATCATTGAGCCATGGAACATAACCTACAAGTATCGTTACAACATCCAGAACATAACAAGAACAAGATTTACATTGATGCCATTATGGCTATACAATCTTCAACAACAGATCTCCATCAAGCGTAGAGCCCAATTATGCCTTAACCAACATCCAACTGACTGGGAAGATGACCTAGATCGCATAAATGTCAACAACTCCTTTATCCATCGTGCTTCTGAAAGTCTGGCCATGTAAATAGCCATGGATAATGCCAGTGAGTACTTTGAATGTACTCGCAAACCACCAAGATAAGGTAAACAAGATAATGCAGTTTGGTTGTGGCGAGATAGCTAATACTATGGTTGCTTTTGAAAAAGCCTAGTTTCTCTTGTAGATATGTCATATCTATATATTTGTTGAAAAAGAGTTTTGAAAACATGTATCCATTTTAAAATCTAGATATACCCATGTACTTGTTGAAACCTTTTTGAAAACAGTTTTAGAGGGAAAACCTTTTTTTGAAACATCTTTGACCATCCATGGTTAAAACAAAACCTTAATCACAGGTCCTCTCATGACCTCCATACTTTCATCCATCTTTCCAAGATCACCACTTGGGTCCTCCTAGAAATCACCTTTCCAACCATCCTTGACCATGGACATGGCTATTCGAATAGATTATAATTACAGAGTTTGTACGCTTTCCCCACAAGAACCAATACATCTGTCGGGATTCGACCACAGACCGCTACACATGGTAAATGGAGGTTCGGATAATCAAACATAACCTTTCATTTGTCGACCCTAGCAAATGCACCTTTCCCTTTTGGGTTTGTCCTACCCGGAAACGCGTATGTAGCACCCAGTACCATAATCCTCCCTTCCGCACAGGCCTATATCCAAACCACGGGCTTGAGATATACCATAATTGAGTGATTCCACTTCCTTCCTTACTCCTAAGTCATATCGTCTGCGGGAGACTCAATTGTTGCGCCCGGTCTGTCAGAGATAGGACATCAGCCCAGGTACATAGACCTTTATAGGAGAAGCCCTGGGATTCGGGGGATTTCTTCCTTCTATCACGTGTAGGGACTACCCATGCTAAAGAGAAAAAACTACGAGTTAAGCCCCAGCTCCTAGGGTAATGTTGTTGCACGGGTAAGTTGGCGTAGAACATCCCTTCTCATACTCAAGTACACCATTCTCACTATTCCTCATCACATTTTTCTTCTTTCAAAACGTCCACTTAGAACGATGCCCATCCCAAGGGTTTTTCAAAACATTTGTAGTAGGGTAATCCCCAAAATAATTTTGTCATAAATTCGAGGTTTCCAATGAGGTATAGGATGCTAACCAGCGTACTCTCGATCTAAGGGGGTATGGTAGGTTATCCATAAGGGGGAGTGTCCTACTAGGCACCCTTTCATAACTTGGAGGGCGAACTTATTTGCACAATAATATTAAAACAAAACATGCGGGTAATAATGTAGTTTATAAAGGAGATATAAACCAGGTAATTAAAAGGAGTAGAACAAGTATCCGAATTTAGGAATGGTGGCTTTCCTCTAGTTAGCAATATGTGTCTGCACTTCTGCTTAGAGAACCAACAATAATAAACATATGAGGGACCTTCTTCTTCTCGACGTGACACATTCACACCTATCATCGTCACAGAGCATACATGCAACAAGCAAGGGATCACAATCAATAAAATACACACAAGCACCATTACCATACATCAAACAAACATACAATATAACACTAGCATCAAGTTTTGGATACTTGGAGTTTGGAGGAGCTGGAAATACTTGGTTTGTTTTAGGGAATTTCTTTTGTGGTTGAAATACCAAATACATAACTAAGGAGGGATTAGAGCAAGGATCAATTTATGTATGATACCAATGTACAAAAAGGATATCATCTGATAGGTTTTGATATAACAATGCCACCAAGAGTGGTTTCATTATTTTAGCACTTTTATTTATATAGTTATGGATTTTCTAGTGGGATAATCCTTTGTTTTGGTGAATAAATCACCGGAAAAGATTGGTAAGTCAAATAATTATTTACTCTTAGGGTTAGGAATAGGTTTGAGTTATAGTTCACTGGGAGTTGGATTCACTTCAAACTAATTAACAGAATGCCCTTGGGAAAATTCCAAAGTCAGTTCTGCAAGCTTTTTTGTCCTTTTCACCACATTAAATCTACAGATTATTTCGGTATTAAACCAAGTACACATGGTAGGTATTTCAAATATCTTTCTGTAGAAGTTTGATTTACAATTTTTATGGTCACCTTGCTTGAGAGCTTGCATATCCGAGTTTGTAGAGCATGGGGATGGTTCTAGGGAAGGTAGGTGTGCCATAGGAGAGGGTGGAGGAAGCAATTGAGAGGGGTGGGGAAGAAAGGGCTGGTTGTTGCCCCCTTTTATCCAAGGTGGGGTGGTTCATGGTATACCATGACCATGTGATCCATGGGGACAATGCAAATCCCTGGTTGGGCCATGGTGGCGGTGGTGGAGTGGTGTGGGGGTCCTGGTGCACGACCAGATAGGGAGAGGAGTGGCGCTGCAGCTGCAATGTTTAAATGGACAAGATATGGTAAGGATCTTTTGTCTAGACCATGTCCAAGCACAAAGGTCAAGATGGTGGGATGGCTACAGTGGTGTATAGTGTATTTCAACCAGGAGGGGTAGGTGAGTGTGCTGTAATGATTAACCAAGGTTCAGGGAAGGTTTAATGGTGTTGGCAATGTGTTATGAGAATAAAAGTTTTGTTCTAATTTATTTCAATACAAGGGATCCCATGATTAGGTGATGAGAGGTAGTGTATGGGATAATGCATGGCCAAGGGTGAGTGAAGGTATCACTGGTATGGATTTTTAAGGAACTCGATTTGAGGAAATTTGAAATTTGATGGGTTCTTGTGATCTAGGATTTTAATATTTTCAAACACACTTTAGCATACCATGGAAGATAATCCAGAGATCCATTTGATTCAAGGGACATATGGTTGGAGAGACCAAGTGATGTAGATCAACATGGTTCGTAATATTGAGGTTGGTCAAGATTGAGATCTCCTAGAAATTGGGCCAAACTTTGTTGAAAATAAGGTGGTTAGAACATAATTTAATTTAGCCTCAGAAACCTTGTGGGTTTAAGAAGCAAAAAGCTACAATGGAAACTAGTGAAGTATGGGTTTATAGACCAAGATGATATCACAAACATGCAAAGAGTTGGTAAAATAAAATGGCATGAAGATGGGAGCTTCTGCCAAAGTAGGTAAGTTGATAAGATTTGAAGAAAAGATTATTTTTTTCCTGCAAAACCATCAAGAACAAGTGTGTCAAAGGATGGTTTAATCAAGGGAAATAGGGGGTTTTGTAAGTACTTATTATGGTTTACAAGATGTTTCTAATGCATTTCCAAAAATGCACAAGGGTTGCTAAGGGCAGAGAGTCAAAGATGTGATATTGTTAACAGTTCCAGACTTAATAATATTTTTGGCAGATTTGGGGTTTTTGACTAAGGTTCAAGAGGTGATGTTTTTCAGAGGATGCAAGGTTTCAAACTCATCAACAAATGGGTGATGTTTAATAGTGGGTTAAGTAGATAGGATCCATTGTTTGAGTTGGTCCTTTCTACTATGAAAGCTACAAAAAGGAAATGACTCAAAATGGAGTCTGATAAGGAAGAGCAGATGGTTACTTGAGTGACTAGAGGTTAAGACAAGCTTAGAAAAGTTGGTTAATGGATCCATTGATCAAGAGAGACTATTGGAGATGATATTTTACATCCCAAGGATTATTGTAGATGTGGTACTAGGCCTTAGATCAAGAGTTAGGGGTTTTTAAGTAGCTTATCAAATATGATCCTAATAACATGGAGAGGGGTTATCTTCCTGCTTTGATTTGATGATTTCTTAAAGGAGTAGAGGTTGCCTTGTTTGGGTAGTTTGTTGCTAAAGTATTCTCTAGGGTACCTCACACTACTTCCTAAAGCAAGTAAAGCAACAGTTCAAGGCAAATCATCTTAACAACATCTTAAGTCTACTACTAAAGATACCATCAAGCCTAGCTTGAGGTAAGGAGAGGCATTTTGAAGAGGTGGGAGTTTTTAATGAGGTACTTCTACCAAGATTGGAATTCAAAAGTTTTATGAAAGGTCCTTGGAAAAGTAGAGGTAAGATCATTTGGAAGTTCTATCTTGAAAATATAAGGAGATGATAGCTTATATATCTCCATAGTTTTTTCAATAGAGTTACCAAAATATATGTGGTGGCAAATGCATCTTGGCTTTTGTTTTTTAAATGCCAGAACATTTGAGAATATTGAAGATAATCCAAGAAAATTCATTTGTTAAATAACATTTATCAACTATGGGGAAGGTAGAGGACTATATCATCTACTGCACATCCAGATTGATAAGCACAAACAAGCAAACAATAATTGCATCACTAAAAAAGAAAAAGTTTTTGTTCCCCCTAATTTTTGCATTCCGGACAACTAAACAAGGCTGCTGAAGTTGGGGTGTTACAGACCTTTCCCCTTAAAAGAATCTTGTCCCGAGATTCGGGAGATAAGGTTGGGGGATTTGAATCGAGAGGTTGCACTATGTCTGTGGTAACTCTGGGGTACTAGGCTTACATCAAGCTCTTACATCGGCACCATGTCTATGCTTGGTTATTTCTTCTCCTAGAGTGGTCGAGAGGCTAGTTCGAAGATGCTCGTGATTGACAATATCAACCTATGTCCCTTCTATGAACATGATGGCGATATTGGGGATGCTTCGTCTTGAACTTCGGAGGTGTAGGCGGAGTCCTCGCATAACATTGAGGGGGTAGGCTTCCCATCTGGTTGATGAAGGTTGAACTTATTCTCTTCCTTCTAGAGCTTGTTCAGATGGATGAGTCGAGGGTTCAGGGGATGTTTTTGATCATGCGTTTCTTATACTATAGTGGGTAAGATTTAGTATTTCCCCCTTAGGGCGACTCTACGAAAGTCCCGAGTTGCCACGATCGTTCCTTCTTGAGGTGGGGTGGTGAGTTGCGAGTGGTGCCGAGTTGCAGTTGGCGAGGCTTGGAAAATCTTGAGAGGCTTCTTCCTAGTGGCTCCTAGGTTAGTTTTGGAGCGTTAGAGTCAAAAACACCCATATGAAAAACACATGCGGATGGCAATAAGTGATTCCTGAAGGTGACATAAGGACGACACATTCACTAGCGACCTCGCACAATTTCGCTCAAAACACGGGAGTCTTAGTCAACAGGAAGCCAACATTCATGACTCAAGGGATACCTAGCTTATGACTAGAGATCCTAATAATCGAGTCTATGTTGTGATGATGACATAATTTAGGGGTGCTACTTGTTTTCCGAAACTTGAGTTGCGTGGTTATTGTGAGCCAGTTGGACCTCTTCCTTATTTTGAAGAGCTTATTGCCTATGGGCTTTAATTGTGTCTAGGAAAGATAGTGGCCCCTTCCTTCTAGTCATACCTGGGTGATGTCCTTGATTTCATCGCGCAACCCTAAGCTTCCTGGGGACGTAGCCCATAGCAGGGCAATGCCAGGAGAAATGGCCAGATTGCCCGTAGGCAAAACAATCATTCTTATTCTTGGGCTTGGTCAACAAGGGCTTGGGAGGAACTCTAATGATGCTGTCGAGAGGGAAGTTTGTAGGGACGTGATCTTGACCTTCACATAGAAAGCAGGTGACAAACTGGGTTGGAAAATCTTGTACGGGGTGCATGGCTCCGTAGTTTGGGTAGTTTCCTGGGCAATTGCTGGCTTGATGTCCTTCTTCCCCGCAACAACTACATGCTTTATTTTGGCTTCTGGTCTTCATGTCCATCTTGGTTGAGTGAAGGGCTATTGGCGAAGATCCTTCCAGCTATGGGAATAAGCCAAGTTAGTTGGTTTTCCCTTTTTAGTTAACTCCGGAGGGAGGGTTATCGGGATCTATGGTTGGAGTAACCAGGTGTATCCACATAAAACAAGTCATACAAAGGTCTCAGGTCTCCTATGAGGTAATTAACTAGGTATTTCCAGTCTTCTAGTGTTCAGGGTCAACTCTAGATGTCGAGAGGCGCGGTCTTTAGGGACGCTGTCGTTTCGGGTTGGGTCTGATGCAATGTCATGGGTAAAACACGAAAGAAACAACATCAATTAAGCATAACAAACCAACTAGTTTCATACATAGCAATCAAGTCTGCACCCGAGGGTGGCAATAGTACTAAAGCATTACAAAACGCGTCCAGGGACGATACTTGACTCTACCCTATGCTAGGCAGGTGAGTGCGGTGGTGTAAGTGACTACTTAGAAGGTGCATCTTCAATGTATTCGTTGGTGTTGGGCGGAGCAGTGGAGGTTTCTAGAGCTTGCAAGATATGCTTGAACCTTTGAAGATATCGACGGGTTGTGGTACACTTTATTCCTCATTTGGGAGTTGCTTCTCCCGAGGTTCCTTCAATGGTTGTGATTCGAGCTTGATTCCTTTGCTGAACATCTAGAGCTTACTTGCGGTTGAGGATGGTTTGAAGACGTAAGAGCTCCATCTGAGAGTGTTGGTAGTGGTGGGCAATGGGGGTTAACGCTAGGTTGCCCGCATAGCTGAAGGGAATATGAAAGGCCAAGGTGGGGTCTACCATGTTGGGGTCTTGGGATCCTCCGGTGCAGTTGACACTTCCTTTGAGCGAAAAAATAGAAGGTTATGGGTTGTCTCATTTCTAGGAGAGATCTCGGATACGCATCAGGGCTTGTCTAACAACTATGTCGATGGCTAGGGTATGGACATGCATCTGAGGTCCTTTGACATGGAGGGGTTGTCCGACTGGTCCTGGCTTGGAAAGTATAGTGAGTTGTCCCACATAGGCTTCAAAGTTTAGTATAGTGCAGAGGGTGTAGACAGGTCGACGATCGTGTCCGCAAAGTTGCAGGGAGTCCCAAAGCAGTCGGGGAAATCCATCGTTCAACCATTCTTATTCTACTAGCTCCATCGACATCAAGTTTTAATGTTGGATTGAGTTAGTGACCTATCTGCAAGATTTTTAGGATTTGAAGCTCAGTTTAGTGCAAGTAGTTTTCGAAATAGCGGGTAGGAGATGCAAGCATGTTTGCAAATAGCCATCTCTTTTCCCTTTTCATAGAAAATAGGTTTTTGATTCTTGGCTAACGTCCATGCTAACTAAGGTCTCCTACAGTCAGGATGACTCTGATTCCATTTCTGTGGTGTCCCCAGATTTATCGTCCGAGAAATCCCTGTTATGCATATATACACGTTGCCATGATTGATGAGCCATGGAACATAACCTACAAGTATCAATACAACATCCAAAACAAAACGATAACACGACTTACATTGATACCATTATGGCTATACAATCTTCAACAACGGATCTCCATCAAGTGCAGAGCCCAATCATGCCTTAACCTATGGGTAACTGACTAGTAAGATGGCCTAGCTCGCATAGACATCAACAACTCCTTTATCCATCATGCTTCTGAAAGTCTAGCCAAGTAAATAGCCATGGACAATGCCAGTGAGTACTTTTAAAATACTTGCAGACCACCAAGAGAAGGTAACAAGATAATGCAGTTTGGCTATGGCGAGATAGATCTAACTATGGTTGCTTTTTAAAAAGCCTAGTTTCTCTTGCAGATATGGCATCTCTATATCTTTGTTGAAAAAGCGTTTTGAAATCATGTCTCCATTTTAAAATCTGGATATACCCATGTCCTTGTTGAACCTTTTTGAAAATAGTTTTAGAGGGAAAAGCCTTTTTGAAACATCTTCAACCATCCATGGTCAAAACAAAACCTCAATCCTAGGTCCTCTCATGAACTCCACACTTTCATCCATCTTTCCAAGATCACCACTTGGGTCCTCCTAGCAATCACCTTTCCAACAGTCCTTGACCGCGGACACGGCTATTTGAATAGATTATACTCTACAGAGTTTGTGCACTTTCCCCACAAGAACCAATACATCTACCGAGATTCAACCACGACCCGCTACACACGGTAAATGGGGGTTCTGATAATCAAACATAACCTTTCATTTGTCGACCCTAGCAAAGGCACCTTTCCCTATTGGGTTTGTCCTCCCCAAAAACGCGTATGTGGAACCTGGTACCATAATCCTCCCTTCTATACAGGCCTATATCCAAACCTTGGGCTTGAGATATACCATACTTGAGTGGTTCCACTTCCTTCCATACTCCTAAGTCATACCGTCCGCGGGAGACCCAATTGTTGTGCCCGGCCTATCAGAGACAGGACATCAACCCAGATCCATAAACCTTTACAGGATAAGACCTAGTATTCAGGGGATTTCTTCCTTCTAGCACATGTAGGGATTGCCCATGCTAAGGAGAAGAAACTACGAGTTAAGCCCCAACTCCTGAGGTAATGTAGTTGCACGGGAAAGTTTTTCGGGTAAAGGCATAGAACATCCCTTCTCATACTCAAGTCCATCATTCTCACTATTCCTCATCGTATTTTTCTTCTTTCAAATCATCCACTTAGAAACGATGCCCATCCCAAGGGTTTTTCAAAACATTTGTAGTACGGTAATCCCCAAAATAGTTTTGTTCATAAATTCGAGGTTTCCAACGAGGTATAAGATGCTAACCATTGTACTCTTTATCTAAGGGGGTATAGTAGGTTATCCACAAGGGGGAGTGTCCTACTGGACACCTTGTCATAACTTGGAGGGCCAAGTTATTTGTGTAATAATATTTAAACAAAACATGCGGGTAATAATGCAGTTTATAAAGGAGATACAAACTAGGTAATTAAAAGGAGTAGGACAAGTATTGGTGGCTTTGCTGTGATCAGCAATATGTCTCTGGACTTCTGCTTAGAGAACCAACAATAATAAATATATAAGGGACCTTCTTCTTCTCGATGTGAACACATTCACAACTCTCATCGTTGCAGGGCATAGATGCAACTAGAAAGGGATCACAATCACTACAAGACACACAAGCACCATTACCATACCTCAAACAAACATACAATATAACACTAGCATCAGAGGTTTGGATACTTGGAGTTTGGAGGAGCTAGAAATACTTGGTTTGTATTTAGGGAATTTCATTTATGGTTGAATTACCAGATACTTAACTAAGGAGGAGTTAGAGCAAGGATCAGGTTATGTACGATACCAATGTACAAAAAGGATATCATCTGATAGGTTTTGACATAACAAAACCACTAGGAGTGGTTTCATTAATTTAGCACTTTTCTTCATTTAGTTATGGATTTTCTAGTGGGACAAGACTTTGTTTTGGTGAATAAATCACCAGAAAATATTGGTAAGTAAAATATTTGTTCCTCTTAGGGTTAGGAAGAGATTTGAGTTCTGGTTCACTAGGAGTTAGATTCACTTCAAAAAAATTTAACAAAATGCCATTGCGAAAATCCCAAAATCAGTTCTGCAAACTTTTTGTCATTTTCATCAGATTAAATATACAGATTATTTTGGTATGAAACTAAGGACACATGGTAGTTATTTAAAATGTCTTTATGTATAAATTTGATTTACATTTTTTAAGGTTGTAGAACTACTAGAAGGATTTATCTAGTGAAACAATCACATGCTGATGGTTTCAATTCACGAAAATTCACCAAAATTCACCAAAGGCTCAATTAAATCTAACATCCTAGGAATTGGTAGATAATGGGTTGCATGTGTGGTGGGAGTTGGAATCAGGTAAAAACAAGTCATATTTTGACCTAGGGAATTTTCTAAAGGTAGATCTGAGGGCTTTTTGTTATTTTTTTAAAGACAAACCATAGGGGTTTTGGGTTGGGGCCAAGGTTAAATGCAAGGTATGTTAAATATCTCAAAGCACAAAGTTGTTCGACCCCATTTAGATTTACTAAACTAGTAGGCATAATTATTAGCTGAAAAGTACACATATGTGGGTATGTTTTACTAAGAAAAATTTAGTCAAGATTTTGGGCTATGTTTTGTTCTGCATGTTTTACAATACATGAAGACACCTAGGGAAATTTATATTTAAGAAAATAGGGGACTATGTCATTTTTATTATTTCAAATTAAATCTTGAATTCCAGATCTGGTAATAAAATACAATAAAAGAAAAGGGAGGTAAAGGGCACGGTCTGGATCTGCGTAGAGATGGGCCACGCGGCAGCCATCCGGCCCACCTAGCTTCGCTTAGCACGGGAGGACGTGGTACAAACAACGTGTGAGGGGCCTACTAGTCAACGTCTGGGGCGAACAAAGAGGTACCGCAAGATGAGGACCTTTGGATTAGAAGTGGATCGATGGAGGAGAGATGTTGTCCTCCTCACGATGAGTACACCAGAGATAAAAAGCTAATGGGGGCGGGGAGGGCTAGAGACTCACCTGTGGACTTCCTCCGATGGCTGCGAGTGGACAGGTTATGCAGTGCTCGATGGCAAGCTTCGGTTCGATGCTGAAAGGAGGGCTTGCGCCTGCCCGCCAGCCGGCACCCTCGGGAGCTCGACTAGTGTGCTCAAAGTGGATGCATGTTAGTGAGGAGGTGATACAGTGGGCCTAGGTGTGGTCCGAAGCCCTGGGGCGGCCCTCAGTGGTGCTGCAAGGGCTCAGATATGTTCGGCTTGCTGGAGGGGTGCTTAGATGGACATGCACGGTCGGCTGCATCTCTAGCGTGCCTGCGGAAAAAGGGAGGGTACAGGGTGATAGGTTAGAGAGAGGATCTAAGAGAGGTAGATGAATGGAGTAGAGGTGGTCAGGTTTCATGGTCACCTTGCTTGAGAGCTTGCATATCCGAGTTTGTAGAGCATGGGGATGGTTCTAGGGAAGGTAGGTGTGCCATAGGAGAGGGTGGAGGAAGCAATTGAGAGGGGTGGGGAAGAAAGGGCTGGCTGTTGCCCCCATTTAGCCGAGGTGGGGTGGTTCATGGTATACCATGACCATGCGATCCACGGGGAGGATCTAGATCCCTAGTTATGTAGTGGTGGCGGTGGTGGAGTGGTGTGGGGCCTTGTGCATGACGAGAGATGGAGAGGAGTGGTGTTGCAACTGCAATGTTTAAATGGACAAGATATGGTAAGGATCTTTTGTCTCTCCCATGTCCAAGCACAAAGTACAAGATGGTGGGATGGCTAAAGTGGTGTATAGTGTATTTCTACCAGGAGGGGTGGGTGAGTGTGCTGTAGTGATTAACCAAGGTTTAGGGAAGGCTTGATGGTGTTGGCAATGTGTTATGAGAATAAAAGTTTTGTTATAATTTATTTCAATGCAAGGGCTTCCATGGTTAGGTGATGAGAGGTAGTGTATGGGGTAGGGCATGGTCAACCGTGAGTGAAGGTATCACTGGGATGGATTTGTAAGGAATTCGATTTGAGGAAATTTGAATTTGATGGGTTTTTGTGATCTAGGATTTTAATATTTTCAAGCACACTTTGGCATACCATGGAAGATATTCCAGAGATCCATTTGATTCAAGGGACATATGGTTGGAGAGACCAAGTGATGTAGATCAACATGGTTCATAAGATTGAGGTTGGTCAAGATTGAGATTTCCTAGAAATTAAGCCAAACTTTGTTAAAAAATAAGGTGGTTAGAACACAATTTTAATTAGCCTCAGAAACCTTGTGGGTTGAAGAAGCAAAAAGCTGCAATGGAAATAAGTGAATCATGGGTTGATATACCAAGATGATGACAACACAACCATGCAAAGGGTTGGTCAAAATAAAATGGCATGAAGATGGGAGCTTCTGTCAAAGTAGGTAAGTTGATAAGATTGGTAGAAAAGATTATCTGTTTGCCTGCAAAACCATCAAGAACAAGTGGGTCAAAGGATGGTTTAATCAAGGTAAAGAGTGGTATTTGGAAGTACTTATGATGGTTTACAATATGGTTCAAATTCAGTGCTAAAAATGCACAAGGGTTGCTAAGGGCAGAGACTCAAAAATGTGATATTGTTAACAGTTCCAGACTTAGTCAATTTTTAGCCAGATTTGGGGTTTTTGACTATGGTTCAAGAGGTTATGTTTTTGAGAGGATGCAAGGTTCAAAAATCATCACCAAATGGGTGATGTTGAATAGTGAGTTAAGTAGATAGGATCCATGACTTGAGTTGGTACTTTCTACTATGAAAGCTACAAAAAGGAAATGACTAAAAATGGAGTCTGATAAGGAGCAGATGGTTACTTGAGTGACTAGAGGTCAAGACAAGCTCAGGAAAGCTGGTGAATGGATCCATTGATCAAGAGAGAGTATATGAGATGATAGGTTACATCCCAAGGGTGATTGTAGAGGTGGCACTAGGCCTTAGATCAAGAGTTAGGGTTTTTAAGTAGCTTATTGATGGCCTGCAAGTGCACAGGTTCGTCAGAGAATCTTTTCACGAAAGTATTAATTCCATTTTTTATATCGATCCCAATAAGGAGCCTAGGAAAGTGTTTTTATGCGGTGTTTCTGGGTCTTGAGTGAATTGACTGCAAAAGTTGACGGTGGAAGTGGTGAGTAAAAGATGGAGGAAATTTTCTTAGGACATCTGTAAATTGCATAAAAGTAAAGATGCGAAAGGTGTGTAAAGGTTCTGTAGATGATAAGTTAGGAACGGAGAGAAACAGTTCATAGTGATAATGAAAGTGCCAAATGGATAAAGTGGAATAAGTGATAGTGATATTTCTTATTTATAAGTGAGTAGGCAAGCAACCTATATACCGACTAGGAGTCCTCGTGGCCAATTCTTCCCAGTCCCAATGATCTATCCGCCTGTTACCACGGCCATGGTCAGCGCATTAATTAAGGTCTTGCAAGCGGATCAAGGCTTCAATCTTGATGGTTCCTTGTTATCCTTGAGTAGTACTAGCTCTTCATTGATATCAGCCGTGTCACTCGGGGGTCGTCGAATTACTAGCATACAAGTTCATACCTATGAGATCTTTGGATCATGTTACCTGGGCCCTTAAATTAGATAACAAGCATTAGGCAAACATAGATAATCATTCTCACTATTATATAAACACTACAACGATCATAAATGGATGGATTTAAAGGAGGCACAACACATCTCACCAATCCCCTACATCTCCCACGCCTATGGGGATTTACTCAGACATGAGAGGAATACAAATCAAAGGCATAATTGTATTGCAAGTAAAAATCATCTCAAAGTTATTGTAGCAAACCACAATAGCAGTTAAAGATCAAATCAAATACAAACTGAAGGTAGATCAAAGTATCAAATCCTAATCTTACAAGTGCCAATCTCTCTTTCTCTAAGTAATCATGGGAATGATGGTGGAATGTGTGGTTTAGAGGTTGGAGATCATCGAGGAACGAGGTGAAGTTCTTCTCCTCTTCTAGATTTGATCTACCCCCTCTGGATGGCTTGCGATGGCTGTATCTTTTGTTCTGTAGTTCTTCTCATCTCTCCCTCTTCATGAAAGTTTCTTGTATTGATATAAGGAGGGTGTCAACGTGTAGTACGGGCGGGCAGTACGGGCGCGCCCCGATCGTACCGGTGGTCGTTATGCATACTGGATGCCTCCAATGAAAGGGGCTCCAATTGGGGATTTACTTCTTTGGGTGCATTTAGCCCATAAATGCTATTAGATCTTCAATAAATTTTCATTACCTGAAAACTATCACAAGAAACCAAAGATTCGCTAATTGCGGTGTTAACATTAGTAGAAGGGGTTGTCTTCAGTGAAATCCGGCAACAAACAAGAGGAAAATCAATAGTTAAAAGTGATGAAATTTGGAGCTATCAACATCCTGAGGCTTAGAGGTTACTTGCCCTCGAGTGACAAAGCTATAATGAGTAATAACGAAGAATTGAATCAAGATGTAAACTTACAAGTTCGAGGTTGTATCATATTCCATCGTCTCAAATCCTGCAACCTTGAACACGAGCATAATATATCTAAACAGTTGTACTTAAGCCCACTTCCTAAACGCAGATAACTCGCTAGCTAATAGTTGTTATAACTCAAATGAGATTTTTAAAAATTTGGCAAGGCATTGCAAATCAATTTCTTTCAGAGCCTGTCTTATTATGAGAGTGAAAATGTTTTAATCAAGGTCGCTTGAGTCAAAATTAAGGATGCACATGTAAATGTCAAAAGAAGGATAAACTTAGAGCTTTTTCATTAATACCCACTTCGATACTTATGGCTATCAAATACCTCTTCTTTTCCTTGCCTATCAAGAACTCTAATTGTACATTTTAAGTGGTGAGGTGATGCCAAAGATCAAAAGTATCAAAAGTTTCTCAGCTCATATTTTGGTGATAAATTTTTCTTTCTTTCTCAAGGATCAATGAATGTTTCTTTTGTAAACGCCTACACAAACGTTCGGGAATACCAACAATATTACCCATATAGAGACACGTATGCCACTCATGCCATCAACTCATAGCTGAAATCCAGGGTTATACCATAGATCGTTCATAAGCTAGCAGAGTTGTTGGCATCCCAAAGGTATGTATTTGGAACAAAGTAATTTTGTTTCCTTCTTCTCTCTTTATCTTTTTTATAGCAGGTCAATATAGGTTTTGGCATCTCCCTCTTCCACTATAAAAAGTTCGTTCTATCAAACAATTCTTTTTCAGAAGGTATCATCAAGTCAACGATCAGTATGTGGGGTTGAGCACTACTAAGATTAAGCCCTTAAGACAAAGACATGGCACCAAAGTTGTCGATAGACACTTTCTCTAATTCTTAAAAGTTTGGAATTTAATCCAAAGGGTAGTTTTTCAAACTGATATTAATTGTCAAAAGTCTTAACCAAAGAGGTGACAAAAACCTTTGAGCTCAAGTCCTAAAAGATAATGAATTAAGCGTGGAGTCGAACTCAAGTGCAACCAAACGGACATAAAATGTTCATGAATAAGCTTACAGGAAGAAGGAAAATAGGAATGTGGTACCTCCTCTTGCTTGCTTGTCTCCTACTTGAGTTAACTCTCTGTGTTTGTCTTCATAGCTCAATCACTAGAAGTGAGCATCCTGGAGAAAGAATCAACAAGAACAAGAGAAATTTGCACAAATAAAATTAAAAGCTAGTTTAATATTTTTGTTTTGTTTTTTTATCAAATGAAAAACTGAAAGTAAACATGCATTGAAATAAAACAAATAAAAAGAAGAAAGAAAAATATGAATGCAAAAAGATGGGAGGAGTTTAACCTCCCCAAGCTTAGGATTTTTGCCTAACTAGAATCAAACATCGCTACCGTTGGGTGGCGGCTGCTGATGGGAAGTTCGGGTAGCGGTTTCGAAAATCGGTCATGAAAGATGTGAAGTCTTGGGTAAGGTTGACTATGTTGGCGTTCTCATCATACACCGTGTTTTATATGTTGTCAATGCGATGCATCACCATGTCAAACTGGCCCCTCGGGACGTAGTTGAATCCCGTCTATGGTGGAGGCATACCTTGCTATTGGTGATGGTGGAAAGGTTGTTGGTGATGGTTCTGTTGACCGTAATCGCCCCATCCCGCGCCATGCCAGTCTTCTTCGCCTTGATCTTGCTGCTATTGGCCAGCTGCTACGTTTTCCTAGTTGGGGTGGCCTCCTTGCGGCGTAGTTCTTCCTGAGAGGATCAATGCTTGCCGGAACTCCTCCTTAGTGAGGACCCAACTCTGTTTACCTGGCAAACCAAAATTTTGGACAAAGGGAAGCAAAATCTAGTGGAGATCACCGTTAGGCTCAAAATAAATCTAGTAAGCACGAAGGGAACGTTCGGGTCTATAGACCCCCATGAACTTGGTGCTAGCCATATGAGTGTCATCCAGGCTCTTACTACCAGCCACAGCTTTTTCCTGTGGTAAGAAAAATTCATTTGCGTAGGCGATTTGTGTGATCAACCTACCACAACGAATGTCCCCCACGGAAGCTGACCTTTGGCGGCGAAAGTGCTAGATGAGCAAAGCACCCAGGTTTACCTTGTGCTCCATCTCTGGATGCAAGGCCATATGAATTACACTCATTTCGGGGCTTGCCATTGCCCCGACATTACCTTTCCCAAAAAGAGAATTAACAAGGAAGGTATGAAAATAACGGATAATAGGATTCTAGATACTGGCGCTCTTTTTGTGCAAATAATCAGTGTTCCCGTGGATAGAAATTTTCTCCCAAGATTGCAATGCCTCTATGTGCACATTGTCATTAATGTCGAGTTCCCCCTCATGTGAGAATCCGAAACTATCACAAAATTCATAGAAGGAAAGGTTGTGGAGCTGCCCATTGAGTACAAAACTTACAGTGCAATTACGCTCTTGGGCCTTGAGATCATCATGGAACGATGACAGGAACTCGTACGTGGCAAGCTTGTAGGTGTCCACGGAGAGGTAGGAAAAGTTAACCATGCCATATTGCACATTCATCTGCTCGAAATCCTCCATAAGACCCTGGCGGGAGAGGAACTCGCTGTCTACCCACTTGGTGGCAAAGCCTTGTGGTTGCTCACCCTCTCATAGTCTTGGCTCATGGCGGCCCTCAAGCTGTCCACCTCCGAGCATCTCTTCTTTGAACCCGGTGGCTTGGCGGAGCCCGAGGCTCCCGCCATACCTGAGCCCTTACCCGAGCGGAAAATCCTTCCTGTGTTATGCATTGTGCTACAAATTTTTTGAAGAAAAATATAGACATCAAGTTTCTATCACATGAACAAACGATTACAGGTAGAAGTTACAAATCCTAACATGAGAAATCAACAATAATCTCAAAATATGATGAACTCATATAAATAGCCAATGTGATGAATTCAACCACGGATTTCAGAAAATAGAGTATGGATAAAATGATAAACTTACCGATGTGAATATTCCCCGACTCAAAAACACGAAATCAATGAAGAATCAAAGGTTCTAGGAGGCTAGGGTTTGAGGTGGAGAGAGAAAGAACAAGGAAGAAAGAGGAGGAAGAAGAAGAAGGCTGGCTAGGAGCCAGCCGCCGTCGGCCTTTATGTAGCACCCCGGGTAAAACCACTACTAGAAAATCGCGTGTTGTTTTCCTTTGTGCATCATCATGACCGCATGCTCATGTCATCATGCCACATTGCATTTGAGCATCGTCATGTCATCATGCATATTTAATCTTAAAGCTATTTTCCAAAAGCCTGTATTTGTTTTCTAGATACCCCTGCTCTATTTCAAATATAAACCCCTCGGTCCGCCCGGATCTTTTATTTGTCTAAAAACTATCTGCAAAAGTCTTTTATATAAAAATAAATAAACAAACAAAATAAAACTATTTTTCTACCGGGGAGGTAGCCCAGCCGTTAAGGCCAAGCCACCTACTACCCCGACAGGCCAGGCCCAAACCCCAAACCCTAGCCCTATCCTACACTAACCCTAGCCGCTGCTCACCACAACCCCACCCAGTGCTGCACTCCACCTCACACCTGGACCTGCCATCGCCACCAACCCACTCAAACATGCTCTCTAGCACCGATCGCGCTGCACGCCCACCCCGCGACCAACTCCACCCTCCCGACCTAATCATGTCCATGAGTGGACCCCACCCTCGCACGATCCCCGCTCACCTACCGCGTACACGTGCTTCTACCTGACCCCGATCCTCTCTCTCCCCGTGTCCCCAACCACCTCGGTGTCCTTCCTGATCAAGATCGAGCATGGCGACACTGTTCCCGCATGCCTCCTTCCTCGACCCCACCTCGTCGCCGCCGCGTTCGCCCTACTTAGCTCCTCCCCGCCGCAGCAAGCTCGCCGCCTCCCTCTTAGGCGCCACCGCCGCTGTTTTTCCCCCATGGCATCGCCACCTCGGATCCATCCACCAGCATGCCAGAGCCCGGTTCCCCGTGCGTCCTTGCCCTGTTCCTCGCCATCCGCCTCTCTCCCGGCCGCCACGACCTCCCTCGTCGCCAACCTATCCTCCCCGAGCAGAGCTAGAGCCCGAGTGCTCCTCCGTCCTCGTGAGCGCCGTTGCGCGCCTCCCTATCTATCCCAGTGCACCGCCTCACCTGCGCGACCCCGAGCCCTGCAGCACTGCTTGCCGCCACGTCCCCGCCACCTCCTTGTCCGTATTTCCTCCCTCTCCGGCATGCTGATACTGCCGCCCTAACCTCGTCAGTCCGGACGCGCTAGCACGCACGCCACCACCCGCCCACACGTCGCCTCTTCCCTGGCGCTCGACCGCCCCTCCGCCCCTCTATGCTTCCAAGACCTGGTGCTTCCCTACAGCATGTGGCCCCATCTGCGTCCTCCCTGGGCCTTGCCCTATGCTACCTCCATCGACCGGCATGCCCCATCGCCCTGCACCCCACGCAAGTAACATGCGTCACCGTCCTCTGCTTCGCTCTGTCCCGTGAGCAACCTTTGGCACCTATGCATGTGACCGCTAGCAGCAGCAATCTACAGTACCGTGTGCGCGCATGCAACCAGGCCAAGAGTATCCATCTTGTTGGCCCAGTTTTACGAAGATCTTCGGTTGGGTTGCTGCCATCTGTTCGTGCCACGACTTCTATGTGTTGTATGCGCTGCACTGATACAAAGTGGAGTATGCGTTGGTGTGGTGATTGGAGCTGCTTGGACGCAAACTAGAGACTCGTATCGAGAGCTGCTCGGACACAAACTAGAGACTCGTATCGCATGCGGCAACCCTTGTCGAACTACCGATAAGGTCTCGATTATGGAACATAAAGATCTCCAACCTGAAACCCGAAGATGATGATATCAACTCTAAAGATCATCTACATGGAAACTACAAGTTCTCCATCATGAATCCGATGGGCGAGACCTCGACGTCCACTGACGTTTGGAGATGTATCCGAGGGATTCCGAGCACTCCTTCATGGATCTGAAGACTGAACCCGGTGCTTTTATCCTTCCTCTTCGAAGACCGATCCCGTCGAACCGCCTCGGCGAACCCTAAGATCGTCGATATCCCAATGTGTGACCCTTTCCCAAGACCAATATTTTTATAATTTATAATGTATACTTGTTGCATATCAAATTGTTCATGCTCGCATACATATTCATTTGTTGGGGGTACTTTTTTGATTCACCTCATAATCAAATATGTAGACCATATTCGGGCTATTCTAGTCTTATATTTTCCTCCAATTAAATTTGCATAGCAAACCGATGACATGCTTTGCCTTATTAAGACAACATTTAAATTGTGGGGTATCTAAACAACTTGAATCTTAGAATTAATTGTTGGGACCCCGATTCCACTTAATATTGCCTAATTACACCGCATTTGTGCCATGTCATGCATCATATCATAAACATGCCGATTCTTTTGCCGTAGTATTAAATAGTGCATCCGGTATTTCTTTTAGTGCTTTGCTTCTTCACGGAATAAGCCATTGAGGTTATGCGGGCTTCGCCCCGTTCTTCGGACGAACCTTTGATAGTGTTTCCTAGGCGAGCATTCTCCCCTTTCTACCTATTTTGCATTTATAGTCTTTACTTCTTCCTATTGGTCTATTGCTATCCGTGTGCGATGCTTTAGTTCCCGTGCACCATTTATATTTCTTGCAGCCTCTATATTGCCTTGGACACATCCTATTGCATGTTGTTTGGTAGACATTCGGCCTTGCAAGTCATAGTTGCTTGCTCAGGCGCTGCTTCGTGTTCTCGATATTCCACCATTGTTGGGAGGTTAGCACATGCTTAATGGTGGAGATGATCATGACTTTAATTTCAACTTGATAATTAAAATGCTGGGAATAGATATAACTAATGTAGAGGCATCAGTGGGCAATAGATGTTATTTGGTTCTTCCACACTCACTTTTGTCCCGTAGGCTCCGAGTACTTGGTACCTGTTCCTTGACTATTCGCACTATCCACATACGGGAGACTCTATGGATCCCCCTTCGCCTGAGCTTGATTCACACTTTATTTCTTGGGGCCACAAACTGGTTTGGGGTTTTGTTACTATCATGTACTTATGCCATGCTTTACTGCTTTATTTACGATTGTGCGTGGAGCAACTGTACTATTTTGGATCGCGGCACGATTTCGCGGTATTGAGAAGCCTAGTCACACTTTTAGGTTCCCAGTCGTTTACATCTGTTCTCGCAAACCCTGTGCCCGTCTGGGATCCAGCCAACTTTGTTGCGGGTAGCTTAGTGGGGTGGCCCCTGAAATAATTTATGAATCCTGTGAATGCATTGCCGTGAGGCCTGGTTGCTTTTTATTTGGTTCTTCCCGAGGTTGATCATGTGTGTGTTGCTATTTGTGCACCCCTGAAAAGTAAAACTTTCTGAAAGCCGTGTTCGTGGTTATGGACGACTTGGAGCATAGTATCTCGATCATAGACAACTATAACTAAAGTAGTGCTATAAATTTGACTTTGACATGTCTAGTAATCAGTTTTACTACAACAGAATGAGTAAATAAAAGTGCCAACAACTGATGGATTTGGGACGTCTCATGCTAATTGTATCTGAATAGTAAGTATTGCAACTAGAACGTAATGGTTAACTAAAACTGCCCACTGCTTATGATATCATGATGACTCATGCTATCTATATTTGACTAGTAAATGCTGCAACTATAATGGAATGAATAAAACTGCCAACTGTGTTAGTTCTTCGATTTGACTTCCTCGTTTGCTCTCGAGGGGGAAATACCAGGAAGGGTATGATTGGTGTTAGAATCAGGTTGGATATGAATAGGTCTTTGTTATCCCTTTCTGGTAGCCGATAGTTGTATCGAGTCTCTATAGGTTGTTTAGTGCATGGTTGGTGCCGCTTCAGTCCACCATACCTATGTAGGCGAGAGCCGCCGAATTCTAGACTCACCGTGTACTAGCCTTAGTACTGACCGCTCCCTTTTTCCTTTGCTCTTTGGTGGCACCCCTTTTGTTTGATAGGTATAAGTTTGACGTCATTAGCAGGGTTACCCTTCCGGCTTGGCCTAGGCAGGGTTATGGACGCCATTGGTTATTCTTCAGGACTCTTATCCTAATTTGCTTCTTATCCGTACTCGGATGCTGTATCGATTTTGAGGTGATTTGGATCTTTGTACTGTATATCTGTATTCTTGACTCGCTGAGTCATTGTTGTATATATATGTTCTGTGGGTTCCATCATGGACTATTGTGTAATGATATTACTTTGTTTCCCCCACACACAGGTGCCTGGTAGGCATCTTTGAATCGTTTTTATGCGGGTTTGGTGGAAATCGCTAAAATCTGCATAGGGCCGATTCGAGGGTGTTACACTTTACTTGGCGATGCACTCGGTATGGGCAGGCGGTATGGGTGTAGCCCGCCTGTACCGATGGTCGTCACCGTTGGATCAAAGTTAGGGTTCGAGATCAAACCTGGTCAGCACGGTACGGGTCCGCGGTACAAGCGGATCCCGGCCGTACCACTGGTCGTTCGATAATGGGAACTCGGTTGATTTCATCGAGGTTCGGTACGAGCGCGTGGTACGGTCATACCCTGGCCGTACCACCTCTCGTTACCGACGTTGTTCCCTTTGCTGAATTCATCGAGTACAATCGTACCCCGGCTGTACCGATGGTCGTTATTTGATCTGAACCTTTTTATTTTCTTCACTTTTCCCTTGCTTCTCAACTTCGTTAAGGTAAATTCTCTGAATGAACTTAGAACTTGAAATAAATTTCTTAGGGCATACAAATAATGAAGTAGTAACATAATGGAAATTTTAAACTTAATTTATTAAGAATGGGTTAACTCCCATTAAATATTCTATTCTAGAGTTTTAACTAGTCAAACTCCATATCATTGGCGTTTATATCAAGCTGCTCTTTTTCTTTAGTTCTTGCTGCTTAAACACGCTTAGGTGGCGGATCATATTTTCCATTGTGTTCATGTTTCTTTGGAAAGTATCGAACAATCTGATCATCATATATATTGAAGACAATCTTACCGCTAGAGAAATCTACGTTAGCTCTAGCTGTGCTAAGAAAAGGTCTTTCAAGGATGATAGACAGTTTGTCATCCTTAGGAACATCAAGAATAATAAAATCAGTGGGTATAACATGTTGATCTATTTTAAGTAGAACATTTTCAATCATACCGACATGTTGTTTAGTTGTCTTATCCGCCATTTGTAAAGTTATTTATGTAGGAGAACATTCTCCAAGATTCAATTTCTTAAATAGGGAATAAGGCATAACACTAACACCTTCTCCTAAATCACAAAGAGCATTGAATATATTAGTTTTCCCTATTGAACAAGAGATGGTTGGTATCCCAGGCTCACCAAGCTTAGTAGGCAGCTTATCACCAAGGCTTGTCATTAATGCTACAGTATTAGTTACCTTCTTCTTTCTATTAAGGATATCTCGCATAAACTTTTTATAAGTAGGAACTTGAATAGCATTAGGTAAAGGAAGTTCTAACGCAAGCTTCCTAGTGCCTCAGCAAAAGAGTCATAAATATCTTTATCCGGTTCGTATTGAAATTGATTAGGATAAGGATATTTCTTTTTAGTAGGTATTACCTTCTCTTTTACCTTTGCCACATGTTCAACATTCTTTTTGTTTTTCCTTGCAGCTGATTTTTGCTTATCGGCGTGTTCTTCACGCGGGATGATAACTTGCTCTTCTTGTTCCTTTCTGAGATCGATTTCTTCCCTTTAATTGATTGTCTCTGATTCTGAATCATATGGCACTATAAGAAAAGTTTCCTTCCACAACGACTTGGCCCGACGGTCGTTGTAGAAGGCGCGTCTTTCATGATGAAATTTTCGGCTCGACCATGGCCAAAGGAAAACTTTTTTTCCAATTTCGTGGCCCTCTACTACGACTAATCTGCTAGAAACATGGAGGAAGCTCAGCCAACGCGTAGCAGAAGCAAGATTTTTGTTTCCTCGCGCGATGTTGACTCGCCGAAGTCTTTTGAGGCGTGTGGGTCCTGGACATTAGTGTCTCTAGCGGACCATACTTTTCGGTCATGCCTCCCTGATTTGAACTCGATAACGTTGCTCGAGGCGTCTGCCGTTTAGTCAGGCTGCTAGGTCCCACATGTCAGCCTCTCATTAGAAGGATCGTCTATATGATGGAATTTTTTTCCTTCGCTCGCGCTACCCTGTTCCAAAGTTGATAGCGTTGCTCGATGCATCTACCATTTAATCAACCTCCTGGGACCCACATGTCATCCTCTCATTAGAAGAAATGTGTGTATAATAGAATTTTTTCCCTTTGCTATTGCCTCCCTGATTTCAACTCGATAACATTGCTCGATCTATCTTCCATCTAGTCACGCTACTGGGTCCTCCATGTCAGCCTCACATTATAAGAATTGTGTGTATGATGGAATTTTTTCTTCGCTCACGCTACCCTGTTCCGAACTTGATAGCGCCGCTCAATGCATCTACCGTTTAATCAAACTCCTGGACCCCACATGTCATCCTCTCACTAGAAGAAACGTGAGTATGCTTGAATTTTTTCCCTCGGTTGCGCTTCCGTGTTCCGAACTTGATAGCGTTGCTCGCTACATCTACCGTTTAATCACGATGCATGGACCCACATGTCATCCACTCATTATAAGAAACATGTGTATGATAAATTTTTTGCTCTTGGTCGCTCCTCCGTGTTTCGAACTTGATAACGTTGCTCGATGCATCAGCCGTTTTTCCAGGCCGCTGAGTCCCCCATATGAGCCTCTCATGAGAAGAAACATGTGCATGCTAGACTTTTTTCTCACTCGCGCCTCCCTATTTCAAACTTGGCAACGTCGCTCGAGGAAGAACCTTTATAAGGCCGCACTACTAGGTCCCACATGCCAGTCTCTCTGTATATCAAACCTGCGTATGATGGACTTTTTTTCGGCCACGTCCGCTGTTTTGACCTTGGCATTGTTGCTCAATGTGGAAGCCATGTATGGTCTTGCTGCTGAGGCCCCCACATCACCCTCTCTGGTATGTTCTAGCGGGTGGGTCCCTGATGCCAGCCTCTCTGTACAAGTATTTAACTTTTTTTCAAACCTGACCATTAAACTCGAGGGATGCTGCAGGCTGGTGGGTCCGTGATGTCAGCCTCTCCGTAATGCGATATTAAAAAGTAAACCCTTTCTCAAAAAAAAGTAAACCCAAGATTTATATAAATATGTACACACATGGGATTCGAACTAAAGACCTTCAAATCAGATCAAATAGACATAAACTGAGTGTTTTGCCACTATACCAAAGATACTAGTAGAAATTAAATCATTAAACATGTATTAGTACTACAACTTATGTATCAGTCTTCTAAAAAATACTTTGTGTGTCCATGTTATCTCTCTTAAAATAAAAGAGCAGTGCTACTGGAACCTCGATTTATAAAAAGCCACATAATGGATTAGTTTCTTAAAAACATGGGTAGGCAGAGTTTTTTTAGAGGTGGGGGGCAATGCCAAAAAGGCCAAATTAATTTATTTTGGCTATGGTCAATGGGCTCCTATCTCAAATTTCACTAGGTTGTGTCTCGCCAGATTCAAACACAGACCTCTTCGAGGGAGGAAAAAAGCGATAATTTCTTTGACAGATATTCATGTAAAAATATCTAATGAACACACACAACATGCGCCAAAACAGGGTTGGTATCCAATGACTTCACTTGGTGAAATCACGCTGTATATCTTTACCCTCTCATCTCTGTCCAAAATGCATCCAAAGATTCCGATGACACAAAGGCATAAGTTCTAGAGCAAGCAGCTAGCAACAACGACAGAACTTTTGACAAATTCAATACCATTTGAAAGATTAAGGAGTATAGAATAATAAGACATAAAAAAATCGTCAGATTCCTAGTTCATATTCAGCAGCACTTGACCAATCCAGAAGCATTTCAAAGTGACTGATTCAGCAATACAAACACTGAAATTCACTGTCATTGTAGAGAGAGACAATTCTTGTTTCAGCTCTAAAAACCATGCCACGCGATCAGTTTGCCCTTTTCTCCAAACACACTCGATCACTAGAACACAATCATTGTCATAATATTTGGTCATATAGGGAACCGTCATATAGATACATATATACCATACCAGTACGTACTAGTCATAGCTCCAATCCAGCAAAAGGTTATCATAGTTTTACCACCCATATATGATCAGTTGAGATAAGAGAACCACATAATTAATTATAATAGCATGTGGCCAAAGAGCTCGATAGCTAGGAAGTTCATGAACAACATGCGACATTCAGGGCAACCAGATACATCGACCTTAACCGTTCTTCCAATAGTAAGTTTGGCTGCTTACCGGAACTTGATCCACCTAGAAGTAGCTATCAAGTGCCCATCAATCGAGTTGATGGCATAGCGTCCCTCGATTCGCAATCCTTTGCTCTGCATCGTGAAGGCTATTGTGCCCTTTCGTCTGGTCTGGAGTTGCTTTGTGGCACTCTTAGGCAATTTCTGAGTCAAAGCAAGAGATATACACATAATTACTAAGAGCAATGCATTGAATCATGTGAAACTTGAGAAGACATTCAGAACAGTTTATCTGCCGCCATATACTCACAAACATAATCCGGTGCGACCTTGTGATGACACATGTGTAGGATATGGTTTGACAAGTTGCTTCCTAGGGTGATGAAGGAGCTTGTGCCGGTGTTTATGCTGGGGCTGGTGCTGGTGCAGGAGATTGTGCCACTAATTGTAGAGGGGCTGGTGAAGGAGCCAGAAGGCCCAGAACCGGTGCCGACACCAACAACTTGATGCTAGATTCCTTCTGAGGGGTAGCTAAGCTGACTGCAGGGATTGTAGAGGCAGATGAGAAGTGTAAAAGCAAAATGGTCTCTTATACAACAGTTACTCACAAGACAGTGGTCAGAGGATATGATGAGTATACAAGCCAATTAAGTTACTACCTCCATTCTTTCTCCTTAGGTCAACAGGTACCGGAGCAGGAACTAGGGCCAGTGCCGTTAGGGGTGCCAGCAGCTTGGTGCTGGTTACCTTTTGAGGGGTAGGTAAGGGGACTGCAGGAGTGTTCATAGAGGCATATGAGATGTGGACAAGCAAAATGGTTTCTTATACAACAGTAACTCCTAGACAGAGATGAGAGTATACAAGCGAATTAAGTTACTACCTCTATTCTTTCTCCTAGTGAGGTCAACAGGTGTCGTTGCAGGAACTGGTGCCGGTGCTGGTGCCGGTGCGAGCAGCTTGATGCTAGCACCCTTCTGGGTGGTACATAAGGCAAAGTGGACAACAGATGTGGTCAGGGTCATATGATGAGTAAAGACAATGGTGCAGAACCGTTAGTCACAAGAAAATCATTAGAGGTTGTGATGAGTATAGAATCAAATTAATTTGTACTACCTCTGACATGGGTATACCCTACATGTACTCGAGTTTGGCATATACGGTCCAGATACAGCAGAAGCCCACAGCGTTGCTAGGGTGACCCACGGATTCTTCGATTGCTTGCAACGCAAGATGAAGCTTAAGATAGAAAATTCAAAGGGACGAACCCTAATCTGTAACCGACTCGACCTGCTACCCGAGACCTAGCCTATATATATAAAGGCTAGGAGGGGGCGGTGAGGAGGACAATCACAACCCTAGTTTTCACCACCATCGCCAGATTGTATCTGCGCACCATTGTAATCTTTGATTCCTTCGATAATTCCAAGAGCAGACAAGCAGGAGTAGGGACCTCTACGAGGCCTGAACCTGGGTAAATCTTGCGTCCCTGTGTGCTTGTTTGCTAGCCGACTGATGCCTCCAGTGCTCCCTCCTTCTCCAAAACCCAAGTCCATAACAATGGGCATTGGCAAGTTAGACCATCGTTAATTGGCGCCATCTGTGGGAATTATGGGAGTGCTGATGTTGTGGCTTCGTTGGCCCCATCAACCGCGATCTAAAACTCTACAACATCGGAGATTCGCCAGCTCTTCGGCGCTTTCGACTTCACCATCCACACGTCGGCCACTCGCCCAGCTTTCGAGTCCGTGGGCGATGGGATCAGCCTGGCGATTGGGAGCTTCTGCTTCCAGGTCGGTCAACTGGGCACGCTTCGCATGCCTGACCAGCCGACGGCACCCGCGATTGCTCCAGCAACATGGTTCCCGCCACCAATCAGCACCCTCAGCGATCTCAATGACCCGACAATAGCTAGGAACACGAACAGCGACAATAGTCACGGATCCGATCTGGGTGACCTAGCCACAGAAGATGGAGCCTACGGCTCCGGATCTGAAAGTTGTGGGAGAAACATCTTCCCCAATCACTTTATGTGCGCCATCATCAATGCGGACAATACCGGCGTCAATCGCAAAAACACTGGCACTCGATCTGTCACTGGACCGCCCAACGGCGGTACACCCAACGGCAGTGTACCCAACAGCAGTACACCCAACGATTTGGCCCCACCAATGGTGCGCCCACCAATAATGGCACGGGAGGAGAACCATCCCTCACAGTGAACGAGAACACCGGAGAGCGCATGTTGATCAGGCTCAACGACAACGAGTGGGCCCGCTGCCGAGAAGCTCTATCGGGCAATCCTCTACCCCCAACACCTCGTAGGACATGTTGATGGGCTATCATTGGTTGCTGAAGAAAGAATTCAAGCGCCAGCAGCAGGTGATCGCGCAACTCGAGGTGCACAGAAAGGCGGCGGACGAGTCGAGTCTCCGACGGGCTGGGCTCTCCTCCCATGGAGGATCCTCCTCTAAAGGCAACGAGTACGTGGCCAACAAGTGGCGATCTCGACTGGCCCACCTCATCGAGCAAGAACGCGTAGAAGCCGCGAAAGTCCTCGACCTTAGCTCTATGACGGTGGATATGCGGGGCAACGTGCTCCCGAAGACGCCACAAGCTGCGGTGACAACGACTACCATGTACCTCCTCAACAACCAGCCAACAGCTGGAGACCCGCGAGCTGCCATGCACCGATCTACGATCGCAGGCCTGGGGCTAATCGAGGCCACCCTCGACAAAGAACCAACACCAGAAGCGAAGAAAAGCAAGGCTCTGGACAAATACTACTACTCATACTCCTCCAGTGACAACAGTCATGATCTGTCATGGCGACGCCGCTCACGGCGGCATGACCACAATTACGACGCGCGTGATGACATCACACAGCGCAAGGTCGACAAGATGCAGGACGGGCGTGCTCGTTCGACTAACTCGGAGGAAGACGAGACAGAGCTCTATGGCGCCAGATGCTTTAGTAGGGCCATCAGGCAGAAGAGAATGCCTAAGGGGTTCAAACTCCCGTCGGAGAACCCAAAATTTGACGGCCTATAGGATCCAAAAATCTGGTTGGAGGACCACATCTCCTCCATCAGGCTACATGGCGGGAGTCGAAGCATGGCCATGTAATGCCTACAGCTGCAGCTGTAGGGCGCCGCTCGTGCATGGCTCAACAACCTCCCACACGGATCCATACATAGCTGGGAAGAGCTGGTCTATAGTTTCGTGCGCAAATTCAAGGGAACTTACAAAAGGCCCGCATTTTTCGAAGAACTGAGAAGCTGCCAGCAAAGGTCTGGCGAGTCGCTACGCTCTACATCCAGAGGTGGTCCATCATCAAGAACTCCGCAGAAAACATCTCGGAGGACCGCGCAATCAACGCGTTCAATGGCGGTGTTTGCTGGATCGAGCTCAGGGAGGAGCTAGGACGCTCGAAGCCCAAAACAATCAACCACCTGATGGAAATCATGAATCGGTGGGTGGACGGAGAAGATTTGGTGAAAAACCGCACCTACTCCGGCAATGACGACTACCTTGGACGCAGACGCGACCGCCGAGGTAAACATCGAATGCGTGTCTACGAGGACCGTGACGAAGTCGATATGGTCACAGCCGGCTACGCCGATAAACACGATGACAATTGCAACAGTGGATATCGCAGCGGTGGGTACCACGACAGCAGGAAAACCACACAGGTGTGGCAGCGCCGCACTCGCGAAAGGCACCCGCAACATCCATCTAGGACAAATTGTCCGGACCATGCAACATGCACTTCTACATCGACAAGTACGATGGCAAGAAAAAATCCAGCCACCTTCTCAAGGATTACCGCGAGTTCCTCAAACTCCACGAGGGCCTAGCCCAGATGAATCGCGACGCGATCAACAGGGGCTATGGCGCTGCTCTAGGCGCTGTGGCACATGGAGCTCCTCCACCACTGCCCGGACCACCACCACCCGCGACCGCGCCAGTCCAGCATCATCGAGGCGAGCCATACCCGTGAGCCGTGGGCAACATGGGGATGATCCAAAAAGGGTGTCCCTCAAATCGAGTACAGAAGGCCATCACTCGCCAAGTCAATTTGGTGATAAACTCTCCACCCTCCACCACTGAGTACCTCAGTGGAAGCAAGTCCTGCATCACCTTCGACAAGCACGACCACCCGTGCCAAATTCCTCGTCCAGGCCACTGTCCCCTTGTACTCGAGGTACAGATCGAGGGCTTCGACATGAGTCGCGTCTTCATGGATGGCGGGAGCGGCATCAACCTCATGTTCGTGGGTACCTTGCGCGCGATGAGGATCCCTCTGACTTGTCTGGAAGTTTCAGACATGATGTTCCACGACACCGTCCTAGGGAAGGGCGTATATACCCTGGGCAAAATCAACCTCGACGTCATCTTCGGCACACCGCAAAACTTTCGGCAAGAGCACATCGACTTTGAAGTTGTCGACTGGCCCTTGCAATACCATTGCATCCTCGGACGTGTCGTGTTCGCTAGGTTCATGGCAGCGCCGCACTACGCCTACCTGCAGATGAAAATGCCAGGTCCAAACAGCATCATCACAATCAATGGAAGCTTCGAGAGGTCCGACAGCTGTGATAGGGAATTCAACAGAATCTCCCAGTCCTTTGGCATGCAAGAGGAACTCGCAAAATTAAAGGATTCAACAGACAACAGTATGCCTCCCCTGAGCAGGCCAAGTTGGTCCACCCAACGGACCCGACCTGTCCTTCGACTCATCGGTGCACACGAAGAAAGTCTAGGTCCACCCAACGGACCCGACCAAGATGGCCCTCATCGCCAAAAACTTGAGTTCCACATAGGAACTCACGCTCGTCGAATTCCTCCGTGAGCACTGGAGAATCTTTGCCTGGTGTCCAGCGGACATGCCAGGGGTTCCCAGGGAATTCGTCGAGCACTCACTCAAAGTGAATCCAGATGCAAGGCTAGTCAAGGAAACGATACGACGACTGTCTGAACCAAGAGCAAAAGTAGTTGGAATGGAGATCAATAGACTCCTCGACGCAAACTTCATACGCGAGATCAAGGAAAGCACCTGGCTCGCTAACACAGTGTTGGTGCCTAAAAAAGACACGGATATCCTGCGGATGTGTGTGGACTTCACCTCCTTGAATAAGCACTCCCCAAAGGATCACTTCCCGTTGCCACAAATCGACCAAATCATCGACTCCACCAGAGGATGTGAGCGCCTCTGCTTCCTCGATGCCCTTCGGGCTAAAAAACGTAGGACCAACCTATCAGCGGGGCATGCAGGCTTGCCTCAAGAACCAACTTGGTCGCAATATCCAAGTCTACGTTGAAGACATCGTCATCAAAACCAAAGAGGAAGCCACATTAATCGATGACCTCCACGAGACCTTCACCAACCTCGACCGCTATCGGATCAAGCTCAATCTGGACAAATGCGCCTTTGGCGTGCCATCTGGGCAATTACTCGGGTATCTCATCTCTGCGAGAGGGATCGAGGAAAACCCAAAGAAAATAAACGCCATACTGGCCATGGAGAAGTCGAAGAACGTAAAAGGCATCTAGCAGTTGGCTGGGCGAATCACGGCCCTCAGTCGATTCATCAGAATGGGCGAAAAGGCACTACCCTTCTACCAACTTCTCCGCAAAGCTGACAAGTTCAAGTGGACATACGAGGCACAAGAAGCATTCGAAGATTTCAAGCGTCTACTGTCCACCTCACCAGTACTGGTGACGCCTCGCGAAAAGGAACCGTTGCTGCTCTACACTTCTGCCACCAACCAGGTGGTCAGCACGGTGCTCGTGGTGGAATGAGCCGAAGAAAATAAAGTCCATGGGGTACAACCCCTAGTATACTACCTCAGCGAGGTGCTCACACCAACAAAGAAGCGGTACCAACACTACCAGAAGCTGGCATACGGCATCTTCATGACAGCCAGGCGACTGCGCCACTACTTCCAGGAGCACTCAATCATGGTGGTAAACGACGCCCCACTCGGGCACATACTCAACAACCCTGACGCCACTGGACGAATCGCGCTATGGGGCATAGAGTTGTCGCCACGTGATATCACATACGACAAGCGCGACGCGATCAAGTTGCATGTTCTCCCAGATTTCCTCGTGCACTGGATGGAAAACCAGCTCCCGACAAACCAAATATGTCCTATCTCTGGACAATGCACTTCGATGGATCCAAGCGAAAGGACGGAGCTGGCGCATGTGTCGTACTGACATCGCCCCAAGGAGACAAGATGAAATATGTTCTGCGAATGCAGTTCACTGCCTCCAATAATGAAGCTGAGTACGAGGCCTTAAGCCATGGAATGCGGATGGCAAAAGTCTACGGCGCCAAGCAGCTCATCATCTACGGTGACTCCAAGCTGGTGGTGAACCAAACAATGCACGAGTGCGACGCACTAAGCGAAAACATTGTCGCCTATCACGACCTCTACGGCACACTCGAGGGAGACTTCGACGGCTGCGAGCTGCGACACGTGGGCCGCGAAAGCAACTAAGAGGTGGATACACTCGCCAATATTGGCTCCACCTGTGCCCCCATACCACCTGGGGTATTCCTCGAGCGAATCCACGAGCGCTCCATCAAGCCCAAAGCTCTAGAGAAGAAAGCAAGCACGCCAACGGACTCGGGGGCTACGCCAACCAATGAGCCAACGACACTCGACGACATGGAGCTCGATACAGGACTCGAAGGACCAATGGGCATCATGATGATCGAGCCATCCTGGACACAACCTTACATCACATATCTACTCAGCAAGAGGCTGCCAGATAACCCGACTGATGCGCGACACATTGCGCAACAATCTAAGGCATTCTCCCTCATCGATGGTGAACTGTTCAAGTGCAGCATTACGGGAGTTCTTCAATGGTGCGTCTCCAACGGGGACAGAAGGGCCATCCTCCTCGACATACATGAAGGCACTTGCGGACATCATACTGGCAGTCACGCCCTCGTCGCCAAAGCCCTACAAGCTGGATTCTACTGGCCTACGGCCATGCGTGACGCCAAGGACATCGTCTAGCGCTGCAACGCTTGCCAGTGATTCGTGGACAAACCACACGCACCTGGCGCAGAACTCAGGCCAATACCATTGGCTTGGCCCTTCGCACAATGGGGACTCGACATGAACGGCAAGCTACCAAAGTCCTCACAAGGAGGATACGTCTACCTCTTAGTCGCGGTCGACAAATTCACCAAATGGATTGAGGCCATGCCAGTGACGAATCAATCAGGAGCCAGCACCGTCAAGTTCTTCAAGTCCATTGTCTACCGCTTTGGAGTGCCACATAGCATCATCATGGACAATGGGACAAACTTCACCTCCAAGGAGTTCTAGGAGTTCTGCAAAAGCCTGGGAATCAACATAAGCTACGCCTCGGTGGCTCACCCGCAAACCAACGGTCAAGTTGAAAGGCCAACGACCTTGTGTGCGGTGGAATCAAGAAGTAACTGCTTTGGCCACTCGAACAAGCCACTGGATGCTAGCCAGAAGAGCTACAATCCGTACTTTGGAGCCTGCGCACAACTCCAAATAGCGCCACAGGCTATACTCCGTACTTCATGGTGCACGGTGCTGAGGCGGTGCTACCCGCAGAAGTGCACTACAAAGCTCCGCAAGTGGTTGCATACAACGAGAAGGAGTCAACTCTCGCACTCGAAGACTCCATCGACCTCCTTGACGAAGCACATGAGATAGCAGCGGAGAGATCAACGATCTACCAACAGAGCCTCCACAACTACCAGAGCAGAAGGCTACGCCCCAGATCCTTTGTCGAAGGAGACCTGGTCATGTGACTAAAGCAGCAAGGGCATCTCAAGTTCGAGTCCCCTTGGGAAGGACCTTACGTGATTACAGAAGTAATCCCAGGTGGCGCCTATCGCCTTAAAGATTTCGAGAGCGGAGTCGCATACTCCAACTCCTGGAATGTCGCACATTACAAATAAGGCTATTCAGCCAGGCTACTTAGCCACACACTGTACCTCGTACTATTCTTCGAATAAATAAAGCTAAGTGCCCCGAAACTCTGTGTCTTTTCCTATTTTCCTAGCATTTTCATCACTCAAGGGCTGCGCCACCCTTTACACTTCCGTTCTACGAACCAATCGCAGTATCCCGAGTAGCTGACGCACTACCAATCAAACCCTTGATAAACACCAACCCAGCTACAATGCACCTGACAGGTTGGCAAGGCGCTGAGATAAACATACCTCAGGCTAACGAAAAGGAACTGTAGAGTACACTACACTCGAAAAATATATAAGCTAGCAAGCTCTTCACCTATCAATGGGTATTACATACACCCAACACAAATCATATGAACTTTACAACACTCATACATCTATGTGCAGGATACAAACTATGCTATTGCTGCAAAATATGAACGTTCGTCTGCTCTTCAAAGAAGTCGACGATGTCCTCGGCCGGCCGATCAACCGCTTGGTAGTTCGGTACCATGTACCAAGTCATCCCCTCTAGCGGCGGTGGCTGCCTAGCAGCAACGGCCGCTATGTCCACATCTGGCCGATGCAGTCGCACCAACGACAAGGCAGCCTTCGCACCTATGACCAGTTGTTGATGAACACACTCACGTACCACGCTTATATCTTGAAACTTTGCCAGAAGAGCCAACCGGCTTGAAGGGACAACATCTAGCGGAAACATCGTCTGATAAATGTGCTTAAGACATGACGACGCCTTCTTCAAACATTGGAGCACTCGAGAAGAACGATCCTATAGGGTCGCCAACGCGATTGCACGGTCATGGTCCACCCAAAAGTACCCACTTGCCTATAGCTGGTCCTGGGTCAAGTTGTTCATTCGAATGGACACCCAATCCTTCTCATCCTGCGGATGACGAGCGCTAAAAACTACACTAAGCAAGTAGTAAAGTATGAAGACAAGGCATCGCCACGACTGACTAAAAGAAAAGATGAGAAGCTAACATTTAACTGCTCATTCAGTCGCGCCACTTCCTCCAAGAGATACTTCTCGCGAGCGGTGGCCTTCTCAGCTTTTGATTTCCATACATCCGCGCTACCACGGATGATGGGAAACTCACGCTCCAATTGCTTAATGTGATCGCGCAGTCGCGAAAGCAACGACAATTCCTCCACCTTTGAACGCGGCTGCGCCGTGGTTTCATCGGTAGGAGGAGATTCGTGAGGACCACTCGAAGGACCACTCGAAGCACCCTAGGTACAATCAAGCAAGAGGCAAACAAGATTCATCACACATCAATAAACAAAGAACTGTAGTCAAAGTTGAAAAAATGTCAAGGGAACACCGCCCACAAAAGCATGATTCAGACAAAAGTCTAAGCTACAGCTATTACAAATGAAGACTAGGGAGCATTTTGCTTCTTCGACTTCGACTTTGACTTTGGAGGCTTCATCGCATCCGTGGTAGTCTCTGATGCCATGGACTTGCCGATGGTAACCCCAGATGCCATGGTCTTTGCCGCCTTTGCTCGCCGCCTTCGCTCGCCGCCGCTCCTCAGAGTATTTGGCGACTGTCTCGATAAGTTGAGGCCCATATTTAGCGCAGCTACTAGCGGAGGGAGCAAACACTACCTGCTGGCCTCCGGCGTCGACAGGCATCACCTCGGAGATCGCGGCGGGATCCAACTCCACGCCATGGGCTTGCACCATCGCGAGTGCCATAGTGGCATCAACGGACCGTTGGGAGTTCCTAAATTCCGTGGGAATACCTCCAGTGAAGGATTACACCAGGTCGTCAAGATTGTCGATTAACCCAGCCATGGGAGTCAGGTCCTCACGGAGGCGACTGAGCACATCTTTGGCCTTCCCTAGCATCTCCTGAAGGGAAACATTGTGGTCCTCGACTGTAGGCAACGGATCCACGCGACGCAGGGACTGGGCGTCAAAGCTCAGGCCGTCGGCATCTGCATACACAAGGTGTTAGCACAACAACATGACATCAACCAAGGAGCAACACAAATCAAACTGAAAATTACATAAGAGAGCCTTGGCAATTGAGAAAAGTTGTTCTTCAAACAACTTCTCCCTTTCAGCAATGGAAGAGCGCAAATCCTCTTCGCGCTTTCGCGACTCCTCCAGGGCTATGACTGCTTCGTCGTGATTCTTTGCTGCCGCGGCAAGCTCCTTCTTGAGGGATGCAACACGACAAAGAAGCTCATTGTGCTCACCTACAAAAGACGTGGCATAGCAACAATTGAGCCGACAAATTTCCACGAAGACAAAGACAAAATCCAAAGCTAACCTTCGACTGCGCGGTGGTGATTGTCTAGCAAGGCGTGGTGTCGACCCATAACAAGAACATGCTCCGCGAGGCATGCAACTTCCTTCACAATGAGCTACACCAAAGGGAAACGAAGATTCAGCGGCAACCCAAAGTACAAATTCGACTGCCAAACAATAAAAAATGACACTTACATGTTCCTCCAGGGACTCCAAAGATGACTGACGCGTAGTCATCCATGCAACCATCTGGTGCTCCCCAGCATGTGGGGAACTCCAAGAATTGGCGCCGGAGTGGATCGCCACTGGAGGAGAAGGAGGCTGATCAGCCACCTCCTTGGCCTTGGAGTCTGTGACTCTGGATTCTTTCACAAATTGGACATCATCAGAAGATGATGACTCCACTTGTGTCCAACACTACTTCAGAAAAGCAACTCCAAAAAGAAAGCAAGACGAGTTCGTGAAGGCAAAACTCACCAGTTAAAATTATTAAGGTCGAAGGATTCTTCCGACGACTCCTTCGGCAGTCGCAACTTCTTCCGAGCAGGAGGAGCCATCGCATGGACATGAATGGCGGGAACGGGCCCCTCTGCAACATCAGCAGGAGAATTCTCCGGCGTCAACGGAGAGGACGCATCCGAGTCTTCACTGCGGGAGCGCTTGTGAGTCCCGCTATCAGCAGACTCGGGGGCTTCCTCTTCTTCCTCCATGGGGACTGTAGACCCTGACTTGTCCTCCTCCTCCGCTTCGTGAGGGATAATCCCTTCAGGCTAAGGAGGTAAACTGGCAGCCACGCTCCAGTCCTGCAATTAGAAGATACATCATTATATATCAAGTAATTGGCGGCAATCAATAAAGAAAACTACTTGATAGTACAATTCTACCTCAGGAGGGGGGTTAGAGGCGTCGAAAGGAGGCACGACTAGCTCGCCTGGGAGATCCTTCTTGGCATTATACTTGGTCACCAATCGCAACCTCCTGTCTACCTCACCCGCAGAAATGCCTTCCGCAGGTATGCGAGTGACATCGCTTGCACCTGCCTAGCGGTACATTGGGTGGACTCTAGCCTGCAAAGGCTAAATGCGGCGGTGCAACCACGTGCGAATGAGAGCGGCGCCACCCTCTTCTTTGCCTATGCGACTTTCGAGGTCGCAGACACGCTGATACAGCACCTTCGTTTCCTCGGACTCGCCAGGCATCACGATGTTCTTCCAGGAACGCCTCCTCTTACAAGCTGCCATGGAGTCGAAGGGGGTGAGTCTGTAGTGCTCTCCGTCGGCCTTCTAGTCGCGGATGTAGAACCACTTGTCTCTCCACCCTTAGACAGACGCGGTGAGCTTGATGTCAAAGTAGACGACAAAGGAATCGACGTGGATTCCGCAGCCTCCTACATTGTAGACTACCGAACCAGACGCCAACTGACGTTTGAGCTTAAAAAGCCTCTTGAAGAGGCCAAAGTGCGGCTCGATTCCGAGCCAGCACTCGCAAAGGGTGATGACGCAAGAGATGTGGAGAATGGAATTTGGGGACAGCTGGTGCAGCTGGAGCCCAGAGAAACAAAGAAGACCCCTGACGAAAGGATGCAGGGAAGAGAGAGCCCATAGAAACAAAGAAGACGCCTGACGAAGAATGCAAAGAACATCACTCGGAAACCTGGAGGAGGACGAGGGATTACCTCATCGCCAGGCACTCGCGAATCATCTTCCACGGACGGAAGAGCTCCATCTTGACGATGAAGGTGCAGCTCAGAGGATTTGATGATGGACGTGCGCTAGGAGCCGTTAGTGACGTGGCTGCCACCCTTCTTCTTCCCAGCGGAGGCCGCGCTGGTGCCCACAGCAGTGGTGCCACCCTTCTTCTTGGCGGCGACAATGGTGGCTGCAGATCCAACGGCGGTGCCTCCCTTCTTCTTGACCATCTTTCGATGGCGATGCGAGCGGAGAAAGTAACGGGGGAAATGCGGAGCTGGTCCAGTGCCACGAAGAGGGAGCGCGCAAGGAAGCAGAGAGAACATCAATGGCGAAGGAGGCACAAGCAAGAAGAGAGATGAGGAAAATTTACCACAGCTATGCTACTACTTAACGTCCTTACAGATGTCATCCAACGGCCTGTAAAAACCCTACTGAATGTGTGGCGCACATCACCATCGACACGTGGCAAAGCTGAACCACGAACTGTCCCCCACTACTCCCATTACGCAGTTAAACCAGAAGATTACGCACGCCTAGTCAAATCAAAGTCCGAAAGTGGGACCCAACCGCTCGTCACGTCCCGTCAAAGCCGCTCACGCGAGAAACTGAGGTCATCACATCGTCAGCACTAACGTCATCGATTCCAGCATAAGAAGATTTTGACTACTTTAGTTCTTGCTTGAGTCTTCGACTCAACCAAGCACTCGGGACTACTCCTAATAGGAGCGCTGGCCGCGCACCCGAAAGAATTTTTATGCAGGTGTATGAGCATTCAAGACAAACCCATCACTCGAATTAATGATTCGATTGTGAGCTACGGGTTACTCCCATAGGGAGTGCTGGAAGCACATTCGACTGAAACAAGCAACAAAAGACGACATCAGTCGCAAAATGATTTTAGTCCCCACTCGAGTCTACGACTCGAATAGGCACTCGGGGGCTGCTCCCATAGGGAGCGCTGGTCGCGCACCCTATGATTATTTCTTGTACATCCTACTGTGTGTTGATAACATCCACACTCAAATGCTATGGCAACTCCGCCTCATATTTTCCCATACAAAGAGACCGCGTCTCCTAGGTCACCCGAATCATCTCCGCGATGACAAATATTCGGATGCCACGATTATAGCGTGAAGTTAAGACCTGAATAAGGCCTAGCAACGCATATACTACGCACTACCAGAAATATATCCGTGCCTGTAGGTATGATGAACATGCCTTGATGGACGCGTCGAGTGGTCACACTTATACACTGGAATTCGACTCCTGTAAGACCTCCACGGCCTGAGTCGAATTACGCCAACACTTTTCTAAATTCGAGTTCGAGGACTCGAGTTTGAGTAGATTGCGTTGTTTTTCCCTAGGCAGTTAACTGATACCGATACATCAGATAAATCAGGAACGTATATCAACAAACCCTATGAAATAAACAGAACACTCGAAAGTCGAATATGCGATTCCACTGGACACTCGGGGGCTACTGACATGGGTATACCGTACAGGTACTCGAGTTTGGCATATACGGTCCAGATACAGCAGGAGCCCACGGTGTTGCCAAGGTCCAATACAGGATTCGGTGACCCACATATTCTTCGATTGCTTGCAACGCAAGATGAAGCTTAAGATACAAAATTCAAAGAGACAAACCCTAATCTATAACCGACTCTACCTGCTACCCGAGACCTAGCCTATCTATATAAAGGCTAGGAGGGGGCGGCGAGGAGGACAATCACAACCCTAGTTTTCACCACCATCGCCAGATTGCATCTAAGCACCCCTGTAATCTTTGATTCCTTTGATAATTCCAAGAGCATACAAGAAGGAGTAGGGACCTCTACGAGGCCTGAACCTAGGTAAATCTTGCGTCCTTGTGTGCTTGTTTTCTAGCCGACTGATGCCTCCAGTGCTCCCTCCTTCTACAAAACCCAAGTCCATAACAATGGGCATTGGCGAGTTAGACCCTCATCAACCTCTGTTCTTGGTCATTCGGTTAATAGGTGTATGATGGCGTGCAAGTATCTGCCCAAGCTTGCTAAAATCGAATGATACCTCGTCCCCCTACTTCAGAACATTCTCATGGACATACTTGGACCAACCTCGGCCACCCAAATAGGTGGTGGCCATCGTCTGGGAGACATCCACATCATATAGTTGCCGCATGCCTTTAGGGCCCTTGCTATACAGAGTTAGAAACTTGTCATTTCCGAACATCTTGTTTATAATGGGGCAAGCGACACAAGGGACAACCTTCATGAGAAAATTGATAGAGAAGTAAGGCGACAACAAAAAAAGTGAGATACAAGATCTTACATCAAGTCGGTATAAACCACTTGGAATCCATACCTAATACCATGGGTACACTTTGCGAAGGGTGGCCATGCACCATTTTTCATCCCTCTGCCTTTGGAATGGCATATAGGGCCCCCCTTTCAATCCACAAGCTTGACAAGAGGAGGGTTGCAGAAAGGGCTGAGCAGCTGGTGCGTGGTACTGATTGAAATTAAGTGGAAAGGTTAAATTATGTAAAGAGCAAGTAAATCTAATAATATAAAACAAAACCATTGCCTGTAAAGCAAACAGATTTGATTTTTGTGAACTTCTAATGAGCGTAAACATATAGTACTAGCTGATAACAATAACATGGAAAATCATAACATGTGAAATTGTGGATTTCCAAATTATACCCACTTCTTAGAGAGGTCACTGCCCACCTGGGTACTATGTTGGCGCTTCCTCATTGTGTAGAGGATGTCCTCTTTTGGTGCAGGCATCAGAAATCTATTAGCCTCTACAGCAGCCTCAGCCTCCGCAACGGCACCTTCAATCTGCATAAATAGCAACAGAGCTCAACAGTTCAATACTATGTAAAGTTTGACCATGTTTTTAGAAAAAAATTATAATATGAATTATATATCCTTGGATACATCATGAAACATATATTCACGTCGTATGTATATAATATTATAGTTCTTGATTGTTTTTGACTTTTTTCAAAAGTTTGGTCAAACTTTCCGTTGCTTGACTTTTGAAAAAATATATTATATGCCTAAGCCTTGGGACGGAGGGAGTACAGTACATAGTAGTCATATACTGACTGTATGAGACAGTCTGAACGATCCAGAGATCTGGATTCACATAAACACAATGCCAGAATCAATAAAATCACACATGGTTTTGAACATCTGATAAGTATGCATGCCACCAAGCGAGTAATACTTAAATCTGACAGCAGCATGGTAATAAGGGTATTAAGAACAAATACCTTTCTCTTTAAGCTGGGACCTCCCAGCTGGTCGGTGGCCTTGCGCTTGTTTGGTGAGTAGTGGTACTCGCCGGATCCAGCGGCATGTGGGGGTACCATCCTGTTTGCCACACCTGGAGCACCACACGTTTGCAGATATGTACCACCGTGCTAAAGTAAATGAAGAAGAGATGGTGTCACAGAGGCTTCCACAAAAACATGACGCAGACAGAGACAACTTTTAGCACAGGGATACATCCAGCTTGTAGCCAACCACTTTCAGCATTGGAAAGAATGGAAGAATGCAACGAATATACTGCTACATTACCTTTTTAGGAAACTTTTAAGGGAACTAACGGGACCATCCCTGTCCATAGTGGTCGTGCGTGCCACTGACCCATAGTTCTCCATACAAAATCTGACGCAAAATCCATTGCACATTACGAGTAGCAACTAAAGGTTATAGAAGTGTAGAACACCGAAATCGAACCCGACCAAATGCCCCTATAAGAACAACGGTGACCATGCCCTGATCCGGAATCCATACTAGTAGTAGTACTTGTCGTCGGTAGAAAGGCATGGGAAAATTCTTGTCTTGTCGTCGGTAGAAAGGCATGGGCAGGGGAGTAGTAGTACTAGTAGTACTAGGGTTGGGCAGTACACTTTTTTCTGCAGTAAGTATTTTTAAGTGGCAGTGGCGGGAACATTTTGCCAGGAGAGAATCCCGAAATTTTGATCCCAGCTATCATGTGCTGGCCTACAGTTATTTCAAGCGGGACCCACGTTAGGGGTGAGTTAAAGCAGGTCCCACATCAAGTGGGTGAGATAATTGATCGAGCCAACCTCCTTCTTCCCTGGGTACCAGTACTAGTTCTCCCGGGTTCCTCTCCAAGGATAGAGAAAATCACCCCTCTTCGAATCAAATTGATCCCGGCTTATTATCCTTTTGCTGATTCGTCTCACGAAGCAGTGGACAAGATGGTGGTAGTTGCAGCATAGGGCGCCAGCGCTGGGGCCTCAAAAATAGTTTAGGAACCGATAAAATGATAAGCTTGGATTTTAGACTAGAAACACACACAAACACACATATATTCCGTATATACTAATATACGAAATAGTTTCGAATTATAGTTCTGCTAACAAGGGCCTAGAAATCATAATAAGGTAGCTCCATATTAAGAACTACGACTGTAGCGAACCAATCATGGGATAGCTCTACACCCCAAGAGTTTTGCAGCTGGGCTAGTGGTCATGAGACTACCCAAACGACACCAAAAGTACACCCCTCATGATCAGTAGCCCTACATCAAATCCATCCAGAAGCAGTGTACCCGATCCACAGCCTCAGGTATAGGCTCATCAATGAATAGGTCATCATCATTACCATCAAAGTCCTCTTCAGTCGTCTGCTTCAGCGATTAGTAGATTAACAGATACGTTTATAGAGAAACATCAAAGACACAAAACCTAAACATTTGTCGTTCTATAGATATACCTTGTCATCTAGCATAGCGGTAGTACCAGAAATGAAACATATTTCATGCAGCTTGCGCTTTTTCTCTCCTCCCCTTCTCCAAGTTGATCTAGATGCTCAGGAGCTTCCTCTGTCAGTTGATCTAGTTGATCAACATCTGCTTCCCCTACTTGATCTTGATGATAAAGATGTGCTTCCCCCAGTTCATATGGAGGATCATATGGTTCACCATGAAATACCCATCTAACATATGTGCTTAGCATCCCAAATGTAAAAATATGGTCTTCCACTATACTTTGAGGCAGCACCCTACAATTCACACACAACCAGCAGGGGCAATGTACTTTTGAGTTGTCACAATGAGCTCTAACAAATCCCATTAATCTTAGAACATCAAGGACATGTTTAGCCCTGCCTAATGGATCAATCTTTATCCAAAATCTGCCCATCTGTTTAATTATGACATACAAGGTTGGTTATTATTAAAGAAAAGCAGGAAACATATAGATGGAGTACAAAAACAATATATGCCTATGCGTTTCAGCAAACATATTGACAGCAAAAATCGCCGAAGGTATTTAGGAACATAGATCTAGCGTAGAATAAACTATGACCATGCAGATTGAGGACAAATTAAACTATGTATTTGAAAGGGCAATAAAATGCCAACAAGATCGAGCTAGAGATAGAAGGACTACCACGGGATTGACGTGCCCACCAGTGCGTCTCAAGAAGACCAACGGGTAGGGAAAGCTTCTTCACGCACGTTGGTGATGAGGAGCGGCCGTAAGCGCGTCTATTTTGTCGGGAAGTGGGTGATTCCTAGGCGGCAGAGGGTGGAAATTAATACACAACACGCAGGGGTGCAGAGGGATAACTTTGGAAATTCTGACCTACCCTGCTTTGGGCACTGTCAACACCCGGACTTTTAATCCCAGATGCATGTTATGCCATACCTCGCAATCCCAGGATTACCATTTTTGCGAGACATAACAGATTAGATATCATAGTACATCATCCATTACAAACCATACATAAGGTCTTACACAAATAAGGATCTCATGATCCAGTCTTAATACAACAAGCAGCGGAGTAAATAATAAGCATAGCGGTGGGGTCCATCTTCAGGGGCATAGGCAACGCTGACGAAGGTAGATAGTCCTAGTTATCATAGCCGTCCTGTTGGCCATCATCTTGGTAGTCTCCTTCATAGTCTGGTCATAGGAATAGCCAGGGACAAAGCCATGAGTACTCTTTAAGTACTCGCAAACTACCACTAATAAGTAAGATAGTTCTAGTTTAGAAATGCTAACTCTAAGTTTACTTGTAAAGTTCAGTTTGAAACCTAAGCTGAATTCAGGAGCAAAGAAAGATAAAAATAAAGTTCTAGAATCACTTAAGTTGGGAAGCTAGTCTCATTGTCACAACCCTGTTGTGGTCAAGTCAAGTTCATCATTCATTTCATAAGTCATTTTGAAAACATCTGACAACAAAACAGTATGGCCACTCCAACTGTCCATAACCATGGACGCGGCTATTCGAATAGTTTGACACTCTGCAGAGGTGGTACACTTTCACCACAAGATTCGATACATCTGTCAGGGATAACCCTGAATCATCATACTTAGTATGCAGATAATCAAACATAACCTTTCCTTTACACACCCTAGTATAAGCACCTCTCCTATGAGCATGGCCTCCCAACCATGACCATCGGTCATCTTGGGCACTGCATAGGGGGACAACATTGAGAGGTAGCCTCAGCTCAAACCTCTCCCGCGAGGGAACTAATACTATTGCATATAAACTTCTGGCAAAGCCTTACCCAATTCAGGTATTGTGGTTGTACAGTAAATTTGGAATGGTATCGCATCCGAATCCAACCATCAGTTTTGTAAAAGGGTCAAGGCTCAGGCCTCAACATTTTCATCATCATAAACCATTTGTGTTTCTCAACACATGTCAAAACATCTCAATAGAATGACTCATCATTGTAAGGTTTTCACAATTCATTTTCACCAAGTGTTCCCATCTAAAGTGAATCAAGTTTTTATCTAAACTAAACTACTAAGTTAAGAGTGTTCACTAAAGTGGAAAGATGGGATCAATCTCATGCCATAGAATGACATCTAAAGTTATCTAGATAGGTTAAGTTTTATACTATTTATTCTAGCTTCAAAACAAGTAAAGGACTTGGGTAAAGTAAAGGAAGCAAAGCTTGAAAATAATACTTGGGGTAATTAATAGTCAAGGTGGTATAACCAAAGCATGCTTAGTGCATCTTGCTTAAGTCATCTACATATTATAGCTTGCTCACAATAGCTTGCCTTGGTTAGTGTAGTGGTTGAAGTTTTCCTCCTCCTCCTCTTGGTAGAACTCCTCCTCCTCGAAAGCTTGGTCGGTACTATCGTCTATAAATACATACGGAGTACACAATCACCAAACAATACTTAACTAGTCTACTTAGCACTCTAAGGCACACATTTTATGATCTATTAACCTCACAAGCATCACAAAGTTTTATTAACTAGTTTCATTCTTTTTAGTTGAGAAAAGTAATTTCTACTCATTGAAAAATAACTAAGATTTAATATTCACCACTTAAAATATGGGATCATGTGGACACATGTCCTCACCACATATTCTCACATGTGGGAATGTGATTTAAAGGTGGGAGCACATTTTAATAAGTTTAAGATTAATAATTAGTGATTTAATCATGTGGACACAAAGTCACTGTCTGTAAACCTTAATATTATTACATATTCGGATAAGTATGGTGAAATGTGATTTTTGAGAGTTAGAATCAACTCAAAAGCTATCATGGTTGATTTTATAAAAATGTTGCAAGGTGCAAATTCTTTTGTTTTGTTATTTTTACTAGGAGAGATCTCTAACTCTAATTGAATTAATTCCAACAGGCTTGGATAGATCTTTTCAGAAGCTTTCCAACACAATTGGAATCACCCCATTTGGATTTGTAAATCTCTCTGAAATGATTTTCAAACTAGGGGAGTAAAGCTTGAAAATAATACTTGGGGTAATTAATAGTCAAGGTGGTATAACCAAAGCATGCTTACTGCATCTTGCTTAAGTCATCTACATATTATAGCTTGCTCACAATAGCTTGCCTTGGTTAGTGTAGTGGTTGAAGTTTTCCTCCTCCTCCTCTTGGTAGAACTCCTCCTCCTCGAAAGCTTGGTCGGTACTATCGTCTATAAATACATACGGAGTACACAATCACCAAACAATACTTAACTAGTCTACTTAGCACTCTAAGGCACACATTTGATGATCTATTAACATCACAAGCATCACAAGGTTTTATTAACTAGTTTCATTCTTTTTAGTTGAGAAAAGTAATTTCTACTCATTGAAAAATAACTAAGATTTAATATTCACCACTTAAAATATGGGATCATGTGGACACATGTCCTCACCACATATTCTCACATGTGGGAATGTGATTTAAAGGTGGGAGCACATTTTAATAAGTTTAAGTTTAATAATTAGTGATTTAAAGTGAATAGAAATGCCTATATAGCATTATTTTGGTGCTAGTCCAAAGTCACTGTCTGTAAACCTTAATATTATTACATATTCGGATAATTATGGTGAAATGTGATTTTTGAGAGTTAGAATCAACTCAAAATCTATCATGGTTGATTTTATAAAAATGTTGCAAGGTGCAAATTCTTTTGTTTTGTTATTTTTACTAGGAGAGATCTCTAACTCTAATTGAATTAATTCCAACGGGCTTGGATGATCTTTTCAGAAGCTTTCCAACACAATTGGAATCACCCCATTTGGATTTGTTAATATCTCTGAAATGATTTTCAAACTAGGGGACAAAACTAGGTTCAAACTAAATTAGAAAAATCTAAATTTGAATTGTTGGGGCACGGGAAGGAAAACAGGCCGGCCTAGTGGCATTCCGCTACGTAGAGAACAACTGATAGGGGGGGCCACATGTCATTGGCTCTTTACACGCGAAGCGGTACATGGCGATGTGGGCCGTTAGATTAGAAACTAGATCGACGACTGGGGCTCGTCATCGAAGACGGACATGTCGCCGGCGAGGGCAAACCCTAGCGGCTCGATGGGGGTATGGTGATGGCATACCAGGGCTCCAGCTACTGCGGCAAGGAGGGCAAACGAACTGGTAGATGAAGACGATCCTCCTGGTACCGGCGGCGTCCCGAGAGGTGGCCTTGATCAACGGCACCCTTCTCCTTCCTCCGCGGCAGACTCCGGCGAAATTCCGGCGAATGGTGGCTCGCCTTGCTCTGGCTAGAGGTGGGGAAGGATCATTGAGGATAGGGGAGTGCAGTGGTTTGATGAAATGGTGCTGGGGAGGCCTCTATTTATAGGCTCGGCAAAGCGGCAGAGGAGCATGGGCGGTGCTCGCCGGTGACGACGGCACAACGAGCTAGAGGCATGGGCGGTGCGCTAGGACGGTGGGCGGTGCCCTGGCGAGGGTCACGGCGGTGAGTGTGCAGTGGTTTGCAGTCAGGGGAAGTGAATGGTGCGGCGCGCACTAAGTCTCTACCGACGACGAGTTTCACGGTGGCCGGCGACTACGGGGCACGGTCGGGGGAATGGGCGTGTCCGTTAGCTTGCTAGGCCGGTCGGGATCATGTAGGCTGGCGGTTGGAGCGAGGCGGGGTCTGGTCGAGCAAGGGACCGTGCGCGCTCTGCGGGTGGCGTCAGCATGGCTGTCAGGCTCTGGGCGCGGTAGTTCCTAGCTGCTCTGGTCGCTGTCCTCGGGCTGGGACTGGTTGGGCGGTGGAGGTGGACCATAGGCAACCTCCTGGACAGGGTGGATGACGCTGGCGGCGGCTGTGGCGTGTTGTCGCCGGTGGGGTGCTCGTTTTGGGCTCGGCATTGATGTCCATGACCGTTTGGTCATGGCACAGTGCTTGGCCGGGCTAGAGAGGGGTAGGGGAAGAAGTGGAGAGAGTGTTGTGGCAATGTGGGGGGACAAGTTTGGCCAGAACACTGCTCAAAATAGTGTTTTGTGTTTTGTTTGAATTCTGCCCACAAGGTGTTTGTAAAAATGGCCGAAAGAGTTCAAGTTTTGAATTTTGAGATGATTTTTGGTGGAGTTGCTAGGAACATGCTTAAGCATTTGTGGTTGCTTGGGTTTTGAAAATGGAGCTCATTTGAGTGGTTTTTGAAATAGGGTGATCTTGATACCTACACTAGATTCAATTTTCAATTGCCATTTAAAATTAGTGTTTGAAAGTTTTTGTCAGATCACCAAGTGGGCCTTGGTACATTGCTACATGTACTAGCAAGGGGTGCAAAGATCCACAATTGTTTCTGTTAAGAATTGAGTCCTAGGAATAGCCAAAGTAGGCATGTTGATTAAAATGGCACAGATGACTATTTCTTTCTTTTATTCATTTTGATTTGTTTTTCTTTGGGATTTGTTTGGGAATGATCTAGATGATGTTTATTTCACCTAAGAATCATTTTACAAGAAATGGATCACTTAATCATGGGAATTCAAATCAACTCCTAATTAAATGCACACACATATGAATGCTTTAATAATTTTAATTGGAAAAGTTTTTGTTAACCCTAATTTTGATGATTTCGATCTTAATAACCTTGGATTAAAGTTTTGGGGATGTTACAGGCACCACCATATATGTGTCCCACCTGCCAGACACCATAGATCAAAATTGATCCAAAACTTGTCAAAATACAAGTTTATGTTTTACCATGGAAACTAATGCACATAGCATTGCACTTTGCGAACGAATGGCTTTATGTCAAAAAGTTACTTAATTTCAGCATCTTCATCTAGGAAGCTTGGAAACTCATGAAAGTAGGGCAGTATCCATCAAATCTGTAATCTCCTTTGTAAACAATTGCTTGAAATGCCAAGATGCACCGATCTACCAAATATGGACAGGTTTGTAAGCTTGGTTGGCGAAGATGCTTCAATGTACGGAGTAGTACAAAACATGAAAAAGGTACATAAACTATGGCTATGACCTTGCTCCTCTTGTTTGAAAGCCTTGAATTAATGTTCATTAATTTCGGCAGATGTCTATAAACTCATTAAATGCTGGAAAGCATATAAGCCTGTGGGTCTATCTGAAGGGGACAACATCCCAAGTGGGAGTAGCTTACCTTAGAAGCTTCAACTTCAAAATTTTGGCAGAGCACCAAAATATCCTGCCCACCCATTCAAACATCCCGCCCATCCATTCAAACATCCAGCCCCAAAAATTATTTTATTGCACAAATTTAGCCTAGAAGCTTGAAAGGGCGTTATACATTGTGTGAAAAAGGGGGCGGTGGCATTTTGAGCCATCATCTTTGTAGTTGCTTCACAACAAAACACATCGTTGTTACATGGAAATTCTAAAAAAAACTTCAAATTTGGAAGCAGCCATATTGGTTGATTCGCAAAGATGCACCGATCTACCAAATATGGACACGTCATCATAAACTATTTCCATGACCTTGGTCACCTTTTTTTGGGATGATGGCCATCTTCTTGAAAGCCTTAAATTGTTTGAAATTTTTAGAAAATGCCTAGAAACTCGTTTAAATGCTGCGAAGCAACTCTCGCTGGCGTGTGGGCCTAGACGGTGACAGTGCATCTGAGAGGCCCCACGCCGGAGTAGCGTATGCTAGAAGCTTTGACCTCAAAATTTGGTATGGCCCAAACATCGCACCCATCCATTAAAATATCTCGCGCATCCATTCAAACATGCTTCGCCTCTTTCTAGAATGAAAAATTCCTCTTCTATCCCTGCTCCAGAAACAAGAGTCCAAGGGAGCACTACAATAACAGAGGGATATAGGTGGTAAATTTGCGTTCTCCCAAGTGCATCACCCCATCCACGTTTCCCAGCCCTTCTTCAATATTTACCTGCCGGCCCACTCCGACCTACATTGACTTTTTGGACCCATTATGCAAGTGACCCACATGTCAGTGAGCCAGAATTACGGGAAGTAGAGATTCCCATCGCTTGTTGTTCAAAATTCGAACATTTTTCGCTAAACCGAGATAAAATCATTAAAATCATCCAACCTGGCTTATACTATCATTCCACTATGTCAGAGTAAAAGCTAAAAAACAAAGCCAAAAACACGTTAGTAGCTTTATAAGACAAAAATCAAAAGCCAGAATTAGAGCCCAACCAAACAGCGCCTAAATCTCAAGCAACTCTTCCTGTTTCTCCCTTGTTTTAGTACTTGAGTACCTTCAATTTTATTTAACAAAACTTATGACCAAGCAGGATATCATCGACTTGTAGATCAATTTTTGAGATACTTTCATTAAATTTCGGTAACACCATTCAGTTCCAGAAATATATATGACCATAAAGTTTGAAAATATTATTGAGAATTCACGGAATCCTAAACCATAAAATCTAAACCCCTAAACCCTAACCAAGCAGGTATCGTGCAACTATAGATCAAAAATTAAGATACTTTCATTAAATTGGGTAACACCATTCTATTCCACGAATATAATCATAAAGCTTGAACATTATTGAAAATTCTCGAAAACCTAATCCCTAGCTAAACCCTAAAACCCAAATAAACCCTAAACCCCTATACCCCAAAACCTGACCAAGCACGTAGCATGCACTTAAAGATCAAAATTTGAGATACTTTCGTTAAATTGGGTAACGCCATTCTATTTCATGAATATAAGCATAAATCCTGAGCATTATCGAAAATTCCCTAAACCCTAAAACCCTCAGCCCAAAAACCCTAACCAAGCAGGTGTGTCATGCACTGACAGATCAAAATGTGAGATACTTTCATTAAATCAGGTAACGACATTCTATTAGACGAATATAAGCATAAATCATGAGCATTACCAAAAATTCTCTGAACCCTAAACCGGAAACAACCCATAAAACTAAACTATAAAACCCTAAACCCTCGACCCATAAACCCTAAGCAAGCAGGTACCATGCACTTATATATCAAAATTTGACATACTTTCATTAAATTGCGCTAACGCAATTCTATTCCATGAATATAAGCATAAAGCTTAAACATTATTTAAAATTCCTGAAACCCTAAAATCTAAAAACGAAACCCTAAATCCTTACCAAACATGTAGCATGCACTTATTGATCAAAAATTGATATATTTTCATCAAATTGGTAACTCCATTCTATTCGATGAATATAAGCATAAATCTTGAGCATTATCGAAAATACCGTAAACCCTAAACAACCCCTAATAAAACCTAACCCTAAAACCCTAAACCCTCAACCCATAAACCCTAACCAATCAGGTATCATGCACTTATAGATCAAATTTGGAGATACTTTCAATGGGTTAGGTAACGCCATATTCTATTCGACGAATATAAGCATAAAGCTTGAGTATTATTGAACATTCGATAAACCCCCCAAACCCTATTCAGTCCATAAAACCTAAACTGTAAAACCCTAAAACCCTAAACCCTCGACCCATATAAACCCTAACCAAGAAGGTACCGTGGAATTATAGATCAAAATCCGAGATTCGATCTTTCATTAAATTGCGGTAACGCCATTCTATTCCACGAATATAACAATAAAGTTTGAACATTATTTGAAATGCCCTAAACCCTAAACCCTAAAACCCTAAACCCTCAACCCGCACGTAGCATGCACTTATCAATCAAAAATTGATATATTTTCATTAAACTGGTAACACCATTCTATTCGATGAATATAAGCAGAAATCTTGAGCATTATCAAAAATACCCTAAACAACCTACTAAAACCTAAACCCAAAACCAAAAACCCTCAACCCATAAACCCTAACCAATCAGGTATCATGCACTTATAGATCAAATTTTGAGATACTTTCAATGAGTTAGGTAATGACATATTCAATTCGACGAATATAAGCATAAAGCTTGAGTATTATTGAAAATTCGATAAACCCCCTAAACCCTATTCAGTCCATAAAACCTAAACCGTAAAACCCTAAATCCTCGACCCATATAAACCCTAACCAAGCAGGTACCATGGACTTATAGATCAAAATCTGGATTCAATCTTTCATTAAATTGTGGTAACACCATTCTATTCCACGAATATAACAATAAAGTTTGAACATTATTGAAAATGCCCTAAACCCTCAACCCCGCCTAAACGACATTGGCAAATGAGGTATCACACATGAACTTGTAGATCAAAATTTCAGAGAAAATTTCGTCAAATTGTGCTAACGCCATTCAATTCCATGAATATAAGCATATATAACGCAACTTGAACATTATCGGAAATTCCCAAAAAACCTAACCCCTAAACACCTAAACCCCCAAAACCATAAACCCTAAACCCTCATCCCCTTAACCCCTTACCAAGCAGGTATGATACACTTATAGATCAAAATCTGAGATACTTTAATTAAATTGCGATAACACCAGTCTATTCCATGAATATATATAAGCATATATATAAAAGCTTGAACATTATTATTGAAAATTCTTAAACCCTAAAACCTAGAAAACCCTAAACCCTAAAACCTTAAACCCTAAATACCAACCTTAAACTCCTAAGCCCTAAACCCTAAAATCCTAAATCATATACCATAAACCCTAAACCCCTAAACCCTCAACCCAAAAAACACGAACCCTAAACCCCAGGCTATATATATCTTGTGTGGAAACTAGGGCAATGAGATTTTGAGCCATACTTATTTGTAGTTTTTTCATGAAAAAAGCCATTGTCGTTGCTTGAAAAATTGAAAATAACTTCAAATTCAGAAGCTTCCTTTGTAAATAATATTTTAAATGCCAATAATACGGACCAATCTACCAAATACACACATGTTGTTCTAAATTATAGCAAAGGTATGGCCATGACCTTGGTCACCTGGTTTGAAAGCCATGCAAATTCATACATGGTACGCCATATATTGTATGACAAAATTAAAGCCATTATTATCGATTGGAGCTTTTAAAATAACTCCAAATATGGAAGCTCTTTTTCTAAACAACGTTGAAATACCAATATGTAGGGGTTCCGCGCATAAAAACAATAAATTTTACTCTACGCCCCTGAACCCCTGAAGCTGCCAGGACCTATCTATTAGTAATACAGTAACGGGAGGGGCTTTCGCGAACTTACCCTTGAAGGCCAAAAAGCGTTGTCAACCCTCAGGAGAGCGTGGTTGATGTAGACGAGCCGAAGCCGACCTCAAGGTCGTGATGAAGTCCTTGCGCTCCTTCTAGCTCCAACGACTTGAGTGCCTCAAGTGTTACACCTCGTGGGCAGTTACACACGTCCGGTGCCTGATGATGACTCCCGCTTCCCCGATCCAGCGGTAGTTGCGGAAGTAGAGCTCCCAGATCCGAATCCTGCAGCGCGACGGCGCTCCGCGGTGAAGATGTCTCTCGCTCGCGTAGTCCAAACTTGGGACCACAGTCACAAGAGAGAGAGGGGGAGAGAGAAAATATCAATTGGAGGTCCTCCCAAAAGTGGGGAGACCTTTATTGATTATTAGTGTATTTTTCTAGGCCAAATACCCTACTTTATATAGGGGGAGGGGAGGTACTACCTCCCTCAAAGTCCCGGGGTGGGACTAAAGGAGAGGAGGGAGTGGGGTGGCCACCGACCAGACCCTAGTGGGCCCTGCGGGGGGGAAAGGCCCAGCCGGCCTCCCCCTTTGGCCCCTCTTCCCTGTCTCCTTTCCCCTAATGGGCCCTCTCCCTCCGGAATTGGCCCATTAAGCCTTTTTGACCTTTAATTGATTTTCTCTTTATTAAATAATTATGAATAAATGATTAAATCAATATTTAAACTTTCATTCACATATTATTCAATCTCCGTGGCCATGGAACACCTTCCACCTCCACTCCGGACATCCTCCGGATTTACCGAAACCCTTCCGGTTTTCTCCCTTCTCTTCTTCGATGATTCTACCAATCCTATAAATGCTCTCTAAGCATCATCAAGCCCTTAAGCGTGATACCCCATGGTTTGGGAACACTCCAGACATGGTCGGGACACTCCCGCACCAATGATCGACAGAGGGACCTGGATGGCCATGTGACCCCTGTGCGTTCCACGAAGATCTTTTGTCGTTTGAACCGGGACAGTCGTGTCTTATTCCCTTTGTCACTCGATACTTGCATTGCTCGAGATCTGATCAATGACATCATCATGTCGTGTTCAATCTCGTTACTGAACAATGCTACTTTACTCGTTCCGACAAGTGATATCCTTTAGATCTAATCACACGATGCACAGCTATTGGATATAACCTCTTCGAGTGGGCCCTTGAGTATCTTCCCGTCACATGGACGGACAAATCCTGCTCTTGACATACATTGCCTCTACGGTTTCCTCCAAGTACCTGAACACACCTTTATAACCACCATTTTACCAGATGGCGTTTGATGCTATCTAAGCACTTTCGGGAGACAGTGATTGATATAGTCTCACGGTCTAAGGAATAGTCTACGAGGGTCCTTTTCTAATCATCGTAACTTGAACTTCGTGACATGATCGGGTAACGATGTTTACACTGGGTATTGGTTCATTATCTCATTCAGAATGAGATAACCTCATTTCTAACTAGCATAAATGCCACATGATCAGGAAACATGATCATCTGTTGACCAATGAACCAGTCACTAGAGTTTCACTGGGAACCCCTGGTTTGTTTGTATATCACACGTGTATTGATGTTTCCACTCAATACAGTTATAGCATGATATAAAACTTAATCATAAACTATATGAAATATGATAATAGTCCTTACTACTATTTGTCTCTAGGGCATATTTCCAACAGTCTCCCACTTGCACTAGAGTACAAATACACTAGCTGCATTTGTTCTTAATTATTGGCACCATATGTCCGGTACCTTGAACATGCTTTCTCAAGGAAGAGGTTGAGTCTTGGGTCTGTACTTTATAGTCCCAGATCCTTTGCAACTTACTAATGTCACCTTGATTGACATTAATACTTTATCATCACATGATAGCATCTGTGTGTATGCATTGTCGCTATGGCAGCAGAACGAGGCCTGATTCCAGGAGCCTACAGTGACGTTAGATCAACCTCGAGGGCTTTCTCATGGGCACTGTGCCCTGGGACACATCATTCTATGTTAAAAGCGAACTAGCCCCGCCATAACCTTTACAACACTTTAGATAGTACCCTTATCTACTATTATAAATGTATTCATTGAAACACTAGTGCACTCTGATGCAACCTTTGATGTTTTGTTCACCTCGCTTCCTATTTGACTTTGATCGGTATCGACAGGAGTTTCCAACATATTCCCTTATAACATAACTCTTTATGCTTTAAGATATGTCATCCTTTATGGATTTGGAAAACATGTCTACAGTTCTCTACTAGGCACTGCGGACAAAACTCAGCTCAATATTCTGTGATTCGAACTTGATCACTTTCAAATGTTCCTTATTTGGATCACATATTATGCTAAGTTATCATCATGATTTACTAAGATAGAACCTATGTCTCAACATAGTGGATGATGATCATCCTTTTCTTTCTTTCAACCATTGATGTTAAACTTAATACTATTCCTAATTTTGAGTTATCAAGGACTGGTTCCTCAATTAACTTCTATTCTGAAACACTTTTCAGAATTCCTTAAGGAATACTACATAATATCATAATACACCTATTATTAACTTCTACACCTTATAAATCATTATTTATAAGTATTTGCGCCTTCATCCTTAACATACTTTAAGAATTACTCCTATAAGCTCCCACTCAAAATATGTTCCTACATAATTGAATTTGAGACTTATATTGCTCCCATTTAAAAATATGTCAATCACATATTGTTTCAGGAAGACTTTCATAGCTCCCACTCAATTTTACGCAAATTGCATATCTCCTGACTATCTTGAATAACTTCAAAAACCGTTTGATCAAATATCAAACTTGGAGATTTACTACGAGATACTAGTACTTTACTAGTTTTAAATCCACTAGAAATTTAGCACACATGAATCAAATTCATTTGAATTCGTCCAATACTTGACAAATTGTGCTTTTGTCATTCACCCCCTTTTCCTACTATGGCTTTGCAGTCATTTTGGGAAAATTCCAAGTAACTCTTTTTACTTGTGAGATTCAGCAACTAATTGCTTTCTAATCTCAAGGGAATTTTGCTATTAGGATTTCTCATAATTTAGTTTACCATTATTTCCTTTGTAGTCCGTAGGTATGTCATATTCCAAAAAATCATGACAAGCGATTCACAAATGTTTCCATACAAGATATGGATTTACATTTTGAATCCTACTTCATGTAGTGAAAAACAATAGTGGAGAGAAAAACATAATAATAAAAATCATTGATTCTTTCCTTCCATGTAGAGAATTGTTCAGGACTGCTATCCATTGCGCTTCTCAACACTCTGATGCAAGGTTTTGGATCCTCATCGTGTTTTACAATATCTTCCGTTTGCTCCATAATCAAGAAACATCACTAAAAGTGAGCTTTCTCAAGAATGTACCAAAATCCAAGCAATACAAATTTTGCTTTCCTTTTAGTCTCAGCTATGGATTTCGTATTCAAAGTTTCCAATGAATACTCTACAAGGAATTATTCGCTATTGTTTTGGTTATATCGAATAACCCCAAAACTTTCACGAATTCAAATGGTTCACTACATTCTAACTGAGTGCTAACTATTTCTAACTGATGGTCTCTACATCTACACTACAACGATTTATTTGGTGCCTTCTATTTAACCCCTTTTGATATCTAATATCATATTATGATGCTTTGTATTTTGACGTTTCAAAACACTTTGCATTCCACAATTTCTTTTATGCCATTCTTATAAAGTCGAATTTCATTACTATTGATCAAATCGTAGTAATTAGATTCTCTTTTATATTTATACCCTTTTATCGATGAAACACTTTGATCAAATCAAATAGTTTCATATTCATGTTTCTTTGGTAAACTACTTTACACATTCAAACAATCATATAATGATAATTACCATTTTCGTTAAAACACAATACATCGAATATGTATTTACTTTTAACAATTCTTTAAACACTTCGTATTCAAGTAATACACGGTCTTCAAGTTATTTTGCCGAACTTAGGCATGATTTATATGTGACAAGAAATCGAATGACTTTCACATATTATCACATATCTTTGAATTTAAACAATGGTTTCATTCATGAATGAACATATCATCTAAGTTGGGTATTTTAAACAAGGCATTTTAACGTTTTACAAATGTTCATGCATTATCAATTAGTTTCAAACAACAAGGATAATTCACATATAATCAAACAAGATATGAACATGAATAGAAATCATTCATAAAAGTGGAACAACTGTTTGTTACAAACTTATATAAATAACCGTGTCATGAAGTGTGAGACACACTAAAGAAGTTCAAATCTCTCGATTACAAAAATCATCCTAAAACACAAACTAAATGATAAATGTTGAGGGATAGTGTCGTTGGCCATCATCATCATGCTCTCCACCAACACGCAACGTCACCTCCTCTCTAGCAAGCACCTCTCATGCAGAAGGACATGTTTTCAGTAAAACAGAACAAGTATCAGATATACTTAACACTGCAATGTGTTTGCAAGATTATAACATTTATAAAACTGTATATCAAATATATACCTTTGTCGTTGACGACTCCAGCGACGTTGGCTTCATCTAACTTGAGCTTTTCTCCTTTTAACCAATCCTCGATAGGAAAGGTAATCTCGGGAAGAACCATTTTCTACTTTTATAATTGCAAAAGGAATTTAGACTAAGTTTATAATTAAATGAGTTAATAATAACTCCACTCAGAAACACCTATCCCCAGTGAGGGTTCCTAGTGATAACACGACCCCTATCAGCCACATGTCCCCCGATCGTCACGGCCATCAATGTGGGTTCAAGGGTGGACGCTAAACGTCGGTCACATCATTCATGTGACTCGTGCTCGATCTTTCGACCATCTGTGTTCCGAGGCCACGCTTCTCTAGCATGCTAGGCTCGCCAACTCAACCTTAGTGTATTCGCTGTGCAACATGGCTTACACCCACTGTATATGAACGTAGATATGTATGACACCCAGGCCTGTGACCCTGGACCGCCTCATACCGAAGAACTTTCTTGGTGGTGCACACTAAGGGGGAACACAATCGTTGGTAATTTTAACAGGGATCATCTTATTAGGCTACCGTCGAGTATCTAATACTAGCACACAATAAGACATACAAACAATAACATTGAATGTAAATGCTATGTGATATGGTCCTTCACGTCGTGATCTCCATCCGCCGTCACCGGGTTCCGGCACCAGGGTTCCGGCGCCATAGACACCAGGGTACCGGTGTCTTTCCGGCGTGGTAGTTTTTCATTACCGTGACTATCTACTACTATGCAACAAAAGGTAATCACTTTACCTTTGCCATAACCATATCACAAAGCAACGCCCCCTGCAAAACAAAGTTAGACGGCTCTACTTTATCTTTGCATGTTTTACATAGCTGAATGGGCTTTCGCACAAGAACCGTTCTTACCTACGAACTTTCAGCACAACGCTGATCAAGTAGTTGTCTCTACTACACCCCTTTCGGGGCCCTCCGTTGCAAATGTTATACCAACTAATGCGAGAGAGACAGACACCCCCTAAGCCACTTTATACGGTACAAGCCGTATGTGAAGCATGGACCAGTCTCGCGAATGAACGCGTAAAGTCGGTTGGGGCCGCTTCATCAAGCATTACTGCGGTATACACAAGTACACGTGGGAGGGTAACAACTAAAAGATCAACGCCCACACGCTACATCTCGTGTGTTCTACCCGTACTAGTATTACTACGCATAGATCTAGCTCTGATACCACTGTAGGGGTTCCACACATAAAAACAATAAATTTTACTCTACGTCCCTGAACCCCTGAAGCTGCCAGGACCTATCTATTAGTAATACAGTAATGGTAGGGGCTTTTCGCGAACTTACCCTTGAAGACCGAAAAGCGTTGTCAACGCTCAGGAGAGCGTGGTTGATGTAGACGAGCCGAAGCCGACCTCAAGGTCGTGATGAAGTCCTTGCGCTCCTTCTGACTCCAACGACTTGAGTGCCTCAAGTGCGACACCTCGTGGGGAGTTACACATGTCCGGTGCCTGACGATGACTCCCGCTTCCCCGATCCAGCAGCAGTTGCGGAAGTAGAGCTCCCGGATCCGAATCCCGCAGCGCGACGGCGCTCCGCGGTGAAGATGTCTCTCGCTCACGTAGTCCAGACTTGGGACCACGGTCACGAGAGAGAGAGGGGGGGAGAGAGAAAATATCAATTGGAGGTCCTCCCAAAACTGGGGAGACCTTTATTGATTATTGGTGTATTTTTCTAGGCCAAATACCCCACTTTATATAGGGGGAGGGGAGGTACTTCCTCCCTCAAAGTCCCGGGGTGGGACTAAAGGAGAGGAGGGGGTGGGGTGGCCGCCGGCCAGCCCCTAGTGGGCCCCGTGGGGGGGCAAGGCCCAGCCGGCCTCCCTGATACATTGCAAATGTATCTATAATTTTGGATGTTTCATGCTTGGTTTTATCTACTTTCTTATGTTTTGTCCACACTTTGGAGTAATTTTCATATGATTTCTTGGACTAACCTATTAACAAGTGCCACAGTGCCAGTTGCCTGTTTTCTGCTGTTTTTGGTTCCAGGAAAGTCAGAAAATCAATATTCTTGGAATTGGGCCGGACAAAAGCCAAAGTCGATATTTTACCGGAAGACGAGACGGAGAGGGGCCACAGGGTGGCCACACCATGTGGTGGCGCGGGCTAGCCCTGGCCACGCCACCAGGTGGTGTGGGCCCCCTGGCCGCCCACCGACCTTGCCTCTTCGCCTATAAGATGCCTCCCGATGCGAAAACCCTAAAAAATCAAGCCTCCAGCCACGAAAAGTTCCGCAGCGCCGCCGCCACCGAAGGGGAGATTCGGGGGACAAAAAGTCTCTATTCCGGCACCCTGCCGGGACGGGGAAGTGCCCTCGGAGCCATCTCCATCGATCTCTACCACCATCTCCATCACCATTGCTAATTCCCATGATGAGGAGGGAGTAGTTCTCTCTCGAGGCTAAGGGTTCTACTGATAGCTATGTGTTCATCTCTCTCTCTATGCATGATCTTATTGAGATCATGAGCTTGTAATCTATAGATCTATTCTGCTACTCAAGTGCTTTAATAAATCTCTGCTCTCCCCATGTGTGTGAAAGTGACAGCGTGCTCACCATGTGGCACTTAGGCTAGAGATTACAAATACTTTTATGAGTTATATTTGGAGTTGGATGTCTTTATGAAATTGTGGTGTTTGTTGGACTCATCTAGTACTCAAGGTGACAGTGTGGGGTTTTCTAGATGGGAAAGGCTTACTTTGAGGTATGCTGTTATAGCCCTACCATCGATTAGAGTGTCCACCCAGAGAGTAGTTAAGAGTAGTATCACAAAGAGAAGATATTTATATGAGAGTGCTCACTAGTGAAAGTATTGATCCCTAGGCCTTGTTTCTAAGCATTGATACACCGTTTGCTATTAGATATGTTACATGTTTGCTTGCTTCCATCTTTATTTCAGTTTGTCTTTAGTCTCTTTCACGCCATCAAGCTATTTGCTAGCACCGTTGTATTATATCCATACCACTTGTATTTCACTATCTCTTCGCCGAACTAGTGTACCTATACACCTGACAAGTGTATTGGGTGTGTTGGGGACACAAGACCTTATATCTTAATTGCAGGGTTACTTGAGAGGGGATACCTTTGACCACTTCCTCCCTGAGTTCGATAAACCTTGGGTGATTCACTTAAGGGAAAACTTGCTGTTGTTCTACAAACCTCTGCACTTGGAGGCCCAACAACTGTCTACAAGAATAGAAGTGCGTAGACATAAGCTATTTTCTGGCGCCGTTGCCGAGGAGGTAAGGTAAAAGATATTTACACCGGAGGATTAAAGAAGAAAAACCTCCTACGGCAAACGCCTATTTTCTGGTGTGAGTACTCGAAGTTATTTTCTTTAAATTCCGCAATTTTGTCTTTTTATTTCTTGTTTTCACTAGTGTTATATCTTATATTTACTAATTGGAGGCACCGTACGAGCCTCCACGTTAATCCTAGAGTTTAGAGAATTTCACCCAGCCGATTAAAACGTGTAACTTATTCCAAGCCGTAGGATTAGGAAAGAAACTCCCCTCGGCTCTCCCGCATAACTGGGCTTCCTCCTATCTTCGCTCCCCACAAAAAAAAAACATCTGCTTTTCTACCTTAATTCAATCTGGTGACGGCGAGTTCATCCAGGCAAAAAATTACGCCTCTAAAATTCTCCACCGATTGGGCTGCGCCACCGTTGCCGGTTGCTGGCTGACTGCGCCCCCAAGGCAAGCTGTTAGATGTTGCTAAACATCGCTAGCTCTACATATTCGTTTGCCCATCTACCTAGCTCAACACCAGATCGATCGACCAGGTTAGTTACATAAACGTTTTGCTTTGGCAGTAAGTACCAATCAGCGGCAATAATTCCTTCACGAGAGGTGCAAACTGAGCCAGTTATTGCAATTTGCAAGCCCGCCTTGCCGGAAACGACTTAGGCGCTTCAAGCCCGTGGCAAAACAGAGGATGTATAAGAAAGGACGACACGCATGTCAGGACATCAGATCGATCTGTTCCGGGTATAATTTTCATCTTACCTACTTTTTTAGTTTGCATCTAGCCATTTAATAATTGAACAGCTCGACATTTAGTTCTCATTACGGAGTTGATCCAATCAGTATTGTATGATTTAATATAGGCTAATATATCTACTGCAGATTTTCGATTTGAAGTGTTTAAGTGGTATATGTCCTGGTTTGAAGGTAAAGTACACCTCGATGCTCCATCAATCGTAAATTCTATTGATACGCTTTCTCCCATCATATAAATCTTAGTTCTCTGTAGTGTATGGTTTATTTCCTCGACTAATTTTTATATTGAATTCATATAACTTAATTGATGGACCTACGGTCATGGCTAATCTAATCCTCTAATATTTATTTTTGTGCTGTCTCAAACCCAGCTATCGTTCTATACGTTTCTACCTGAGATTTATATGCCTAAGTGTTTGCGAAAAAGATATGCTGCCGCCTCCGGAAGAACAGGTTGCAGCTCTTCCTCCTGGATGTCCTACATGGTTGCGGAACAAGTCGCTTCCCATGCGGGTCTCTTTCTACCGGTCATGCTGACCTATCCATAAGGCTAACATTTTTTTAACAAAACGGACAATTTGCCTCATTTTATTTAAAAAAGTAGGAGAGAATTGACCAGTTCATTATGGGGAACTGGCCGAAAACCAATACAAATGCGCCAATGTTGTCATGAAAAATGACCACATTGGACACCACCACCATCGGTCGACCTGGCCACCCACACGGAGCACACAAACCACGAAGAAGAAAGGTCACCGTCGAGGTTGCCACCTAGCGTCATCGTCATCACTCCTCTGCGAGCCAGCGACTTCGACTTCACCTTCGACGACCCAAACGAAGCCACACATCAAGTGACACATGAACCCATGTCGGCCCATGCCAACAGTCGGCCACACACACCAACGGCAGACAGCTCCGACTTTAACGCCAAGCTCCCAAGAGAAATATGTTGGGCTTGCGCCGACCGAGCCCTCTGCAAAGACCACCGGCCGCCGGTCATCGTCCGCCTAGACGCGCTCCATCGCAGCTCCGACTCCACACAACACATCAAGCACAAAGAACCTATTGGACACGCCGGAAAGACCGACTACCGAGCTCAGCTCGACGCATCATCGTTGCCAAACTGCACATCTGCGCCCTTGAGGAGCCGCCTCAACACCCACACGACGGCCCAACCACCATCCACAAGTCTCCAAGCTCCAGTCGACCCCGAAAACGATGCCCCTAAGGAGGAGAAAGACATGCAGCGACTTCATCGCCCGATCCTGAGGATCCATAAAGCTAACATAATCGCGTTCATATAGGCTGGTGGTCCTCTTGATAGTACTCCCTGTCGTGGCATTGTATAGGGTGTAGCCATACACTGGAGCTTGCTTTACAGGAATATTTATGCATATACTCCCTCCGTTTTAAAATATAAGATGTTTTAATTTTGTTAAAAAAGTGTATCTAGATTTCTTTTAGTGTATAGGTTTGGAATGAACCTACAAATTAAAAAAGACCTAGATACACACTTTTTATAAAGCTAAAACATCTTATATTTTGAAATGGAGAGAGTACATGTTACATCCAACGGAATGATCTCTCTAGCTAGCGCTTATGGCCGCGTTCATCTCAGTGCTTTTGAGACCGGACATTGGCAACTTTTTTTTTTGAACTGGGCATTGGCAACTTGGAGAACATGCTCGCTGAAGCCACTGGCCAAGTTGACGTTACATTGGTTTCCAACAGCATGTCTTTACAGATCGCTTCATATGTCTGTACAAATTTGGAATTTCTCATCTCTGGTCTGACACATGAAATAGAGCATCAGAATTTATGATGGTATTCATAAATATGGGATAATTTCGTAAGCTGATTACTTTAGGATTGTAGGGCTATTCAAGTTGTTCCATATGCCCACACACTACAAAAATGTGTTGTGTGCTGCATGAAGAAAATCTTTATAGACGCGAGAACACCATACACATATATACCATGCTACATCTACTTATCAAATGATCAAGCAGTGTTAATTGGCAGTTAGTCGAGAAGACAGCCATGGTGAGGAGAAGCAGATAAAAGGTAACTTCTAGCAATTGTTGCTTCATGAAAATAGAAGACTGAGCTGTGAACACTTGATTCTATTTGCGTCAGAAACACTACCAACGACGGATGACACATAAGATTCATCACGTTTGGAGGTAGGTTAATTTAAGTGCCATTTTTCCAACTCAGAAACTTCATCTGTATGTTATCTAGGGTGAACTAGGGATAGAGTAAATATATTTATGATTAATCCATAATGATTTTGCTGAAATACTAAAAGAATGCGACACTACACACTAACAGTATATAGACAAAATGAGTCTAGAAATACCTCTCTATTATGTTTTCCTGCTCTAGCCGTTTTTTACACGGGCGGTTGTTATAGAAACAAACTGCAATAAATCATTATGTTAAGTTTGGCACTTTGTCTTGGTAGCATAACCTGATATTCATTTTAGCTGATTTACACTCATTTAGTTATTCCTATATTGTCTTTTTCTTACTTCTCATCATTTTTGTAATCTATAGACGATCTCTCTCTAAGAATGGTATTTTTTGCAATAAGAAAGCCCTATGTATAGTCTAGGAAATGGATGAAATTCTTATTGAATATGTACTTCAGATAATACTCCAATTAAGCTGAAATTATGATTAATCCATATTGATGCTATCTAAGCACTTTCGGGAGACAGTGATTGATATAGTCTCACGGTATAAGGAATAGTCTACGAGGGTCCTTTTCTAATCATCGTAACTTGAACTTCGTGACATGATCGGGTCACGATGTTTAGACTAGGTATTGGTTCATCATCTGACCTCATTTCCAACTGGCATAAATGCCACATGATCATCTATTGACCAATGAACCAGTGACTAGAGTTTCACTAGGAACCCCTGGTTTGTTTGTATATCACACGTGTATTGATGTTTCCACTCAATAAAGTTATAGCATGATATAAAACTTAATCATAAACTATATGAAATATGATAATAGTCCTTACTACTATTTGTCTCTAGGGCATATTTCCAACACAATATGCACAAATCTACCAAACATGGTTACATTATCATAAAGTATGGTAACACATATGGCCTTCACATTGGTCATCTATTTTTTGAAAGCCATGAATGTTCAAACATGGTACGCCATATTGTGAAACGAGTTTTTCAAGCGTTATCAAATTTTATATATTTTCATGGAAATCAGCCAATGCACACAGTGAGACACCAACGCAGAAACGAATGGTTGTATTTCATTTTATATTTTGTTTCTTTATTTTTTTTAAAAAAACTGGCCCAAATTTGGTGTCATTACTATTCATATAAAAAATTGAAATCTTGCAAAACTCTCGGTGGTTCTCCAATATTTGGCTAATTTGGTACCTTTAAACTATTTTTAAATAGTCAAGAGCAAGCTATATCACACACTTTGTAGTTCGTAAATCGACATACTTACTTTCAATCATCAAAAAGTTATTTAATTTCAGCATCTTTAGCTAGGAAGCTTGGAAACTCATGAAAGTAGGGCATTATCCATCAAATCTGGAATCTCCTTTGTAAACAATTGCTTGAAATGCCAAGATGCACCGATCTACCAAATATGGACAGGTTTGTAAGCTTGGTTGGCGAAGATGCTTCAATATACGGAGTAGTACAAAACATGAAAAAGGTATAGAAACTAGGGCTATGACCTTGCTCGTCTTGTTTGAAAGCCTTGAATTAATGTTCATTAATTTCGGCAGATGTCTATAAACTCATTAAATGATGGAAAGCATACATGCATGTGGGTCTATCTGACGGGGTTAGCATCCCAAGTGGGAGTAGCGTACCTTAGAAGTTTCAACTTCAAAATTTCGGTAGAGCGCCGAAATATCCCGCCCACCCATTCAAACATATCGCCCATCCATTCAAACATCTAGCCCCAAAAATTATTTTATTGCACAAATTTAGCCTGGAAGCTTTAAAGGGCGTTATACATTGTGTGAAAAAAGGGGGTAGTGGCATTTTGAGCCATCATCTTTGTAGTTGCTTCACAACAACACACATTGTTGTTACTTGGAAATTCGAAAACAAACTTTAAATTTGGAAGCAAACATATTGGTTGATTTGCAAAGATGCGCCGATCTACCAAATACGGACACGTCATCATAAACTATTTCCATGACCTTGGTCACCTTTTTTTGGACGATGGTCATCTTCTTAAAAGCCTTAAATTGTTCAAATATTTTGGCAAATGCCTAGAAACTCGTTTAAATGCTGGGAAGCAACTCTCGCTGGCGTGTGGGCCTAGACGGTGATAGCGCGTCTGAGAGGCCCCACGCTGGAGTCGCGTATGCTATAAGCTTCGACCTCAAAATTTGGTACGGCGCCTAAACATCGCACTCATCCATTAAAATATCTCGCGCATCCATTAGAACATGCTTCACCTCTTTCTAGAATGCAAAATTCCTCTTCTATCCCTGCTCCAGAAACAAGAATCCAAGGGAGCACTGATACGTCGTAAACGTATCTATAATTTTTGATGTTTCATGCTTGTTTTATATCTAATTTCTTATGTTTTGTCCACACTTTGAGATATTTTTATACATTTTCTGGAACTAACCTATTAACAAGATGCCACAGTGCCAGTTGCCTGTTTTCTGCTCTTTTTGGTTCCAGGAAAGTCAGAAAATGAATATTCTCGGAATTGGATGGGACAAAAGCCAAAGTCGATATTTTACCGGAAGACACATGGAGTCCGAAGGAGAGACGAAGGGGGCCATAGGGCGACCACACCTCCTTGGCGCGAGCAGCCCTAGGCCACGCTAGGGCATGGTGTGGGCCCCCAGGCTGGCCACCGACCTTGCCCCTTTGCCTATAAGAAGCCACCGATGCAAAAAACCCTAAAAATCGAGCCTCCAGCCATGGAAAGTTCCGCAGCGCCACCGCCACCGAAGGGGAGATTCGGGGGACAGGAAATCTCTATTCCGGCACCCTGCTGGGACGGGGAATTACCCCCGGAGCCATCTCCATCGATCTCCACCACCATCTCCATCACCGTTGCTGATTCCCTTGATGACGAGGCAGTAGTTCTTCCTCGAGGCTAAGGGCTCTACCGGTAGCTATGTGTTCATCTCTCTCTCTCTCTATGCATGATCATATTGTGATCATAAGCTTTGTAATCAAGTAAATCTACCTTGCTACTCAAGTGCTTTAATAGATCTTTGCTCTTCCCATGTGTGTGAAAGTGACAGCATGCACACCATGGTGGCACTTAGGCTAGAGATTACAAATACTTGTTATGGGTTATATTTGGATATGGATGTTTCTATGAAATTGTGGTGTTTGTTGCAATCATCTAGAGCTCAAGGTGACAGTGTGGGGTTATCTAGATGGGGAAAGTGGACTTTGAGGTGTGCTGTTATGGCCCTACCATGGATTAGAGTGTCCAACCGGAGAGTAGTTCAGAGTAGTATTATAAAGAGAAGATATTTATATGAGAGTGTTCACTAGCAAAAGTATGATACCTAGGCCTTGTTTCTAAACATTGAAACACCGTTTGCAACTAGATCTATTACATGTTTGCTTGCTGCCATCTTTATTTCATTTTTCCTTTAGTCTCTTCCATGCCGTCAAGCTATTTTCTGGCATCGTTGTTATATATCCATACCACTTGTATTTCACTATCTCTTCGATAAAATAGTGCACCTATACACCTGGCAAGTGTATTGGGTGTGTTGGGGACACAAGAGACTTCTTGTATCTTGATTGCAGGGTTGCTTGAGAGGGATACCTTTGATCACTTCCTCCCTGAGATCGATAAACCTTGGGTAATCCACTTAAGGGAAACTTGCTGCTATTCTACAAACCTCTGCACTTGGAGGCCCAACAACTGTCTACAAGAATAGAAGTGCGTAGACATTAAGCTATTTTCTGGCGCCGTTGTCGGGGAGGTAAGGTAAAAGGTACTCACATCCTTCGGTATGAGTGCTCGAAGTTATTACCTTTAGATTCTGCAATTTTGTCTTTTTGTTTCTTGTTTTCACTAGTTAGGCTTAATGGAAAACAACAACAAAATTTGAGAGCTTTATAGTATTTATCTTGAGTTAGGACATGAAGTGTTTTAAGAGAAAATTAAAAAACCAATGGAACTTTTTTTGCATGCTAATAGCTATTTTGTTAGTATGAATTCTTTGGACACCATTATTGCTAATGCTATGAAAAAGTCTAAGCTTGGGGAAGCTAGTTTTTATGAAAATGATCTTTTTTGTTCCCCAACTTTTGAAGGTAGTTATTCTATTGCTTATGATGATACCAAACCTTCAATATATGATGATTACATTGATGAATATGACATTTTCAGTCCACCTACTATTGAGGAGAAAATTAATTATGATTACATTATGCCTCCTATATTTGATGATTATGGTGATGAGAATAATAATGATAGCTATTTTGCTGAATTTGCTCCCACCACAATTAATAAGAATGACTATGCTTATGTGGAGAGTAATAATCATTTTATTTATGTGGCTGATGATAAGAATGTTTTATGTTATAGTTACATTGTTAATTTTATCCATAATGCTACTGAAAGTTATTATGAGAGAGGGAAACATGGTTTTATGCATCTCAATAATATTAAGTTTCCCCTCTTTATGTTGAAAGTCTTGAAGTTGCACTTGTTTTTCTTTACTATGTTTGTTGCTTTGTGCTTTCATGACTTGTTTCTTTACAAGATTACTATGCATAGGAAGTGGGTTAGACTTAAATGTGCTTTGAATTTGCTTCTTGATGCTCTCTTTTACTTCTGTTCATATTACTTATGTGAGCATCTTCTCAAACTATCAAGCCTAACTTAAAGGCGTTAAAGAAAAGTACTTATTGGGAGATAACCCAAAAGTTTTAGTTGAGTCTTGGAAGTTATTACCTCTGTAATAACCTGTACTTATCCTTTTTTTATATTTGTGCCAAGAATAACCTCTGATGAGAGGGAAGTAAGATTTGGGGAAGTGCTGTCCCGAAACAGATTTTTGTGCTTCACTGTAAAAATTCGTGAAAAATCTCTGTAGGTCGGATTGAGCTGTAATTTTCTGAATAAATTCCCCAGATTGTTATCTAACTTTCGTTAGGTCAACACTTTTTGATTTGAGCAACTGAAGGTCTTCGAAAAAAATGGTTTTTACCTGCTGGTCTGTTTTGATAGATTTCTGCCATTATTTGTATTTGCCTCTTAATCTCTTTCTCTTTGAGTTCTCTTTGATCATTTGAGATTTTTAAAGGAAGTGCTTCAGTAGCTTGTGTTTTAATGGAAGGTTTACTTGTGTTGAAACTGAACCTAAAGCCTTATTATCATTAATACACTAATGTTGCTAATGAAGATTGTGTGAAGTTTTGTATGAAGGAAATTTTAAGGTGTAGGGAGATAATAATGTAATGAGATGAAGAATGGACAAAAGCTCAAGCTTGGGGATGCCACCCCGTGTCACCCCAAGAAATATTCAAGAGGTACAAGCGTCAAAGCTTGGGGATGCCCAAGGCATCCCCTTCTTTATCAATAAAAATCTCAGGTTTCTTCCAAACACTTCGTTTTTATTATTTCATGCACTGTTTTGTTGTTCTTGGAGCGTCTTCGTTTTTGTTTTTGGTTTTCGTTTGCTTGGTTTTCTTAGTTTGCTTGAATAAATTGGTTGGACCCCCTCTTTCATACATTAGTTTTCAAATAGGTTGGTTTGGATTGGAAAAGAGTAGTAAAAGTTCATGCTTAAGTGGTAAAAAGGACTTTGTTTTTGACTGTGGTCTATGCTTTGTCATGTCATGCTTGATATTGTTTTGTCTTTATGCTTAGTGATTTTTGTTGTAGCATGACATGTTATAAACAATTGAGATTGCTTAATGTGCGTTGAAAGAATCATGCGTTGTTTTAGCATATTAAAGCATAGTATTGTGGTATTCTCCTTTGATGCTTTATTTGGGTTGACTTGGCGCATGCTCACACCATGTTATGACTATCCCAAGTTACCATAGCCCAGATGATCCTTTAGTTTTCGACTTGTAATATCACTTTATACTTTAATTAATGATGTTTTGTCGCTTTGCATGATTATGGCCATTATTGCTCTCTTAGTTGGTCGCTCCCAGTCTTTTGCTAGCCTCCATAACCAAGTATGAGTTCCTCTCATGCATTCAACTCCAAATAAAACCAAGTTATTCCAAAGAGTCCACCATACCTACCTATTAGCACTTTCTATTCCAAGTATATTCTTGTTTTTATCTAGCTTTCGAATTAAATGTGTTATGAGAAAACTTGTGATTAAAGCTCTCATGAACTTGATGGCACACTTTACTTTTCTTGCCCCTAATAAACTTGAACCATTGTGTCATCTATGTTGTATATGTTTGCACTTATATGTTGGGGATTAGCAGAACCATGCTGTCATGGGGAACGCTTTCAACATTGCACTTGTACATTGTACCTAGTTGATATCATGCTCTTTTGTTTATGGATGTCGTCGGTGTGAAATGAAAGGGGAGCTTCTAAGTCCATGGAGTTATGTATGTGTGTTAGAGAAACGCCTAGGCGGCTGGTCTAGTCCATGCCTAATCATGGTGGAAACCTGCAGCGTAACTATAATGAGCAATCTATGAAGTATTCTTCTTATAAAAAAGAGATAGAGATTGAGAAAAAAAGAAAAAAAAGATGAGAAAAGAGGAAAGAGAGAAAAAAAACACCGTTTTCCCATGGTAAATAAGAAGATGTTGAGATGCTTATTGTCTTCTTGCCTTGTCATTTTGATTTGGGGATTCGTCCGTATCATCGGGCAAGGGGTACCCTGTTGGAGGTTCTCTATGATACACATGTACTTACTATGACAAGAACTTACCAGTAACTAAACTTGAGTAGCATGAGGAGCGGCCCTCGTATTCAAGGGACATGAGATTGCCAACTTATACTTTGTCAAGCATATACTTCATAGTTTGTTCACTTTAACCTTAATCACTTCAAGATGCTTATGATAGGGGTAATGAGAGCTAAAAGCTAACAAGTACCATAATTTTTGGAAGCTCTTTATGAGACTTGAATCCCTGCTTCCTTCTATGAAGGGCCTTTCTTCCACTTTTATATTGAGTATCCACCTTCTATCTTTATGCACAAATTAAGAGAGCATAGTTGTCATTCTTAGTTCTATGTGCATTGTCCCAAAACTTATTGATTGATTCATAATGTTGATATTGCTTCCTCTTGAACTATATGTATCTAGTCACCCTTATGAACTTTGAAGGTGTCCTATGCATTTATGTTTTGCTACTCCATGAGGGACAAGCTGAATGCCACTATGTTATGCTTTCTTTATGTGAAACAAACAAACGTCTTGCAAAGCATTGTTATTCATGAATCTTTTGTTTGTATCTTTTCATGTTACAACATAGTTGTTATGTCTTATTGTTAGAACTATATCTTTCATGTCTATGTTAGAGTACTTTGATCCCAACTTTCAATGCTTGCAAATGGTTTGATCTTGATTGTGATGGTGCATGTCACGTCAAAAATTATTCTTTTTATCACTTACCTACTCGAGGACGAGCAGGAGTTAAGCTTGGGGATGCTGATACATCGTAAACGTATCTATAATTTTTGATGTTCCATGCTTGTTTTATATCTACTTTCTTATGTTTTGTCCACACTTTGAGGTATTTTTATACATTTTCTGGAACTAACCTATTAACAAGATGCCACAGTCAGTTGCCTGTTTTCTACTATTTTTGGTTCCAGGAAAGTCAGAAAATGAATATTCTCGGAATTGGACGAGACAAAAGCCAAAGTCAATATTTTACCGGAAGACACATGGAGTCTGAAGGAGAGACAAAGGGGGGCCACAGGGCGGCCACACCCCCTTGGCACGGGCAGCCCTAGTCCGCGCCAGGGCATGGTGTGGGCCCCCTGGCTGGCCACCGACCTTGCCCCTTCGCCTATAAGAAGCCTTCGATGCAAAAACCGTAAAAATCGAGCCTCCAGCCACGAAAAGTTCCGCAGCACTACCACCACCGAAGGGGAGATTTGGGGGATAGAAAGTCTCTGTTCCGGCACCCTGTCGGGATGGGGAATTGCCCCCGGAGCCATCTCCATCGATCTCCACCACCATCTCCATCGCCGTTGCTGATTCCCATGATGACGAGGGAGTAGTTCTTCCTCGAGGCTAAGGGCTCTGCCGGTAGCTATGTGTTCATCTCTCTCTCTACGCATGATCATATTGTGATCATGAGCTTTGTAATCAAGTAGATCTACCTTGCTACTCAAGTGCTTTAATAGATCTTTGCTCTCCCCATGTGTGTGAAAGTGACAGCGTGCACATCATGGTGGCACTTAGGCTAGAGATTACAAATACTTGTTATGAGTTATATTTGGAGTTGGATGTTTCTATGAAATTGTGGTGTTTGTTGGAAACATCTAGAGCTCAAGGTGACAGTGTGGGGTTATCAAGATGGGGAAAGCGGACTTTGAGGTGTGTTGTTATAGCCCTACCATAGAGTGTCCAACCGGAGAGTAGTTCAGAGTAGTATCATAAAGAGAAGATGTTTATATGAGAGTGTTCGCTAGCGAAAGAATGATCCCTAGGCCTTGTTTCTAAACATTGAAACACCGTTTGCAACTAGATATGTTACATGTTTGCTTGCTGCCATCTTTATTTCAGTTTGCCTTTAGTCTCTTCCATGCTGTCAAGCTATTTTCTGGCACCGTTGTTTTATATCCATAGCACTTGTATTTCACTATCTCTTCGCCAAACTAGTGCACCTATACACCTGACAAGTGTATTGGGTGTGTTGGGGACACAAGAGACTTCATGTATCTTTATTGTAGGTTTGCTTGAGAGGGATACCTTTGACCACTTCCTCCCTGAGTTCGATAAACCTTGGGTAATCCACTTAAGGGAAACTTGCTTCTTTTCTACAAACCTTTGCACTTGGAGGCCCAACAATTGTCTACAAGAATAGAAGTGCGTAGATATCAAGCTATTTTTGGCACCATTGTCGAGGAGGTAAGGTAAAAGGCACCCACATCCTCCGGTGTGAGTCCTCGAAGTTATTTCCCTAGTTAGGCTTAATGGAAAACAACAACAAAATCAGAGATCTTTATAGTATTTATCTTGAGCTAGGACATGAAGTGTTTGAAGAGAAAATTAAAAAACCTATGGAACTTTATTTGCATGCTAATATCAATGTTGTTAGTATGAATTCTTTGGACACCATTATTTCTAATGCTATGGAAAAGTCTAAGCTTGGGGAAGCTAGTTTTTATGAAAATGATCTTTTTAGTTCCTCAACTTTGGAAGATAGATATTCTATTGCTTATGATGATACCAAACCTCCAATATATGATGATTACAATGATGAATATGATATTTTCAGTCCACCTACTATTGAGGAGAAAATTAATTATGATTACAATATGCCTCCTATATTTGATGATTATGGTGAGGAGAATAATAATGATAGCTATTTTGTTGAATTTTCTCCCACCACAATTAATAAGAATGACTATGCTTATGTGGAGAGTAATAATCATTTTATGCATGTGGCTCATGATAAGAATATTTTATGTGATAGTTATATTGTTAATTTTATTCATGATGCTAACCTTAGAACCCTAAACCCTTACCAAGGAGGTATAATGCACTTATAGATCAACTTTTGAAATACTTTTATTAAGTTGCGATAACGCCATTCTATCCCATGAATATAACCATACATATAAAGCTTGAACATTATTATCGAAAATTCCCTAAACCCTAAAACCTAAAAAATCATAAACCCTAAAACCCTGAACAACCCTAAACCCTATACCACTAAACCCTAAAAGCCTAAACCATAAACCATGAACCCTTAAACCCTCAACCCAAAATAAAACCCCAAACCCTAAACTTAACCCTAGGCTATATATACTTTGAGTGAAAACCGGGGAAGTGAGATTTTAGCCATGTTTTGTAGTAGCTTCATGACTAAAGCCATTGGTGTGCCTTAGAAAATTGAAATAACTTCCAATTCGAAAGGTTCCATTGTAAATAATATTTTAAATTCCAATACACACCATAAAATATATGGATAGGTTATGATAAACTATAGAAACGATATGGTCATGACCTTTGTTATCTGGTTTGAAAGCCATGCATATTCTTACATGGTACTCCATATATTGTGATACAATTTTTTTTCAGAAGTTATCAAATTTTAAGATTATATTTTCTATGGAAACTAGCTAGTGTACATAATGAGACACAAAGAGAGAAAATAATGGATGCATTTCATTACATATTTTGTTTCTTTGTATTTTTTTAAAATGGTCGAAATTAGGTGCCATTACCATTCATATCAAAAAGTTTAATTTTGTGAAACTCTCGGTGGTTCTCCAATATTTGACTACTTGATATCTTTGAATTATTTTAAAAAGTCAAGAGCAAGGTATATCACACACTTTCTAGTTTGACATTAGACATATTTGCTTCAGATTGTTAAAAAGTCATTTTATTGCATAGATTTAGCTAGAAAGTTTGGAACTTCATGAAAGTTGGGCATTGTCCATCAAATCTAGAATCTTCTTTTGAAATGCCAAGATGCAGCTATCTACCAGATATGGACACGATATTATAAACTATAACAAAGATATGGCCGTGACCTTGGTCATCTTGTATGAAAGTCTTCAAAATATATTGTTCATCAATTTCGGCAAATGTATGGAAACTCATTTATATGTTGGTAAGCATACACTGGTGTGTGGGTCTAGACGGGGCTAACACGTGAGAGCGGCCATGTTAGAGTAGTGTACGTCGGAAGCTTCAACCTCGAAATTTCCGCATGGCGCCGAAACATCACGCGCACATCTATTCAAATATCCCGCGCATCTATTCAAGTATCCCGCCCCGCTTTTTGCAAGTGCAAAATTCCTCTTCTATCCCTACTCCAAAAACAAGGACAGTGGGAGTACTGCAATAATAGAGGGGTATAGGTCGTAAAAGTGCGTCATCCCACCTATATTCCCCCATCTTCTCTTCCCCGCCTACAACCCTCCAACCTCGACCTTCCTCTAGCTGCTTCACCGCCGGCCCTCTCTTCCACAGTGGACCTCTTACACTTCAGGCGCTCTTCACCGGAACTATTTCATCGACTCCCTCTCATCACCGGATCTGCTTCGCCAACGCTGTTGTCTACCCTACCAGGGCCGCTTCACATAATCATTCGTTGCTAACCCCGAAATGTCGAGCCACCACCCCCGCCACCCACTTACCCGTCCCACCCGTCCTCGCCACGGAGTGGTAACTTCTCTTTCCCGTTTGCTATATTTTTGGTACTCGTAATCTACGAAATCATTAGGATGTTGCTCAATATCCTGGATGCTATTGCCATTTCGTTTGCACCCTTCATCTTGAAAAAGGTCCTATCCACATCATTAGCTTCTCGCTTTTATTCCCTTTCTTTATTCTCACGCTATCGGTTTAATCCTCCAACACGAACTCATAGATTCTATTCTTTCTAAGCGCTCGCACAGGTCATGAAAACAGCTCATAGAGGATCCAACACTGACAATCTGACGCCTAGTAAGGCTGAATCGTGAGGTTTCCTTGTGTTACTTAAGCCAATTTCTTGTCATGTTAATTAGTTGTATAAACTGCATGCCTAATAAGTTAATAAGTCATCCTACCTAAGAACTTGCCATGACATTTGCATTTATGTTCAATTGTGAATATATGTGCGAATGCTTAATTCGGAAAATGTCCATCTAGTTTGGATGATATATCTGGTCATTTTAATGCTATGTTGGTGTTTTCACCTGCTTTCATCCTTCCAAACCAACCAACTTGGTTTCAAATGTCATGCAGAGAAATGACAATGGAGTACAAGGACCAGAGTTCCAACTGCTCTGCTTAGATTCTTCTGGCAGATTGACCAGGAGTCGCACCCGCTCGCGAAGGAGCTACTGTTAGCCTGAACGTGCTACTGTAAGTTCATACTTACTTTAAATGATCTCTACTTTATATAATACTACTTGTTTCCCTTGTTGTTTGTTTTAACCCGTTTCACCATATTTTAGCAGACTAGGCAGGACTGAAAGTTGTGATACCTTGTCCCATTCATCCTCCCATTGCATTTCTGAAGCAACCAACTTACTTAACAGTCCACCTAGAACACCACCTAGAACAACTCTTGCAGGTGATAAATATATAAATGATGTATTGCATGTAGAATGAAAGGGTGTAGCGACTCTTAGATCTGTAGCTAAAATGTTGAAGAAGAGGACAGATGATACATTAAAGTGAATCGTCATGTACCGATCTCTTATTGATGGTACTGACACGTTGTAATCTGTCGGAATTACGAACTTATTGTATAACCTATTGTAACAAACTTTTATTTTTGTGTAATAATTAATTTTAATTTCTGTGTGTTTATTAATTGATGTCTTGATATTCACCTGTTCTGCAAAAAGTAGGCGCTAGCAAAAAAATCCGAAACAGTAACAGGCCAGAGTAGTAGCATGCCGAACGTTGAAACAACATGCGCATGGATGGCACAAAACCACCAGAATAGTAAAAGGCCAGAACAGTAAATGGCCAGTACAATAAAAGCCCAGTACAGTAAAAGGACAGAATAGTAAAAGGTCGTAGCAGTAAAATGCTAGAACAGTAAAAGGCCAGAACAGTAAGAGGCCAAAACAGCAAAAGGCCAGAACAGTAAGAGGCTAGAACAATAAAAGGCCAGAATAGTAAAAGGCTAGAATAGAGAAAAGGCCGAAATAGTGAAAGGCCAGAACCATAAAAGTTATCAACAGCAAAAGGCCAGTACGGTGGCAGGCCAGTACAGTAACATGCCAAACAGTGCCAACCTGAACAGGCAAAAGCCCAAACACTAAAGGGCCTAAATAGTAACGGGTCAAAATTTCTAAATGGCTGGAATAGTAACAGGACTAAACAGTAAAAGGCTAGATTGGCAAACTGGCCTGAACAGTGTCGGGCCGGATTTGTGCAGGCCTCAAGTGGCAGCACAGTGTTGGACCAACATGGGCCTTCTGTAGGCCAAAATAGAATCGGGCCTGAAAGTTCACGGGCCACTGCTGGCTGCATTTTTGGGCCCATTTCAAACTGTGCAGGACAAAACAGTAACGGGCCATCTTCTTCTTGCGCTCCCCTGATGGGTCGGCCCAGTTAGTATTTAGTAGGCCTTGGCTGGGCCTGGCTTCTTCCACGGTTTCTATGACTGTTAACAGCAGTAACCGGCCGCTAACGGAGGCTGCCACGTGGCAGTTTGCATGACGTCAACCGTCAGCGTGGCTGGCGAACAGATCTACGACGAAATAAGTTTTCGTGGATGAAGGGTGCGATCCACCACGGTCGAAAAAAACGTGGTTAATTCATTTGTGATGGGGCTTTTACAACAAAGGACATCCGTCGCGCAAGACTCTTTGGCCACGAAAAACGGGCCTTCAACCACGAAAATCGTCCATTGTAAACGCCAACTTTTCTTGTAGTGTGGTTTATGCTTGTCCCCTGCTTCCTCTTCTTCTATAGATTTGTACGCTTCATTCTCCCTTTTATGGGCCTCATAATCAATGTCATCCTAAGGATCAACTAAATCATCTTCTTCTTGACTCATCTCCTGAGTGCACAAGTTCGTCAGAGAATGTTTTCACGGAAGTATTAATTCTAGATTTTATATCGATCCTAATAAGGAGCCTAGGAAAGTGTTTTATGCGGTGTTTCTCTCGCACCCAAGGTGTCAGGGTCTTGAGTGAATTGACTGCAAAAGTTGACGGTGGAAGTGGTGAGTAAAAGCTAGAGGAAATTTGCTTAGGAAATAAGTAAATTGCATAAAAGTAAAGATGTGAAGGGTGTGTAAAGGTCATGTAGATGAGAAGTTAGGCGTGGAGAGAAACAATTAATGGTGATAGGAAAGTGCCAAATGAATAAATTGGAATAAGTGATAGTAATATTTCTTATTTATAAGTGAGTAGGCAAGCAACCCATATACCGACGAGGAGTCCTCATGGCTAATTCTTCCCAGTCCCAATGATCCGTCTGCCTGTTACTGATACCTTCGATACGTATTATGGATGTAGTATAGCCCTTTTTCCCTAGTAGACCTAGGTTATTGAATCCTCGGGAAGCAGAAAGCATAGTGAAGTTACTTTAATGGACCTTCGGGAGTTTTAGAATTGTTTTTGTGTTTTACCAGACTAAGAGTTTGATGTCTTTTGTTGTTGTCAATGATGGAGAGAGAGGGCCTAGGGCTTTCGGTATCATCTGTAGCTGTGCAAAACATCTGATGGGAATAAAAGATAATAATCAATTATGCATGTAATTGTTAGAACAAGATAATTATATGTGGGTAGTGCATCCATAATTGATATTGCCTCCGCAACCGCTTATAGTAATAACCTACTAGTCTCATCCATAGAAGAAAGAGAACTAATGATATGCATAGTGATGTCACCATTAATCCCAAGTAAATCCCTCACATACAACCGTACTACCCCTTCTATTACAGGGGTTCCCAACCTGCAGATTAGTCATTACTCATACTCCCTATACCTAGCTCAATCCTCGCAGTCTTGGCTACCTCACAAGTCCTTGGATTGAGGCAAGATAGGAACAATAATCATCATGTCATACAAACTAATACATGATCCCATCTATGATAAATAACATGCACAAAAGCTACATGGCTAGGCCAAAGCCCTTAGCCCAAGGAGAATTCCTCACACATAGAAATGAAATCAACGATCATAAACATTGCAATGGAAATCATGAGATTGATAGCAAATAGTCTTACAAATGTCGCCAATCGAAGATGATATCTACTATTACAAGTGGTGAAATATGGCTATGGTGGTGGAGAAGGGTTTGGAGATTATATCTAAGTCTATTCCTCCGGCAGCTCTTCGGTGTTGTGGATGCAGGGTTCTGGGGGCAGCCACTAAGGTAACTGATATATATTCACTGTACTCTAGAAATGGAACTCTGGCTCTAATGGGCACCTTTTGTCGTCGCCTGAGGCCTCTTTATATAGGGGTCCCTTCACGGAAGTTGTTCTATTTGATCTAGCATTGGCGGTGGCAACTATATGACCACAACTATACTGCCGGAATTTTATTCCTTTCGTATAGTTGGTCATTAAAGCGTCTGTCTCTAGTTCACAACTCCTGGTGACATGGGTATACCCTACAGGTACTCGAGTTTGGCATATACGGTCCAGATACATCAGAATCTCACGGTGTTGCCAAGGCCTAATACAGGATTCGGGTGACCCACGGACTATTCGATTGCTTGCAACGCAAGATAAACCATAAGATAGAAAATTCAAAGGGACGAACCCTAATCTGTAACCGAATCGACCTGCTACCCGAGACCTAGCCTATCTATATAAAGGCTAGGAGGGGGCAGTGAGGAGGTCAATCACAACCGCGATTTGTGGGAATTGGGAGTGTTGATGTTGTGGCTTCTTTGGCCCCATCAACCGCGATCTACAACTCTGCAACAATAGAGATTCGCTAGCTCTTCGACGCTTTCGACTTCACCGTCCACACACTGGCCACTCGCCCAGCTTTTGAGTCCATGGGCGATGGGATCAGCCTGGCGATTGGGAGCTTCCGCTTCTAGGTCGGTCAACTAGGCGCGCTTCGTATGCCTGACCAGCCAACGGCACCCGCGATTGCTCCAGCATCGTGGTTCCCGCCACCAGTCGGCACCCTCAGTGAGCTCAGTGAATGGGCAACAGCTGGGAGCACGGACAACGATAGCAGTCGCGGATCCGATCTGAGTGACCTAGCCATAGAAGATGGAGCCTACGGCTCCGGATTTGAAAGTTGTGGGAGCAACAGCTTCCCCAATCACTACATGTGCACCGTCATCAACGCGGGCGATACCCGCATCAATCGCGAAAACACTGGCACCGGATCTGGCACCGGACCACCCAACGGTGTCCCTACCAACGGTGCGCCCACCAATAATGGGACGGGAGGAGAACCGTCGCTCACGGCGAATGAGAACACCAGAGAGCGCATGTTGATCAGGCTCAACGACAACGAGTGGGCCCGTTGTTGAGAATCTCTACGGGGTAATCCTCTACCCCCCAAACACCTCACAGGACATGTTGATGGGCTATCATTGGCTGCTGAAGGAAGAATCCAAGTGCCAGCAGCAGGTGATCGTGCAACTCAAGGCACACAGAAAGGCGGAGGATGAGTCGAGTCTCCGACAGGCCGGGCTCTCCTCCCACGGATTATCCTCCTCCAAACGCAACGAGTACGTGGCCAACAAGAGGCAATCTCGACTGGCCCACCTCACCGAGCAAGAACGCGTAGAAGCCACGAAAGTCCTCGACTTCAGCTCTATGACAGTGGATACGCGAGGCAACGTGCTCCCGAAGACACCGCAAGCTGCAGTGACAGCGGCCACCATGTACCTCCTCAACAACCAGCCACCGGCTGGAGACCCACGAGATGCCATGCACCGATCTACGATCGCGGGCCTGGGGCTAATCAAGGCCGCCCTCGACAAAGAACCAACACCAGAACCGAAGAAAAGCAAGGCTCTAGACAAATACTACTACTCATACTCCTCCAATGACGACAATCACGATCTGTCACGGCAACGCCGCTCATGGCGGCATGACCACGATTACGATGCACGTGATGACATCACACAGCGCAAGGTCGACAAGATGCAGGCAAGACATGCTCGTTCGACTAACTCGGAGGAAGACGAGACTGAGCTCTGTGGCGCCAGATGCTTCAGTAGGGCCATCAGGCAGAAGCGAATGCCTAAGGGGTTCAAACTCCCGTCGGAGAACCCAAAATTTGACGGCCTGCAGGACACGAAAATCTGGTTGGAGGACCACATCTCCTCCGTCAGGCTACATGGAGGGAGTCGAAGCACGGTCATGCAATGCCTACAGCTGTAGTTGTAGGGCGCCGCTCGTGCATGGCTCAACAACCTCACAAGCGGATCCATTCGTAGCTAGGAAGAGTTGGTCTACAGTTTCGTGCGCAACTTCAAGGGCACTTACAAAAGGCCCGCATCAATCGAAGAACTGAGAAGCTGCCAGCAAAGGTCTGGCGAGTCGCCATGCTCGTACATCCAGAGGTGGTCCATCATCAAGAACTCTGCAGAAAACATCTCAGAGGACCGCGCAATCGACGCGTTCAACGGCGGCATTCACCGTATAGAGCTCAGGGAGTAGCTGGGCCGCTCGAAGCCCAAAATGATCGACCACCTGATGGAAATCACGAATCGGTGGGCGGAAGGAGAAGATTCGGTGAAAAACCACACCTACTCCGACGATGACGATAACCTTGGAAGTAGACGCGTCCGCCGAGGTAAACGTCAAATGCGTGTCTACGAGGACCGTGACGAAGTCAATATGGTCGCAGCTAGCTACGCCGATAAACACGACGATAACCGCAACAGTGGATATCGCAGCGGTGGCTACTGCGACAGTGGGAAAACCACACAGGTGTGGCAGCGCTGCACTCGCGAAGAGGCACCCGCAAGATCCATCCAGGACAAGCTGTCCGGACCATGCAACATGCACTTCTACATCGACAAGCATGACGGCAAGAAAAAAATCCAGCCACCTTCTCAAGGGTTACCGCGAGTTCCTCAAACTCCACAAGGGCCTAGCCCAGATGAATCGCGACGCGATCAACACGGGCTATGGAGCTTCTCCAGGCGATGTGGCACATGGAGCTCCTCCACCACCGCCTGGACCACCACCACCTGCGGCCGCGCCAGTCCAGCATCATGGAGGCGAGCCATACCCGCGAGCCGTGGGCAACATGGGGATGATTCAAAAAGGGCATCCCTCAAATCGAGTACTGAAGGCCATCACTCGCCAAGTCAATTTAGCGATAAACTCTCCACCCTCCACCACTGAGTACCTCAGTGGAAGTGAGTCCTGCATCACCTTCTTAAAGGATCGTATGGGCACCTAGAGGGGGGGTGAATAGATGCTACTTCAAATTTTACTCTTTTTCAATTTAGGGTTTGACATGAAGGGTAAATCCTCTAGATTATGCAACTATGGTGGATTTACCTATATATCAATCTAGCACAAGTACTACGCAATAACTCGATAGGTAAAGTGTGGTAAAGGATAGAAGTAACCAAAGTGGAGCACATGGAGACACAAGGATTTGTTTCCCGTAGTTCCTTCCTTTTGAGGGCAAGTACGTCTACGTTTGGAGAGGGGGTGGTTTCAAACCACCAACGCCACGAGAGGCCTCCCTTGTTCTCTGATGGACCTCTCGATTCACCTCTTCCACTATACGACAACCTTCGAGGTGGAAGCCGGCACCTTTACAACGAGTTAGGGGCACACATCCACAACTTAATTGGAGGCTCCCAAATACAAGCAAGTTGTCAAACAATCAAAGACAAACTTGTAAGAACCAAATCAAAATCTAGGGTCTCCAAAGAAACACTAGAGCATGGGGGCCCTCAAGTGAATGAGGGGGAAATGAAGATCTCTCTTGGTGAGGCTGTAGATCAAGGCCTCCTCCTTCGATTCTCCAAAGATCAATTACTTTGGATGGTTGGATGAAGAGATCTTGTTGATTTGGTGGCTCAAATGGGCATGGTGTTCTTGAGGTGGACGAGCAGCTGGAGGGAGGGGATAAGGTCCTATATTTATAGCCCTTCACTCCACTAAACCATTTTTTGACCGTTGGAGAAAAGCCAGACCGGAGACTCCGGTCTGCACACCAGAGACTCCGGTCTACACCGGAGACTCCGGTCAAACTCCGGACCAGCCTCCAAACTAGCAAACAGAATGTCCCAGCCCAACTGTGAGCCAAGTAGACCAGAGACTCCGGTCCACCAACACCGGAGACTCCGGTCTGAGACAAGGACCGGAGACTCCGGACCTTCCTCCGCACCAAGCTCCGGACCACATCTCTGGCTGACCTAGGCAGGAAACAGGAACCCCCTCTGGAGACTCCTAGGGAAACTCCGGACCACACCGGAGACTCCGGTCCGGGCAGACTGGAGACTCTGGTCTGGAATTTCTAGGAGTCAAGCAAATATGCAGGAAATGTTCCGCATGCCAAAGGTCCTTTTCACTTTGTAATATATCAACATGTAGACAATAGCAAACTATAAACAGGCTCTACTTGTTGTTAACGAACACCAAAAGCGACAGTAAATGTCCTTTCAATCTCCCCCTTTTTGGTGTTCGATGACAACAAGTGATTTTGCATGGAAAATAATTTGCAATGACTTATGATAGAGTATGAACATGCTCCCCTTGACGATGTGCACAAGGATAAACATGTAAAGCAAGCATGGTAGGTAGTACATGGATAAAACACATAGTTCACACACGAGTTACAATAATGTAGGAGCACCCATAGAGTCACACACAAATAGCAAATAGTGTCTCGCAATAATATAAGGCAAATAGATACGAAGATCGAGATATCAATTAAGAATAAAATAGCCCAAGCCCATGCAAATCCCGATGACAATGTATTCTCCCCCTTTGGCATCGAAACGCCAAAAAAGGGAAAAGACCTAAGCTAGCGCCCCAACAGATCAGTAGTCCATGTCAGCATCCTCCTCGTCCTCCTCATCCATATCCTAATCCTCATCATCATCAACATAGTCCCCATCACCATCTGGAGTTGCAGGTCCTTTGCCGTGAGGGCGAGAAGAGGAGGTACCTTGGTACCCATATCCAGAAGTGACATCAGAAAAGGTCTTCCAATCCACCAAGCTGGCTTGCTGGGCATTCCATGCCCCAAACGAAAGAGTGTAATCAGACTCAGTGGATGGTTGAGCGCCATGCTCATCAGTGTACTCATCCTCTCCTTCCTCATCATCTGCTGCACCCTGAGCCTTCATCTCCTTGAGGAGTTTCTCTATGCGACTATTGCTCTTGTAGGAGGCATGCTGTTGCTTACGGATGTCCACATTCATGCAACACAGGGTCCTCTCCTAGAATGAGGCCTTTTTGACCTTCTCATGTACATAGTCACGTGTCATGGGAGGAAGAGGTGCATTGGAAGAATTCTTCCTCCGGGCCCTAGTAGGAGAGGGGGCTCGCTCGGTCTCTAAGATCTCCTCCTCCACATGGGCATGGGAGCGTCTAGGAGGAGCCCTCATGTCCCCCTTCTGCTGCAGAGATACAAGAGTGTGTTCGGTAAGGTTGGGAGGCAAGGCAAGTGGAGAAACATGTTCCTGGTGTTGATGAGTCTCATGACAAGTGGAGCATATGGGGGGCCTTCTTGTACAGAATGGCATGGTACATCTCCTCAAATATATAATCAATAATATCAATAGGATCTGCATCCGCCTCGGGGCCAGCCATGTAAATCCTGTGCGTATGATACAACAAGTTGACCAAACCACATTTGATGGCATCATCATTTCCAGCACTAGGGGAAATGGTTTGGCGAAAGATTCTCAACATCAGATTATAGAGAGGCTTGAGTCCCTTGGACCCGCCAACAACACCCTCGCTGCCATACAATGGGACAAGCTTGTTCTTGTTCACACCAAGAGCTGCTGAGTGCATGCGTAGCCCAACGTGAGTGGACACGCCCTGGAAGGTCTCAAATATGGCCTCAACAAAGTCATAGAAAGTGGTAGTGCAGCGGTGATTTCTGGTCATCCAAGTCATAGTCCTAGCCTGGTCAGTCCCAAACACAACTGTGGCATAAAATTGTTGCACCAAGGTGATGTTGTAGTCTTCATGGAGCTCCATCAAGTTGAACAGCCATAACTTCTCACCAATCCACAGAGCATCAGAGAAGTAGGGGCTCTTCCTCATCTGCTCAACACTCAAGTACTTCTGGGGGCACACAGGTGATCTCTTGAGCACGTTGTAAATGTCTTTCATGAAGACAGCCTGCTCCTTCCTCCAGTAACATGGGTCCTCACTGGTGTGATACAAGGCATAGAAATTAGTCTTGTGCAGCTCACGGTACTCCTGCTTTGACATGCGAGCCAAAGACTAAAGGTTGTCGTATTTTGACCTCTTGGCACGGTTCTCTTCCTCAGCCATTTCCTACTCCCTCCTCATATAGGCTGCATCACGGGTCTGCTGTCTTCGATTGGACGGGGGCACAATGTACTGACCCTCAGACTCATCATAGCAAGGATCCGCTCGCTTCATCTTGGCCTTGGTGCCAGGAGGACATTGAGAGCCAGAACCTGTGAACAGCAGCGAGGGATATAGCATGGAGGTAAGTATATATGTCCCACGGAGGCAGCACAGGACCCTTGAGGCATTGCACGGTCTGTTAGATCCATACCACACCGGAGTCTCCGTGGTCCACACCGGAGTCTCCGGCTCAGACCGGAGTCTACGGTCCTGGGGACAAGAGTCTCCGGCCCGAAGGTCGGAGTCTCCGGTCGGGGGACTCGGGGGAAGAACAGGGAGTCTCCAATGGGGATGAGTCCAACAGATCTGGCAGGGAAACGAGGGTAGAGTACTCGTGTCAATGCAAATAAGGGATTCCCATGGGCAAAAATAGTACCAATCCTCAAAAACAAGGCAAGGGATGAACCCTAAGAGAGAAAGGAGTAGGAGAGGTACCAGATATTTCCATGGGATGGATTCCACCATTGGGAATCACCCAATGGTGGAGGGAAGAAGATTGGCCGGTGGCACAGTAGATCCCGGGGGCTTCTTGACCTCCGAGGAGGAGATTTGGGGGAGGAGGCGACGGGGTAGTGAGGGGAGGACGGGGGTAGATGAATGAAACTGTATGTTTCAGTTCACCCCATCCTCCCTATATGTGGCCTGAAACTGTCCAGACCGGAGACTCTGGTCTACACCGAATACTCCGATGTAAGCACACCGGAGACTCCAGTCCTCCTCGACCAAAAACTACAAGATATGTGTATTGGTACATATATATTAGAAAGAGAGAGTTTGTAGGACTAGGAAGAGGCTTCGATTAAGATGACCTACTGTGAAGAAACAAAGAAGCCTCAGAAATCCATTCAAATGTTCATTAACGCGCCAAATAAACCCGAACTCAGAACCAACTCTTCAATGAGGAGAGGGTGGTGGCCGAAGCCACCATGTAAGAGTTTGTGGCATGACACCGTGAAGAATTATCCTTGGGTTCATAGCCACTACTCATCAATGACGCTCACATATCACTAAATGATATTAGAAGGATTTCATTTTTTATTGTTGGCATTATGGGGGGAGGGATAGTCAATGTATTAGGACCGCACTCCCCCTATCTCCATGCCTGCACCTAAACCAAATAAGGGTCAAGATATAGGTGAGTATGCAAGGTGATCAAGTCGAGCTCCTAGAATCTACGATATTTAGTTCATTCCTCAAATAACAAAACCTTGCTTCATAAAGTGGCTTCGTGAAAATGTCGGCAAGTTGGTCATTGGTTGACACATAGGATCGCTCAATATCACCTCGAGCAACATGATCTCTAATGAAGTGATGACAAATCTCAATGTGCTTTGTCCTTGTATGATCCATTGGGTTATAGGCAATCTTGATAGCACTTTCATTGTCACATAGTAGAGGCACTTTTTCACAATGCACACCGTACTCCTTTAAAGTTTACCTCATCCATAACAGTTGTGTACAAGCACTAGGAGCTGCCACATACTCAGCTTCGGTGGTGGAGAGAGATATTCAATTTTGCTTCTTAGAAGACCAACACACCAAGGACCTCCCAAGGAATTGGCAAGCCCCTGAGGTTGATTTCCTATCAACCTTGTCATATGAATGTGTATTTGATGATATACTCCTTACCTTAACACTAGTTGACAAAAGCTACTTCCCAAAACAGTCTTGGCTTAGTTTCCATATTCTAAAATGTTCTGGCATTTCAAAAAATGAGCCAAGATGCTTATGTAACCAAAACTATTTTTGTAACTTCTATTGACAAAACTATGGAGAGTTATATAATATAATCTCCTTATGTTTTCAAGACAGAACCTTCAACTACTCTTAGCTCTAGGATCTCCAAAACCTTTTTGTAAGCTTTTGGATTCTACTCTTGGTAGAGATACCAAGGACCTTACCTTGTTCAAACTCCAACCTATTTCAAATTACCCATCCTTACCTCAAGCTAAGCTTGGTGGTAACCCTACTAGTAGTTGATTTGTTTGTAAGATGAGTTGCCTTGATATGCTGTTTGAATTGTCTGCTTAGGACATAGTATGAGCTATTCTAGGAGCTCATCACTAGGATAAAGATTTCTCCAAATCATCCCACCCTAAGCAAGAATACAATCTGGATCTAATCCCTAGCTACTAAGTGATCATCTAAAACTCTTAACCAGATCAATTCTGAAGAAATCCCTTCTAGAAGTTTCCAAGTCAATGAGGACCAATATCAAGCATGGATCCCTTCCACTCAATATACTCTTCAACCACACCCACTTGATTATGCTTTGGTACCTTGCAACCCATCAAAATCATCACCACCCACACTCTAGTAAAAAACCCTAAATCTGCCAAATTTGGCAGTCTCGAAATCTGTTTTCAACATCACCTTTTTGAATGACTCCCTTTCTCAACCCTTGTGAATTTTTGGTAATGCACTTGAACCATATTGTTAAACATCCTAAGGACTACCGAGGACCACTCTTGACCTTGGTTATATCATACTCCAACCGGCTTGTTCTTGATGGTTTTGCAGGCAAGAAAATAACTATTCCTGCAAATCTAGTCAACATGCCTACTTTGATAGAAGCTCACACCACCATCCAACATTCTATGGACCAAATCTTTGCATGGTTGTGTTCTACTCATATAGGTCTATCAATATTTACTTCACTTGTTCCAAGTGGATCTTTGTGCTTCTTAAACCCACAAGGTTTTGAGGGCTAGTTGATAATCTGCTTTGGCAGGCTTATTTTATTCAAAGTTCAAAAGCCTGTCTTGGTGAGCTCAAGCAGGATCAAGCTCAAACCTCTACACCATTGAAATATACATCACTTGTTATATCTATCCATATATCCCATGCCCCAAGGGGAGCCCTAAGCTCCAAGATCCAGCAAGGTTTTGGTGGTATGAAAACAATCTTACCCAAGATCCTTAAATCTCTAGTTTTCACCAAAATCAACTTGGATTCTCCAATCCCAAGGTTGGAAATGCTTGTACACCTTGTATACATCATCTAACTTGATCATAAAGATTTATCAATAACTATCCATAATTATTATGGACCAAAACTATTTAATTCCCCTTAATAGGCAAAACCTCGAAAACCTCTTCCATAAAGGAAAGTTTGGTTTTTGCCAAAACACCTCTCCAACTTTTGGCTCAGTTGAGATCCATATATCCTACCCTGAATTCCCATCTCAAAAATAAATATTTTTGAGATTCTTTATTATTTCTTTTTGCCATTTTTCTTAAATGGCAGAAACAAGAAATAATCCTTTAAAAATACTTTCCCACCTCAATAAATCCCAATAAAATTCCCCAAGGTGTAATATGGTATCTAGGACCATTTCACACCAAAATCCCACCTTGTCCAATGTTAAAATATCAAATGAACTCCAAGAATTCATTTCTGCACTTTTTGAATAAATGATCTAAAGTGGACCAAAATTCATCCAATCAATCCCAATTAATTCTTGGAGCTATACCTTGTCCACATCCACCTACCAGCATCTTTGCCTCATCTTGCATAGGTCAAATTTCTAGACTTCCTTCATGACCATCTATTTGATCAAATGGGGCAAACTAAGGATTTATTGAGCCAAACCAAGAATCAATCACCACCAAGGCTCACCACAGCAACCACCATCTCCTCTAGTCGTGATCACTGTAGAAAATCACTGTAGCAGCTTGTCCTCTAGTGCTTGGACACTAGAGTTTATCCTCATGTGGGTGTCTTGCCTTGCAAACCTCCCTACTCCCCTTACAGTTGCTGCACACTGCTCCCTCTGCCCTGCAGCTCGACCAAAAAAACCCCTTCCCTTAGCCCACAGTAATACCAGCCCTGGTTTCACCCCCTCACCCTTGCTCCATAGGACAAGTCCACCATGAGCCTCACCCTTCAGTTTATAAGGACATAAGGTGCCCAGCACTCCCCCTTGCGGCTCATTTTCCTACTCTCCCCCTCTCTGGATCCCCTACACACTCACTACCGAAGCCCTGCTCTTCCAGCACCATGGAGAGGGAGAGCTTCTCCCCTTCGGTCTCTCGCAACCTCTCGAAGTGGAGGTCGTTTTCCTGCCTCTCTCTCACTGTAAGTCATCACGTCATGACCCTCTGGTCCCTCCAGATCTAATCCCCTCTCTCTTCTTCTATCGCAGAGGTGCCGGAGCAACCGCTGTTGGTGCATGCCTGAGCTTGAGTCTGTCGGTGGTCCGGTCAACCCCGAGCGTCTGCATCCCCTCCAAGACCACCCCTGCGCTCTATCCCACCCCCATATCCTCCCAGCCACCTTGCCGTCGGCATGCATGCCGTCCCGAGCCGGCGCCGGCGAGCCCCGACGCGAGCCCCACGGGCGCCCTCGCGCGAGCTAAGTCCCGGCGTCGAACCCGGTCCTGCCGCCCATCCCAGGACCGCCTCGCTCGGCCGCGTCACTCTGCGCGCTCTCCAGTCCCTCTCCGGCGCAGGTAAGCCCGCCCCGAGCTCCCCCAAGGCTGCCCTAGGGTTTCGGCGTGCCGCCAGGCCGCGGAGGTGGACGACGGGCTCCGCTCGTCGATCCCATCTCTAATCGGACAGCTAGGGGCGCCCCATACCTCTTCGACTCGTCGAGCCGCTCATGGGTGGGCCACGCGTGGCAGGCCGTTCAAAGCTCTCTCCCGCGCGCGGTGACGCCCTAATGGGCAAGCCTTGCTCTAAGTGGCCCATTCCGCTGCGAATTCGACATGAGCTGCCCTCCCAGTTTTTCTTTTATTTAAACACTTTTCCAGATCTTGAATTAGGCACCCCAGTTTAAATCAAAATAAAAATGCAAATCAGTCCCAATCGCCAAGTTTCGAATTTCTAGTAGTCCTCGGTTGTTTTCTTAAACATGCAGAGGTAACCCCTAGTCAAAAAGAATTTCTAGTATTTGTTGGTAATTAATCTACAGCAAGGTGTACTTTACACCAAATAATTTCCTCAGGTAGTTTTACATATCAAATTGGGGAGAACCAAAGCTCTACTGGAAGGTATTTGATATACCTGTTATCTAGCATAGGTCCAATGACAAGGTGAACAGTAGTGTGCCCATAGCTAAAATAACAAAAACAGAGAGTTTCTGCCTTTAGAAAATTCTCTAGGTCAAACCAAATGCCGTATTGATCTATTTCCAACTCCCATGGATGTGCCTTATCAAAATCTATCAAACCCCAGTAGCCCAGATTTTATTGAGCTCTGGTTGAATTGTAGTAAATTAAACTATTCTGGGTACCCCTTTTTCACTAAATAAATAACTCCAGGAGTTTGACACCTCTAAAATGAGTGAATTCAATTCCTACAGAACGGTATTCTGAATACCTACAATGTGTCTTTGGAATCAAATCAAGAGCTGTTGTAGATTTAATCTGGTGAAAAAGACAAGATGTCTACAGAACTGCCTTTGGGAATTTCCTGAGGGCATTCTAATAACTATTTTGGCAAGATTCCAACTCTCAGTGAACAAGTACACCAAGACTTAACTATCCACCCAAAGAAATAATTTTTGGACATACAAAACATTTCTGGTGAATTATTTCCTAAAACTAGAGCCTTTATCACTAGAAAATTCATAGGAAATTAAAGAAAAGTGATAAAATAGTGAAACCACTTTTGTTGGTTTCATTTTATCAACATCTATCTGTTGGTATCATTTCTACACCATGGTATCATACATAAAATGTCCTTGGTCCAAAACCCTCCCCTTAGGTAGTCCCTCGACAATAAACCCCAAGGGATGTTCATCCCCTTCTCCAAGGCCATCTCAACCTCCTAAATCCCACCCTCTCTAAAACTACTGAACCTTAATTGAAGATTATTCAATTGCTTGTTTGCTGTATTGTAATAATGTTTGTATGCCTTGTTTTGATTGTGGTCTTGCTTGTTTGCATGTATACTCGATGACGGCAATAGTTGTGCTTGTATTGACGCAGAGAAGAAGAGATCTTATTATTATTGGTTATTATTGGATATTCTGAAGAAGAAGTCCAGGTACATATATGCCATATTGCGGATCTCAGGACAGCCACCTTCTTACTCATAAGCCTCGTCCTACTGTTTTACTTATGCATGTTTTACTATATGTTGACATATATATGGTAGTGGTTTCGCCCCTCCGAACTACTACACTTCTGTACCATTAAGTACAACCCCCTTGGAGACACCTACTTTTCCCTGGTAGAATAGATGGTGTAATACACCATACCCCTTTGGAGACCCCGGTTTAGCCGAAGCAAAGCTAGAGGATGGGAAGACCCAGGAAAAAGTTTTACCAAATGTTTTATGATAAAACCTTGGTGAGGTGGGACCTCCCAAGAGATGTTGAAAAGGAAGAAGATTTTGTTTTACAAAATCCGGAAGGAAAGATGGAGGAAAAAGGTTTACAAAAACGCACCCGGTTCTTTGCAGTTTTGCTAGAACAATTAACCATGTGCAACCACATTACTCTGATATGGGACAGGGCTGGATTTGATGTTTGCTTACTCTGGTATAAGCTGCCTCACAACAACTACAGGGGATCGGGGATCCCTAGAGGGTGGGCCTTCTCCGATAAAGGTCCATGTGGGACATCGACTTGTAGAAGGAACAAAGGGTCTGCTAGCCTCCACACGTTACTATGAGCCCCCCATTGAAAGCGCACACTCAAGAAGTGGAAAAAGCGCTCCGGTTGGTCCTCGGTACCCGACGTCCCGGTTTTGAGGGGATTAACACTCATAGGGTAGGCACTTATATTGGAGTGGGCATCCGGAGAGTCTTGATCGGTTACTCGACCCACGATCGGTGAAGATCAGGGTGGTGTACCCGGATGGTGTGGGTAAAGTGTACAACCTTTGCAAAGTGTAAATCTATTCGAATAGCCGCGTCCGCGGTCATGGAGGGTTGGGAAGGTTGATGTAGAGCGGTGTTGGTTTTGTTTTCAAAAAGGATTTTGGAAAAGCAAAGGCTTTAAAAATATGTTGACCATGGGATGGTCGAAAAGCAAAAAGGTTTTGACCATGGGATGGTCAGAAAGGAATGAAAGGAGTTTGGTCGTGGGACGACCGGATGAAAGGAACAAATGGGTGACCCAATCCTAATGTTCAAAATGGTTTCCAAAATGTCTTACAAAAGCTTTTCAACAAAGATATGTAGATGCTATATCTACAAGAGAAACTTGAGAAAAGAGCCTCTCCTGGAGCCCTCCTAATACCACAGCCATATTGCATATCCTCTTGTTATTATTATTCTCTTAAGGTGGTTTGCGAGTACATTCAAAGTACTCACTGGCATTGTCCCTGGATATTAACTTGGTCAGATATCAAGACGTGGTGAAGTGGACGACTATGCGAGCTAGGACGTCTCCCCAGTCAGTTGCTTGTAGGTTGAGGCATGATTGGGCTCTGCCTGTAATGATGTTCCGCTGCTGAAGATGGCATAGCCATAACGGCATTTATGTAAGTCTTGTATTTCGATATATCTCAGATGTTGTAATGTTACTTGTCGGTTATGTGCCATGACTAACTGATCATGGGATCGTGGTTGTATGCATAACAGGGATTCTCGGAGGATTAATCCGGGGGCCCCAGAACATTGTTGATGAAGATCGATGTGTAGCCCTTCAAGATGCAAGCATCGTCTTCCTCTTGAGTGGTTTGGTGGTGGAGATCTTGTGTACGATGGCTATGGAGGTGGTGGAGCGGAAGGGCTCCACCCTTAAGGCATGGATGTATTTCTCTGGAGGTGGCTAGGGTTCCCCTCTCTAAATAGGCATTCTGAAGGTCGGTTTTGTAAACCGACAGAGCTCGGGACCGAATATGCCCATTGGGCCTTCACAAATGTTGTTCCATTTGATGAAACAGAACTAACGGAGGGTGGTACAACCAATACAGTACGGGCGAGCCCTTCCCGTACCACATGGCATTAAACCCTCTATAATCTGTGGTATTATGGCTGCAATTTCTTCATATGAACTCCGATTGAGGTGTTCTTTGGATTTTTGGATTCGTATGGACGAGGGCTACAACACCATGGTCTTGGATCAGAAGTATGAGATGATGGAAAAATATGACTTTTCCACATCTCATATGGCTAAGTCTGATGTATGTAACTTCTCCATATTGAATCATCTTGGCTTCTTTTATCCATGATTGTCCATAGCACTTACACACAAGTCAAATACAAGCAAAAGTAATAAAATCCTACAAAACTACTAGTTGTGCAAAGTCCATATGACAATGAATGATAACTAGTAATCATGCATAATGGGCATAGTTATAGCTAGATATAGCATGTGATGAGTGAAAATATGAATAATTTTCATACTTAAAAAAGCATCATTGTTGCACTCATCAATTTTTCAAAATAGAAAATAGAAAAGGAAAAAAGAAAATTGAAATAGAATGTTTCTAGACCATAGCTCATCCTTTTCTCTATCTATCATCCACCCACACGCACTAGCCCAGCAACCGGTCCACGTGCAACCTGTCCCCGACCTAATATCCCTTCGACCTCCTTTTTATCGTCTTCTTTGTCGATGATGCTGAGCAGCTCACTGTCTTCAATGCCACCGCTCGCATGCACCATGATTTGTGTCGATGCCACCATCCGCGAGGATAGGATAAGCAGGCCATGATGACATCCTCGCTCTCCCTCATCCTAATTTCCCTCCCTCGTGCCCTCTCTCATCTCGTAGAACAACCCCGAAAACCTAGGCCACACTCGTTGCTCGTCATCATCAAAGTCCACCCCATGCCCCTTCGAGTACCCGACAAACTCCACCTCGCTTTCCTTGTTCACCATGTTGAAGTGTGCAAGCCAGAGTATCCCTAGATGACTAAATCAAACCTTTTATCCTTGCCGCCATAGTACGCGTCGATTTCGATCGCGCCTCGCCTCCCCGGCCCCTCCATGATGATCCTGGTGAGCTCCTGAGCACTCTAGTGCACTCCACCATCTCTCTCCTTGTACCGCGCCCGCACCGTAGATCGCCTTCCTCCGATGTCAGATATGGTCATTATCATTGTTCCGGTTACCAAACCTAAGCAGCGCCGCCCCTTTTTGGTTCCTATTGTCGCCTTGGTTCGAAAGCATGCAATCCTGTCACCTAGCTCTCCCGATAGCGCTACCCCTCGCCATCATCTGATGCAGCCACCAATGTGCCGATGTATCAGCCGCGTGATGCTTATGTGGCTTGTTAGGCGTGTGATCAGTGCTACGCAAGCTTTGCCTCAGCGGCATATGTCGTGGCCATAGGATCCACTAATCAGTGACAAGGGCTAGCCAGTCTCAGTAGAAAATGATTCAATCTTCGTGAGCCTCACCTAATAATCTTTTTTATATATAATTTTAGAAAATAAATAAATCTTATAAAATCAATAACTTTTATTCTATAATCTAGAAAAACATGTACAATATATCAAAAACTTCTAGAAAAAGAGTAAGATCTGCAATTTAAATCTATGTTCATACATTGTCAAGTAACATAATAAAATATTTTTACTATTTATCATATATTCCATAAAGTAATAAAACCTTAGAAAAAGCATATCTTATTAACTAAAAATAAGATATATATATAATATAACAAAATGATTACAAAAGTAATATTTTCATGTTAAAAATATTATATTATACTTTTGAAGTAGATAAAAATTTAATACTCTAATAATCTCATTTAAACATTTTTCTTTATGTTATTAATTGATAGTAGGTTATATAAAATTATTTATGCCATCACTATTATTCACTTAAGTTCTAATTGTAATAATCATCTCAATTGTTACTTTTTTATGAAAAAACAATTCAAACCTTCTTAAATGCATTTTCTAAATTATCATTTGAAAATGATTGTCTACCATTTTATAAAAGGGATTTCTATTTTCGTACCCTCGGTTCGTTAGTTGTACTCAGCTTTCCCCAGCCGCTTAGTTTTCCTCCCTTTTGTCTATCTCCTTGTACGAAACTCTCACATGGCCTGAAACTCGCCGTCTGTTAGCCTTGCCGTTACGTGCTGACAAGTGGGGCAGCGTTCAGTCGGGTCTCGTAGTGGACCCTCATCGTTACGTGCTGACAAGTGGGGCCGCATTCTGTCAGGTCCCGTAGTGGACCCTTGCTGTTACATGCTGACAAGAGGGGTCGTGTTCAGTCAGTTCCTGTAGTGGACACCTCTCTCAAATTATCCAAATCAGCATCAGACCCACAACTTATCCACGTGAGCACTGGACCCATAGTTTATCCACGTGAGCGCCGGACCCATAGCTTACCCAGGTTGGCGTTGCAAGATGGGACCCTGAGCCAGCCCCACGCCCACTCCCGTGTCCTTGCCTCCCCTTTCTTCTTCTTCTCAAGTGATGGCGGCCCTTTGTCTAGCTTCATTTTTAAATAGTGAAATGTAATGTATATACGAAAATTATATGAAGTTTATACACCTTTGAACTCTTTGAAATCGCACTTAGGACATGATAATGTTGTGCTAATAAAATATTGAGAGATTATCATTTCCATGGAGTGAAATATAATGCATAAACTTGCGTATACGGAAATTATACACATTTGAACTCTTTGAAATCGCACTTAATACGTGATAATGTTGTGCTAAGAAAATATTGAGAGATTATCATTTTCATAGAGTGGAACGTAATGCAAAAACTTGCATATGTGAAAATTATAAACCTTTGAACACTTTTAAATCGCACTTAATACGTGATAATGATGTGCTAACAAATTTTTGAGAGATTATTATTTTCTTCCCCATTTTCATAGAGTGGAATGTAATGCATAAACTTGCATATACGAAGATTATACACCTTTGAACTCTTTGAAATTGCACTTAGGACATGATAATGTTGTGCTAAGAAAATCATGAGAGAGATTATCATTTCCATGGAGTGAAATATAATGCATAAACTTGCGTATACGAAAATTATACACCTTTGAACTCTTTGAAATCGCACTTAATACGTGATAATGTCGTGCTAAGAAAATCTTGAAAGATTATAATTTTCATAGATTGAAATGTAATGCACAAATTATACACCTTTGAACACGTTCCCTTCAAATTATATTCAAGTTCATTTGTTTATGGAGTTAAAGTACCGGTGGCAAACTTGTTATTTTGCATGGATAGAGGGGTGCCCCCAATAGATATAGGGGTTATCCTATCCGCTAGATCACAGAGAATCAATGATTGGTGGGCACGATCGGCATGACAACTGTCTCAACCAATCAGAGCATAGCAGCAAAGATGAGCATAAGTGTGAGAGATTGTGACCAAGAGAGGGGAAAACTGAGTAGAAGTTAAGAGCCAAGGGCAAAAATGAGTAGAACTTAAATACCAAGGGCAAGACTGATAAAGGGATTCTAATAGAAAATAGAAAAAGATTTAAAAATGGAAAATGTGTCTTTTATACAACAAAATACATCTTGGCATACATCAAACTATTTGCAATTTAAATATACACCAGTCTGACAATTATTTCCTCATTCAGACAAACTATGTTTCGAGGAGGGATGTTTTGGGAAGTGGATTGAGTAGAAAGCCATGAACCTTCATAGAGAGTAGGTGATTTAAGAAGTTGTGATTTAGGTTAAAACTTGATTTATATGCATTTCCTATGGTGGCATGTCACATAATAAGACTCCCTAGGTAGATGCCACTATGTTTTGATCTTTTTGAATTTGTTGTGCATAAAATGACCCAATTAGCTAGCTAAAACCCATTCGTTGACTCTGTGTTGACCAGCCACCAGAGGGTAAAATTGAGTATATTGCACACGACAATGTTAGTACTGGAGGGAAAAATTGAGCACAACCAAACTGTCAGTGTTACATTCGAGGGAAAAACTGAGCATAACTAAGTCACCAGGGTTAGACACGAGGGAAAAAACGTGACTCATGGTATGCGTGTGTGGTGCACAGGGCGGTAGCGGACACGTGTGGCTGTGCACGGTGTAGTAGCGTATGCGGTTACGCGGTGCATGGTGGTGCAACGAAACATCGCTTCCCTTCTCCTTTAATAGGCCACCTCACTCTCACTCATCACTCACTCACTCCCTCAATCGTATCCACTGTCCCATCACCTTCTGCAAACTCCCAAGAAAACCCCAAGCACGCCGGCGATGGAGAAGAATGATGCGGTGGCCATCGGCACCTCCAAGGCTGCCGGTGAGGAGGCCCCCATGCATGCCCCTGTCCAGGCATCGAAGGCACCCATCGTCCATGTCCCCGCATCCGCCATAGCCACCGGCGAGGAGGCCCCATCGGTCTCGGGCAGAACCCGCTCGGCTGGGACCCCTACGAGGAGGTTGATTACATAAGGCCGAAGAACCCCTATGACACCAACATCAGCGACCCATGGTCGGAGGTAACCAGGGTTTTGTCCCCTTCCCTTCTTCTTCCCTCATTCCCATTGTTAGATGCTAGATCGTATGTTATTAGGGTTCGGATGTTCATATTTTTACAGTAGCTAATCCTCTTGTGTTAGATCTCGTATTTCCATGAATCCCCCTGTTCGTATTTGAATCCCCCCATTCATAGTTGGGATCAGTATTCGATTTGGTTTGAGATTTGGGGAATAATCAAGGGATCTCAATCGGTTAATTTATGAAAATAATAAATCCTGATAATCTAAGTATCTCAATCATGTCCTTATTGCAGTGTACTGTTTTTTCCAACAGGAGGATAGCAGCGACATCTGCAGGGACGACGAGTCCAAGGACACAAAGACTCGTCATGTGCTAAGGAGGCTGAAGTCTGGCCAGTATGATAACTACTTCACCGGCGACATCTACAGGTGCCCCTTCTGCACCACTAGGAGGCTCCGCGCCACCAACTACAACTCCCTCGTGAAGCATGCCGAGGACATGAGGACCTGAGGCAAGTCTCAGAACATCCACGGCTTCAGAGCCAAGCACCAGGCGCTCGACCTTCACCTCCGCAACCAACAGAAGGTGGCCATCGAGGAGGGTCATATGCCCCCAATCAAGCCCAAGGCGCCCAAGGTCAAGGGACTAGGCAGCAGGAAGTGGAGGAGGCGCCAGAGGGAGGAGGCGGAGGCCCTCCTAGCGGAGGTAATGAGGGGCCACTGATCTTGTGTTGCTGGTATTGTTGTAAAGCAGCTTCTTTTGTCTTGTCTGTGTTGAACTTGTTTGCTGCTATTGCTAAGCAGCCTAATTTCTGAATCTCGTTAAGTACCATACTATATAACCTATATTAGCTGTTTTATCTACATATGCTCTATTTACTGAATTTATTAATGGTGCTGGTTAGATTTATTGCCAGCTTGGTGAAAAACGAGGGCCACAAGGAAAATGAATGAAGAGAGAAGTTGAACATAATTGTTAGCGAGAGAGAGGGGAAAAGGCGCTCATAAAAAGGCCAATCATAAAAATAACAAAAAAGAAAACCCTCGTAACCACCAAACGCGTCCCACGAGGTCCCACACCATATCCCCCATAATCAGCGAGAGATGGATGGCCGGTCCACCGTGTATCCTGGTCCCACCTGTCAGCATTAATGGTCGAGACGACGTAATCTAACGCTCAACGCATGACCCGCCCCAACGCGGTCCCACTGGTTAGCATGTAACGGTCAAGCCTTTGACCTGACAGCATCCCCTGTCCGAGCGCCTGTGAGGGTTTTCGAATAGAGGGAAGGGAAAAGTGAGGAAAAACTAAGCGGCTAGGGAAAACTAAGTACAACTAACGAACTAGGGGCACGAAAATAGAAATCCCTTTACAAAAAGGTTCTAAAAATAATAAAATCATCAAGATGTTATTTTTGAGTTATTAATTTTTTTTATAAACTCTTGTACAAATTGTAAATTTACTTGAATCCAAAGAAATATTCTTATATAGTTAAGATAATACCATTTTATTATTTATAAATACTAGGGAAAAGCCCGTGTGTTGCACTGGAAGAGATAAAAACAACTTTTAGGTGATAATCAGCTACGCAACCTATATTTTGTCCCAAAATAATTTAACCTATGCAAGCCTAGCTTTAGTTTGTCCTTTTATTCTAATCTATAATTTTTATTTGATTTAATATTTTGGACTTCATTGGAAAAAATATTGGGCGTGTGGTCACGTTAGCCAGCCGTCGCAGATTTAGGAGAGTGTTGTGTATGCAGTACTTGCTGATTTGTGATATATATGTGTTAATCCTTATCATAGAGGCACAGACTGCAGTAGTTCACGGAACTCGTAGTGCATTCTCATGTCAACCAAATTTAATATTCACAGGACAAGTGAAAGTTGAAGGGAATATGCCCGAGAGACAATAATAAAGTTGTTATTATCATATTCCAAGTATATGAGAGATGTTTATTTTGTATGCTATAATTGTATTAACTAGAAACATTAATACATGTTTGTTTAATAAAAAATATAGAGTTCCTAGATATGCCTTTCATATAAACTAGCTCGTTGATTGACGAGATGATCAAGGTTTCCTGATAATGTACATTGAATATTGTTAATAACGAGTTTACAACATTGGTGGAATGATGTCATGAACATTCATCTGAAGTATAGTAATACAATCAAAGACGTTACGTTTACATTGTTATAAAATTATAAGAAGTAACCCTAATCCTTAGACCATAAGATCAGGTTAATTGCTAACACCGTAAGAGTACTTTGATAACATCAAACGTCACACCGTAACAAGGTGACTATAAAGGTGAGTTTGGGTACTCTGAAAGTGGTATGTTGAGGCTCATGGATCAAGAGTGGAAATTTTACATCCCGATGACGGAGAGATATACTCTAGGCCCTCTCGTAATATCACATTAACATAGCTTGCAAGCAAGTGATGAGATCACTAGAATGTTATATCACGAGAACGAGAAAAGAGTACTTGTCAGTAACAAGATCAAACTAGGTATGGGAATACCGATGATCAAATCTCAAACATATAATATATGACAAGACAAAGGGATTTAGTTATAAACATAAAAGGTTCTCATGATCACTAGAGTCATCGTTGAATGTGTGTGAGTTAGTATGGATCTCCAGGTCCCACTACTGATTATTGATCAGAGAGGGATCTCGACCATGTCTGCATTATTCGTGAACCATAGGGTGACACACTTAAGAGATACCAACACCATTTGGATAAAATATGTTTTAGAGAAAGATTATGAAAGCACTGAAATTATTTCGATGGACACTGAAATAGTTTCGGGTGAAATTGGTTCTATATATGATATCAAAATGTTGTAAGGGGTTTTATGTGAATGTTTTTAATTAAAGTAATTAACAAAATTCTAAATAAAATAAATAAATTTAATAGTTTTATTAAATGAGAGATGCATTGAATTTGGTAGAAATTTAATGGGTGTTAGTGAAAGTGTGAGTGGAAGCTCAACCCACATGAATGAAGGGAGAGGTGGGGGCACCACCTTGGCCGCTGGCCATGGGAGGGGATGCCCCCCTATAAAGGGCCTCCTACTCCTCCTCTCACTTCACACCTCCTTGTGAAGGATCTCTCTATCCCCTCTAGATTATTCCCCCATGGCTTCAGATTAGCAAAGTACATGTTCCCGGTGGCTTTGTCTGGAAGGAGTTGCTGCTTCCGCTGCTTTGCTTTAGTGAGGATGCAGAGGTTGTCGGATGATGATGTCTACGCACTTCTATTCTTGTAGACAGTTGTTGGGCCTCCAAGTGTAGAGGTTTGTAGAACAGCAGCTAGTTTTCCCTTAAGTGGATCACCCCAAGGTTTATCGAACTCAGGGAGGAAGTGGTCAAAGGTATCCCCTCTCAAGCAACCCTGCAATCAAGATTCAAGAAGTCTCTTGTGTCCCCAACACACCCAATACACTTGTCAGGTGTATAGGTGCACTAGTTCGGCGAAGAGATAGTGAAATACAAGTGGTATGGATAATTATAAGTGGTAACGGTGCTAGAAAATAGCTTGATGGCGTGGAAAAGACTAAAGTAAAACTGAAATAAAGATGGAAGAAAACAAACATGTAATAGATCTAATTGCAAATGGTGTTGCAATGCTCAGAAACAAGGCCTAGGGATCATACTTTCACTAGTGAACACTCTCATATAAATATATTCTTCTTTATGATACTACGCTGAACTACTCTCCGGTTGGACACTCTAATCGATGGTAGGGCTATAACAGCACACCTCAAAGTTCATCTTTCCCATCTAGGTAACCTCACACTGTCACCTTGAGCGCTAGATGGTTCCAACAAACACCACAATTTCATAAAGACATCCAACTCCAAATATAACTCATAACAAGTATTTGTAATCTCTAGCCTAAGTGCCACCATGGTGTGCACACTGTCAACTTCACACACATGGGGAGAGTAGAGATGTATTAAAGCACTTGAGTGGCAAGGTAGATCTACTTGATTACAAAGCTCATGATCACAATATGATCACGCATAGAGAGAGAGAGATGAACACATAGCTACCGGTAGAACCCTTAGCCTCGAGAGAGATCTACTCCCCCCTCATCATGGGAATCAGCAACGGTGATGGAGATGGCGGTGGAGATCGATGGAGATGGCTCCGAGGGCACTTCCCCGTCCCGACAGGGTGTCGGAATAGAGACTTTCTGTCCCCCGAATCTCCCCTTCGTTGGCGGCGGCACTGCGGAACTTTTCGTGGCTGGAGGCTTGACGATTTAGGGTTTATGCATCGAGAGGCTTCTTATAGGCGAGAGGGGAGACCGAGGGGGTGTCGGAGGGGCCCACACCACCCCTAGCGCGGCCTGGCCAGGCTTGCGCCACCAGGTGGTGTGGCCAGCTCCTGGCCCCTCTCCGTCTCGTCTTCTGGCTCCGTGAGTCTTTCGGTAAAATATCGACTTTGGCTTTTGTCCCGTCCAATTCCGAGAATATTCATTTTCTGACTTTCTGGAACCAAAAACAGCAGAAAACAGGCAACTGGCACTATGGTATCTTGTTAATAGGTTAGTCCAAGAAATCATATGAAAAGTACTCCAAAGTGTGGACAAAACATTAGAAAGTAGATAAAACCAAGCATGGAACATCAAAAATTATGATTACGTTAGCAACGTATCAGATGACCGTATGTGTGTGCGATCACGGATGCACTGATGAGTTGCGGTGTTAGACTTCCTCGTGAGCTTGAGATCGGCAAGTGAATGACTACATCATCCACGACTTCAATCTCATAACACTTGTTCACTCTTCGAAGGTAAGTTCTATATGGATGTATATCCACCCTTTGATTATATCTAGGTATATAGATCTTGGTTCTTAGTTGTTCACATCGTAGGAATTTTTTTGTTTTCTATGTTGTGAACCCAACAGTGGTATTAGAGCCTAATATGTGCATCGATGCTTTGCACGGGTAGAACCCATATGATTATGTGGACGTTGATGATCATGTTATTGCATATTCTATGTATTTTGGATATTGGTGGCATAGTGGGATGAAGTGGCCCGGACTAAATTTACATGTCCTCGCAAATGAGGCTTGTTCCACACTTGACATTAAACTAGTTTTGCATAAGTGGCTAGCGGGTGTCTGTCTCTCCTACTATAGTCAATATCTGATTTACAATGAGTTGCTAATGATTTGATTATCATCGTTGTGGTTCAATGTTTGTAGGTAAGAACGGTTCTATCTTTGAAATCCCTAAGCCACTAAAAAACTTGCAATTGATAAATTAGAGGCATCTAGTTTAGTTGTTGCTGGGAAAGTGTCATGATATGGTAATGTTATAATTTGTAGTATGGATTGATACTCTTGGAAATTATAACATACCAAAGTGTAAGTTCCATAGACCTTGGCCTTACACATATAGGAATGGTGAAGCTCATACCACAATGCACAAGATAGTGATCAAGTGCAAGAACCATATCATATCACTTTTGGCATATGATGTTTGTTTGCATCTTATATTACTTGTATGGTTATTTAGTAGAATTATAAGATGATCCCTCATTTAAGTATTAAGATAAAATGTGTTTCCTTTAGTATGAACCATTAAGAAAGTTCATTGTTTCGAGACACCACGTGATGATCGGGTGTGATAGACTCTATGTTCGCATACAACGGGTGTAAGACAGTTTTACACACACACGGGTATTAAGGTTCTTACTTGGTGAGCCTAGCATGTACAGACATGGCCTCAGAACACGAATCCAAAAGTAAAGAATGATCCATATGGTTGATATGATGCCATCTAGATGCTCGCCTAAGCTACACCAATTCACGTGATGATCGGTCTTGGTGTAGTGGATGTGGTTCATGTAATCACCAAAAATACACAAGGGATGTTGTTTTTGAGTGGGAGTTCATTTGTAATTTGGATTAGTTGAACTCAATATATCATAAACTTAGTCTAAATAAACTTTGCAAATTCTGTTGTAGATGGCACCACCTGCTTTTAATTTCAATGTGAAAGAGACATGTGCGAATGGTAGCAAATTTACCAACTGGGCCCTGAACTTGAGGATTCTCCTCACTTCTGCACAAAAGCAATATTTGCTAGAAGCACCGCTTGGCCCCCACCTCCTAATGATTCTCCTAAAAATGTAAAGAATGTTTACTTAAGTCATTAGGACGACCACAATATGGTTCATTGCGGCATACTATATGGGCTAGAGACAGAACTCTGAAAGTGTTGCGAGAATGGCAATGCTTTTGATACCATGGATGAATTGAAAAAGATTTTCGATATCCATGCTACCGTGGAGAGTTATGATGCTTCAAAAAAGTTCTTTAGCTTCATGATCGAGGAGAACAACTCCGTTAGTGAGCATGTGCTCAAAATGTCTAGGTACGCCGATAAGATTGTAGCCTTGGGAATAATGATTCCCATTGACTTAGGCATACATCATGTTCTCCAATCTCTGCCACTAAGCTATAAAAGCTTCATGATAAACTATAACTTGCAGGGCATGAATAAGACTCTCCCCGAGCTTCTGCCAATGCTTAAGACTGCTGAAGTGGAGATTAGGACAGAACATCAACTTTTGATGATCAATAAGACCACCGGTTTTAAGAAGGACAAGAAGGGTAAAGAGATGGGTAACTTCAAGAAGGGCAGAAAATTTGTTGTTGCACCTAAGAAGAAGACCTGGGCTAGGCCAAAGTCTGATACCAAGTGATACTATTGTAAGGGGACTAGCCACTGGAAGCACAACTGTCCCAAATATTTGGTAGACAAGAAGGCCGGCAAGATGAACAAAGGTATATTTGATATACATGTTCTTGATGTGTACTTAACTAGTACTCGCAGTAGCACCTGGGTATTTGATACTGGATCGATTGCTAATATATGTAACTCGAATCAGGGGCTACGGAATAGGTGACCACTAGCAAGGGATGAGGTCACGATGCGTGTCGACAATGGATCAAACATTGATGTGATCGCCGCCAGAACGCTGCCTCTCCATTTACCATCTGGATTAAATTTAAACCGCAATAATTTTTCTTTGGTGCATGCGTTGATCATGAACATTGTATCTGAATCATGTTTATTGCAAGAAGGTTATTCCTTTAAATCCAAAAACAATGGTTGTTTGATTTATATGAATGATATCTTTTATGGTCATGCACCCATGATGAATGGTTTATTTCTTTTGAATCTCGGTAGTAGTAATACACATATTCATAATGTAGATGCCAAAAGGATTAAACTTAATGATGATATATCCGCATATATGTGGCATATTGGTGTAAAACACATGAAGAAGCTTCATTCTGATGGACTTTTAGAATCACTTGATTTTGAATCACTTGATACATGTGAGCCATGCCTTATGGGCAAGATGACTAGAACCTCATTTTCCGGTACAATGGAACGGGCAACAGATTTATTGGAAATAATACATACTTATGTATGTGGTCCAATGAGTGTGTAGGCGCGAGGTGGATATAGTTGTTTTGTTACTTTCACGGATGATTTGAGAAGATATGGGTATATCTATTTGATGAAACACGAGTCTGAAACCTTTGAAAAGTTCAAGGATTTTCAGAGTGAAGTGGAAAATCATCGTAATAGAAAGATTAAATTTCTATGATCCGATCGTGGAGGTGAATATCTAAGTTACAAGTTTGGCACACACATGAGAGAGTGTGGAACAGTTTCACAACTTACGCCTGCCGGAACACCACAGAGTAATGGTGTATCAGAGCGTCATAATCGTACCTTATTAGATATGGTTCAATCTATGATGTCTCTAACTGACTTGCCACTTCCATTTTGGGGTTATGCACTAGAAACCATTGTATTCACTTTACATAGGGCACCTCTAAATGCATTGAAATGACACCATATGAACTATGGTTTGGAAACAAACCAAAGCTGTCATTTCTCAAAGTTTGGAGATGTGATGATTATGTGAAGAAACTTCAACCTAATAAACTCGAACCCAAAGCGGAAAAATGCATCTTCATAGGATACCATAAAGAAAAAATTGGGTATTCCTTCTATCACAGATCTGAGTGCAAGGTTTTCGTTGCCAAGAATGGATCCTTTCTAGAGAAGGAGTTTTTCGCGAAAGGTGTGAGTAGTCGGAAGGTAAAACTCGAAGAGGTTATTGAACATTCTCTTCATGAAACAACAAGTGGCACAGCACTGAAGTTGTTCCAAAGTTGACTTCACCTAATCAAGAGATGATAAAGATCATGAAACTCTAAAATAGGACACTACTAAAACCTCGCAGGACACATGCAGCTCCTGAACTATACGAAAATCATGTCATAAATTTCATGGTAGATGGAAATGATGAGCCTGCGATGTATGAAGAAGCGATGATATCCCAGATTCCAACAAATGTCTAGAAGCCATGCAATCCGAGATGGAATCCATGTACGAAAACCAGGTTTGGACCTTGGTTGACTTACCTCGCGGCCGAAAGGCCGAGAATAAATGGATTTTCAAGAAGAAAGCTGACGTTGATGGTAATTTGACCATCTATAAAGCTTGACTTGTCACAAAGGGGTTTTGAAAAATTCAAGGAGTTGACTATGATGAGACTTTCTCTCCCGTAGAGATGCTAAAGTCGATTAGGATTATGTTAGAAATTGCTGCATTTTTCGAATATGAAATTTGGCAGATGAATGTAAAAACCACGTTTCTCAATGGTAAAATTAAAGAAGAGTTGAATATGATACAATCAAAGGGCTTTGTTGATTCTAAGGATGCTGACAAGGTTTGCAAACTTCAGCGATCCATCTATAAACTGAAGCAAGCATCCTGGAGTTGGAATTTCCGCTTTGATGAGGTGTCAAAGAGTTTGGATTTTTCCAAACTTACGGAGAAGCTTGTATTTACAAGAAAGTGAGTGGGAGCTCTATGGCATTTCTAATATTATATGTGGATGACATATTATTTATTGGAAATGATATAGATCTTTTAAATAGTAATAGAAGTTATCTTAATAGCAAATTTTTGATGAAGGACCTTGGTGAAGCATCATACATACTCCCTCCATCCCAAAATGTAAGGCGCCTAAGCTTTAGCCAAAATTCAACATCTTCTAAGTTTGACCAAGTTTATACGAAAAAATATGAATATCTACAATATCAAATGGATATTTTGAGAAACTATACTTTCTGGTGAATCTATTGATATTGATTTGGTATTATGATTGTTTATATTTTATGTATAAATTTGGTCAAACTTTAAATATGTTGACTTTTGACTAAACCTTAGGCGCCTTACATTTTGGGACGGAGGGAGTACTAGGCATCAAAATCTATAAAGATATATCAAGATACCTAATTGGGTTATCGCAAAGTACATACCTTGAAACGATATTGAAGCAGTTCAGTATGGACAGAAGTAAGAAAGGGTTCTTACCTATGTTACAAGGCAAGCCATTAAATAATACTCAAAGTCCGGCTACGGCGGAAGAAAGAGAGATAATGGATAAGATCTCGTATTCCTTAGCCATAGGCTCTATTATGTATGTCATGCTATGTACGAGACTAGATGTGGCACATGATATTAGTTTGACTAGCAGGTACCAATCTGATCCATGTTTAGAACACTGGATAGTGGTCAAGAATATCCTTAAGTACTTGAGAAGGACTAAGGATATGTTTCTCGTGTATGGAGGTGAATAAGAGCTTGTTGCTAAGTGTTATGTCGACACTAGCTTTGACACTGATCCGGATGACTCTAAGTCTCAATCCGGGTACGTATTTCTCATGAATGGAGCAGCTCCAAACAACCTGTGGTGGCGGGATCAGCAATGGAGGCGGAATATGTTGTTGTTTCAGAAGCGGTGCAGAAAGCGGTTTGGATGAAGGAGTTCATAACTGAACTAGGTGTGGTTCCTAGTGCGTTGGACCCAATGGTTATCTATTGTGATAATAATGGAGCCATAGCCAATGCCAAAGAACCGAGGTCTCACAAGAATTCCATGCATATCAAGATCCAGTTTGACTCCATCTGCGAGCATGTCAAGGATGGAGATATAAAGATTTGTAAAGTACATATGGATCTGAATGTAGCAGACCCATTGACTAAAACTCTCCCTAGGGAAAAACATGATCAACACCAGAACTCCATGGGTGTTAGATTCATCACTATGTAATCTAGATTATTGTCTCTAGTGCAAGTGGGATACTAAAGGGAATATGCTCGAGAGGCAATAATAAAGTTGTTATTATCATATTCCAAGTATATGATAGATGTTTATTTTGCATGCTATAATTGTGTTAATCGGAAACATTAATAAATGTGTGTTTAATAAATAAATATAGAGTTCCTAGTTATGCCTCTCATATAAACTAGCTCGTTGATTGGCAAGATGATCAAGGTTTCCTGATTATGGACATTGGATGTTGTTAATAACGAGGTCACAACATTGGTGGAATGATGTGATGAACATTCATCTTAAGTATAGTAATACGATCAAAGTCATTATGTTTACATTGCTATAACATCATATGAAGTAACCCTAATCCTTAAAACATGAGATCATGTTAATTCCTAACACCATAAGAGTACTTTGATAACATCAAACGTTACACCATAACAGGGTGACTATAAAGGTGAGTTTGGGTACTCTAAAATGGTTATGTTGAGGCTCATGGATCAAGAGTGGAATTTGTGCATCCCGATGATGGAGATATGTACTTTGGGCCCTCCCGTGATATCACATTAACATAGCTTGCAAGCAAGTTATAAGATCACTAGAATGTTATATCACGGGAATGAGAAAAGAGTACTTGTCAGTAACAAGATCAAACTAGGTATGGGGATACCAATGATTGAATCTTAGACATGTAATATATCACAAGAAAGGGATTTAGTTACAAATGTAAAAGGTTCTCACGATCACTAGAGTCATCGTTGAATGTGTGGGATTTAGTACGGATCTCCAGGTCCCACTTCTGATTATTGATCGGAGAGGGGTCTCGATCATGTCTGCATTATTCGTGAACCACAGGGTGACGCACCTAAGAGATACTGACACCATTTGGGGAAAATATGTTTTAGAGAAATATTATGAAAGCAATGGAATTATTTCTATGGGCCCCGAAATAGTTTTGGGTGAAATTGGTTCTACATATGATATTGAAATGTTGCAAGGGGTTTTATGTGTTTGTTAATTAAAGTAATTAACAAAATTCTGAATAAAATAAATAAAATAATTTTATTAAATGAGAGATGCATTGAATTTGGTGGAAATTTAATGAATGTGAGTGAAGGAAGTTTATGTGAGTGGAAGCTTCACCCGCATGAATGAAGGGAGAGGTAGGGGAGCCACCTTGGCCGCCGGCCATGGGAGGGGCTGCCCCCTGCCCCCCTATAAATGGCCTCCTACTCATCCTGTCACTTCACACCTCCTCGTGAAGGATCTCTCTCCCCCTCTAGATTATTTCCCCATGGCTTCGGATTAGCGAAGTACATGTTCCCGATGGCTTTGTCTGGAAGGAGTTGCTACTTCTGCTGCTTTGTTGGAGAGAGGAATCGGAGGTTGTTGGAGGACCGTACGTGTGTGCGATCACGGATGCACTGCTGAGTTGCCGTGCTGGACTTCCTCATGATCTTGAGATCGGTAAGTCATCGACTACATCATCCACGAGTTCAATCTCATAACGTTGTGTCGCTCTTCGAAGGTAAGTTCTCTATAGATGTATATCCACCGTTGATTGTATCTAGGTAAATAGATCTTGGTGCTTAGTTGTTCATATCATAGGAAAAAAATTGTTTTCTATGTTGTGAACCCAACAAAAGTAGCATAATCAACCAAATTTAATCCATAATCTTTTCAATATAATCAACAAATATAGCATTCATTATATTGGAAATTTAGCAGGCACATTACATAAACCAAAAGGCATTCTTCTATGAGCAAAAGTACCAAAAGGACAAGTGAAAGTTGTCTTTTATTGATCATCCTTATGGACAAGAATCTGAGAGAAACCTGAATAACCATCTAGATAACAAAAGTGTGAACGCTTAGACAATTTTTCTAACATTTGGTCAATGAATGGCTAAGGTTAATGATCTTTTAAGTTACTTTATTGTGCTTCCTAAAATCAATGCACATTCTATAACTAGTAATAGTACGCTGAGCTACTAATTCATTTTCATCATTTGGAATAATAGTAATACCTCCCTTCTTTGGAACACAATGAACATGACTAACACATTTACTATCAGCAACAGGATAGATAATATCATCTTATAAAAATTTAATTACCTCTTTACTTACCACTTCTTTCATCTTTGGATGGAGATGGCGTTGGAAATCAACAAGAGGCTTTTCATCTTCCTCCAAATTAAGTTTATGTATATATAAAACATGACGTATACCTTTCAGGTCATCAAGAGAGTAGACAATAGCTGGCCTATGTGCCCTAAGCACATCAATTAATTGTGCCTCTTCTACAACTCAAAGGTTGGAACTAATAATAACATGATATATATTATTTTCATCAAGGTATGCATATTTCAAATTATCAGGCAAAGGCTTAAGTTCAAAAGTAGGATCCTCTTTAGGTTGAGGTAATTCTCCTAGATCATGAGGTGGAATATGTAATTGTTAGATAGGTGGTTGTTGTGCTAATTCTTTTTCTAAAGCTTCTCTTTCTTCATGAGTAAATGGTTCATCTTGGTTAAGTAAATATCGCTCCACGAAGTCCGATGAAGCAACTGCTACATAAGCAAGGGTCTCCACTTGATCTTCAACATGTAATTCTTTTGCTAAATGTTTATCAGTAAACTTAGAAAAATTAAATGATAGTTCTTCTCCGGCACATTTTATAAACACTTTCTCTTTAGGCAAATCTATTCTAGCACCAACAGTATGCAAGAAAGGTCTACCAAATATAATAGGACAAAATGAATCTTTAGAGCAACCAAGCACAATGACATCAGCAGGATATTTAATCTTTCCAACAAGTACTTCAACATTCCTAACCATACTAAGAGGAGAAATATATTCTTTATTACTCCCTCCAATCCATATTAATTGTCACTGAATTGGATGTATCTAGCACTACAACATGTCTAGATATATCCATTTCTGCAATAAATAATATGGATCAGACGGAGTAGCAAGTTGGATAGTCATACATGTCTCTTTCATTTCAATGGGATCAATATCATGCTTGATTTAAAGATATAAAGTATATGGTATAACACTTATGCTTGCTCCAATATCACAAAGTCCATGATAATAAGAAGTCCCAATAGCACAAGATATAATAGGCTTACCCACTCTAGCAGTATTTCCTTTAATAACCTTGGTAGCATCTTCACATAAATAAACATCGTGTGGGTTTTCTTCATTCAATTCTTTTATAATAGAAACTTCATGTCTAACTTCAACATGTTCATATGGAGTGCAATTTATCTTTGCACTCTTCCTTGCAATAGCTATAAGAAGATTATCCTACACCTTATTGGGATATGGAGGAGTCTCAATAAAATCATTAGTTCCATTAGCTTTAATAGATAAAACAAATTTTTCCTTAGGCATGGGTACAGACGTAGGCATAATAGCAGGATATATCATAGACTTAACATATTCAATAAATCCTTCCTTACGTAAAACAATATGTTTAGCAAAAGATTTAACTACTTCAACTAAAACATGAGAATCAAGACCATATAAGTTACTCAATTCTTCAAAAGCATTAGAAGTTTAGAATTTTTTCACACAATCATATCCATGATCTAAATATGCTACATTACCTTTATCAAGATCCCAGTTACATATGTTCTCTCTTATAAGATCAAGTAATTCCCCGGCTTCTTCAACACTCTTGTGAGTAAAACTTCCTCTAGATGAATTATCCAAGAAGTCCTTTTCAAATGAAGGAGCCCTCACATAAAGGTTTATCAGTATAATTCTTTTAGAGAATCCATGACAAGGATTCTTCCCGAGGCGCTCTTTCAGCCTCCCCCAATCTTGAGTGATACTTTCTGCTGGATGAGGCCAAAAATTATAAATATGACATCTGTCACCATATGCCTTCATTGGAGGATAATATTTAAGATAGAAAGCCTTGTTCATATATTCCGAGTCTAAATGATATTCTTCATTCATATATCGAAACCAAGCACGAGCATCACCCTCAAGATATAAACATAAGAGTTTCATTTTCACTTCTTCTTCATAAATACCAGCTAGTTTAAATAGTGTGCATCTATCTTCAATTATTTGCATATGGTATAGAGCATACCTACTTCCATCACCTGTAAAACTTCTCAAAATATCCAAAACAACACTCATAGGGATTTTATATTCTTTCTATGGATCAAGATGTTTAGTAGCTACATTAGAAATAGAGTGAACATAACTTAAAAGAGAAGCCTTCATATAATCAACTCTAGAGGTATCCATAATTGCAGTAGTAAATAGAATAATAAATAGTACAAACAGGTTCCTTACCAAACCAGCTTACCAATAGCGCTATGCTCCACGGCAAGGGTACCAGAAAAGTATCTTGATGACTCTCAAGTGCAGGAGATTAATTTTAGTGCCTTTCAATATAGAAAAGGTTGTCTAACCCACGAGGAGTTGATGGTATTGGTTAGCTAGTTCAACAGGAAAAGTAATAATAAAACAGTAGTTTTTGGGTTTTTGGTTTATGTTTGCAAGTGAGTAAATAATAGAAAGTAAAGTTGGTAGTAATGTAAATGCTCTTTTCAGAGAAATCCCAATCCTCTATGCAACAAGAGGACAAGCTCAAGTATGTAACTATATGTCATAAACGTTCCTAGGGACAGCCTAGATTTACTTAGCATACAGATTTTTAAAATGGCATATATGAGCATCTTGTCAAGTTTTATTCTTGTTGTATGGAGCCTAAAGTAGGTGTAGCCATAACCCTATGCAACAAAACCCCTAATGATTACCTAAGGCTATTTGCATGATCACCTAGTGATATATTAAGACATAAATGTCCAACCATTGCATAAAGTTCTAAGGTCCCCGATTAAGAACCCCCTGATAATAACGCCAAGTCTAAGGAATAGGTTTCTTTCTCTCCCTCATTCCCTATCCTCTTTATTACTCTAAGGTGCAGACCTATGATCCCATAAAGGTAAAGTAATATGTAGTCGATTTTCACACATTACCATCATAGAACCACATAAAAGATTAAAATTTGACCAAATACTCATTGCATACTATATAGAAATCATAACCAATTCATCCTATACCCCTAGGAACAACGGGAACTACTCACAAGTGTCAAACATGATCATGATCTTTGGGATATGAATTACAACACAATCTGAAAGTATAACTTCACGACAAAATAATGACAAGATACCAAGCACAAGCATGCACACATCACTTAAACAATAGCCCGGGTTCAATCTACCACAAACTATGAGGGGGTGACGTCGAATCTCGAGATGGAGATGGTGGTGTTGGTGAAGATGATGATGAAGATGCTCCTCCGCACGCCAAGGAGTAGTTGGTGACGACGATGGCATCGATTTCCCACCGGAGACAATAGTGGGACGACAGGATCAGACCCCTTTCGAGGTGGAAGATGGGTTCCGCCTCTGCCTTAGAAAATTATAGGAAAAATATGGCATAGGTTTTCATTTGGGATAGAGTCGTGCATAAAATGATGGATGCAAGGCGACGATCGATGAGGGAACATTCCTAGGTGGCGCGGCCCAGGGTGGATCCCATGCCACCAGGTCTCGTTCACACCTCGTGGGCCCCCTCGTGTGTTCCTCGTGCTTTAGCTTCTTCTCATGCAAAAATATTGATGCTGTAAAAATACCCGAGCTTTTTGAGTTATGTAAGATCCCTAAAACATTAAAATACAAAAAAGGAGGTTTTCTGCCTCCCAGAAATGAAATGCCAATAAAAGGAACTTTGTAGGAAAGTCTAATAAATCATCTAAAAATGCATAAATAATGAATGATCAATGCAAATAACAATGTAAACTAATCATATATGATGCTATTATGATGATAGAAAATGCACGTATCAGGTGGCGTGTGACGTTCTCCCTTGCCGGAGTGCAAGGTGATTGTTGGGGACGATCAGAACGTTTTGGTGTAAAGGACACGAACAATGGCGACGGTGTCACCAATGCTTGTGAAGGAGGATCCCTCCCGGATCTCTGATCCAAGCGCTTCTTGCCCCATGATGGGTGCCAAATGTCGCGGTATATTATTAGTGAGTACGATATGAGGGGGTCCTAACATCGAGTTTAGAGTGCCGACGGTGAGAGGCGACGAGCGTCCAGGAAGGGTGTATAACACGAGTTACCTAGGTTCAGATCTCATGACGGTGGCCAGATCTTACTCCTGCTATAAATCGCTATAACATGAATTGTGTATATGTTGTGCGTTAGAGGCTCCCACTGGTCCATCTTATGAAGGCGACATAACCTAGGGTTACAAGGAGTAGTCATAGTTGGACGAGTTACAAAGTTCTACGCAAGTACTAGTAGATCTACATGTCGTGCACTCCAAGGATTCAGCTTCGTCTACGCGGTGCCCGTAGCCTCCCTGGATCCGGCTAGGCCTCCCTTCTGGAATCCTCTAACTGGGCCGCCCAGCAGGCCATAGGCCTTGCCACCATCTGTGGCCCACTCGTGTTATCCGAAATAAGGCCATGCTATGGTTATCCCATTATGCATATCCTCAATAGAACTTAGCAAATGGTCGAGAGAGTAATGGAAGTCGCATCCCCCTCTTGTGGAAGAAGGGGGCTTTTATAGGTCCCTAAGAAAACTAGCTATTGTATGACACTAACTTAAAAGACTCTGGTCTAGAGATTATGTCCTGACTCTAGATACTCCGGTATTGAGGGACCGAAGGTTTCGGCCCTAGACACAAACTTTCTATATCTCCGAACTAAATTTGCAGCCAATATCCAAACATACTACAAAGAGTGACACCACATGGAGCAACTCAAAGTAGGGAACATCGGATATTTTAGGGTGAAGATTTTCGTTAGTTTACACTGGAGTCTCTGGAGTTTGTACACCAGAATCTCTAGATAAACCCATCGGAATTTCGCACTAGTTTCAACAACTTTGTCTAGAACTTGAGGGATCTATCCATGTTTGCATGGTAAGGCTTAGTGGTGCAAGGTTTTTGTATGTGATATGATTACACCCAAACTTTTGATGAGGATTGACCTCTTGGGGAGTGCCCGGTCTTCACGGATGTGGGGGTAGAACGAAGAAGATAGTGTGGAAAATGAACGCACACACGCACACACATGACGGAATTAGTTGCCTTCCACTAGCCCAATCCACTATCTCAATAGAATCACACAATCGCACGGTAGAATCTCGATGTGATACAATGATAGGACCTTGATAAAATCTTGGACGGGATAGAGTAGCAAACGGGTCTCTTGGCCTTTTAATCTATAAAAATATACGCTTACATCACGGTTTCACTATAAAAACAGAGTAGCAAACCAATCTCATAGGGAGATACCAATCACTGCTATAATCACACCACAAGAGAGATCAAGTGCCTAGGCAGGTCTTGTATAACTCCAAGAGTGATCTTAGGAGATGAATCCCAAATTGGGAGAAGAGCCATGCTCAATGTTCTAATCGCAAATTATGTCTAAACCTAGATCAGAGCCAACTAGGGGCTATTTATAGTGCAAGGACGAAGTGGTGGGTGAGGGGATAAGATTACAAGGACAAAGGACCATTTCAACTCATATACATGAGAAGGGGAGGTAGTACTGATCCTAGGGCCAGTACTACTAGCCCGGTCTTCTTCAAGCAGTTATAGATATTGTAGGCACAACGGTAGTACCAGCTGCAGGGATGCTAGTACCGAGTCGGCTCTTTGGGTGATAGTACCGGGACACTACTGATCTAGTGTCGTTAAAATACCCGAGGGTATTATGCAAGCAAATGGTGTGTTCGTGGCATTGGGTAGCATCGGCAATAGTAGTACCGGCTTGGTCTTTTGCGAGGCGGTAGTACCAACGTGGTAGGAGCGGTAGTACCAGTCTTGGGGCCTCAGGTTCGGAACATCGTGCATGAGCGTGGCTGGTAGTGTCGGTGCTCTGTCCTGTAATACCGATCATGTAGCTTTCACCTCCTTTTTCTTGCTTGTCTTGCTCGATCTTGATGTCTTAGTCCAGCGGAGGTGGCTCTTGGGGATTGTATCGCGTCATTTATAGCTTTCACTCGTGCTTAAGTAATTGGTCCACTTGGGGGACTTGGTGGTGTCTTAGAAGATGTGTACATAGGGCGTTTCACATCACCTTCCATTGAACAACACCTCTTGGTAGTAAGGGTTTCCTATCACTCAAACACAAAGAAAATCTACGGAAACCTTCCTCGATCTTTTTTTACTTTTGAGGGCCTGGTAACTATCTTGTGATTTTCATCAAATGTACCTAAAACACTTAGCACACTGTATGGTCACACTTGTGTTGTCAACAAACACCCATAACACATTTGTAGAGGGAAATTCCCAGATATACCTGATGAGATTAGATGAAACTAGGTTTTATGCCTACGTCGACCATATATTATAGGGCTTTGGGTTGGCGTCAACTTGACTTGGAGAGATGGTCTTCATGTATATAGGCGTCAGTAGTAGGAGACCTTGTCGCATCTGCTAGGTCTTGCATGTCTTGTATGTTAGTTGATCTTGTAACCTTCCTTTCATAGTCGTCTGGTTCTGGGAGTCATGGTAGATGTCCGCATGTAGAACCATTGGTAAGGTTAGTGGAGCTCTTGGTGTGGGCCTTATCTCTTGTATGCGATTGGGTAAATGGGGTATATGACCGTAGGCTGGAGGGTTACGGGCTAGCCCCATATATCTCTGACACATGTTTTAGGACTTTAGCGTTTGGAAGGCTATGTGTCCTTCATATATTGTTTGCTCGTAATGTTTGTAAACTGTTCTCCTTAGTACCTGATATCCAATTGTCCATTTAGTGCTCTGTTAATTTTAAAACCAGGTGTAACGTCTTCTTTTTTGTAAAACAAATGTTGACGGTTCTATAGCTCACATATGGCCACACAATTTCAATTATAAGAAAGAGAGAGACACGCTCACACACAACACCATGTACGCACGTCATGCACACACCCACAAGGGCATGCTATGTAAGCATATGCTACCATTTATGGAGGCTGAGAATAATTGCAAAATGTTCCTAGTGAACACAGCCAAGTCTATAGATGTGTGCACTAGCTAGGATTTGAACCCTAATGTGAGTATGGTTATATCCGCATAACTCCACCACATTGACAAAACGAGATGCGAATGTAAATAATATCCAAGTCGATATATAAAAAAATTATATCAAAACCCAGCCGTTGTTGACCAAAAAACTAATCTTTTTAATGGATTAAAAAACCCAGCCATTTATAAGTTTGACCTCTGGAACTAAGGCATAATGCACAAACCTACAATTAAGAAAACATGTCTCCAGAGACTAGCTAGCAGAACTTTCACTTTCCAACCGACACCAGAATACGGGGGGCAACGTATACCTACAAGCGACAGCGGCGGACAGCACATAGCAATGGTCATAGTCAAAGCTTGATCGATCCCTGACAAATGGACTGACCAAAACCATATTCCTTTTCCCCCTATCTACTCAAACGTGGGGCCGAGATCACACATGTCCTCTATCCATTCCATAGAGTTGCTGAGCTGTTGTTCATGACTCCATGTAGGAAGTGACTTGGGTGTGCTGTTGCGTCACAGCACCGCCGGCCATTGCAAGAAGCAAATACAGAAGCAATATAAAACTTTAGTGCACGATCTCTCCCTCTCTCTCAAAAAGGAAAACGGTCAGTTTCCATGCAGCTACAAAACCGATTTAGAGAATGCCATAAATGCACTGAAACAGCTGCGAGCTAGAACTAAGTATAGGTAGCTCTACTAGTAGTGTGATCAACAGTGAGAAGTGAGAAAGATATGTATGGTAGCCAGGAATAGAAGCTTCTTAAAAATCTTGCAATTAATGGAACGGCGGGTGGCGAATGAACAAAAGTAACACTGCTGCTGCTGCTACATGTCAAACTACTACTTCTACTGGCTAGGGACCCGATGGATGGATCGATGGAACTCCACCGTCCTCTGTTGGAGGAAAAGCCAAATCAAATGTAGAATATGGGTGCGAGTGGGCACCCCCTTGCACCCCTGGTTAACAACAAGGTGGATACGCGAAAACCGGCCAATGCTGCATGCTTCTACCTACACTCGACCGCTGCTCGCCACCGATCCCGATAATCCCTCTCTGTTATTGCCGCGCGCCAATTAACTCCCTGCTGCCATGTCACGTACCAACTCTCGCTCTCTCTCTCTGTTCGCACGGTTGCACTGCCCATGGATGATCATCTTGGATGCGGCGGCGGTGGCGGTGGCAGCTCGGGCTTGACGCCGCCGGATCTGCCGTGGCGGTCCAGAAGCTCCCGTGCCAGCGCCTGCAGGTCGCCGCCGCCGCCCGCCGAGCCCTCCGCCATGCCGGAGGAGCCCCTGGGGGCCGGCGCGCCGTATGACGGCTGACGGAGCTGGTGGTGCTGGTGATGCTGCTGCAGCGCCCACTGCGGTTGCGCTGGCGGGTCGAAGAGGGCGGAGAGGTCGATGGTGGTCGGGATGTGTGTCGACGACGGGAGGTCCGAGATGGAGAACTGGGCCGGCATCGCCATGGGCATTTGCGGCGCGGCCGGCAGCGGCGGCGACGGCAGCTCCAGGGTGGCCAGGTGGGTCTGCAGGTAGGTCAGCTCGGCCTGGAGATTCACCACCTGGGGAAGTGACACAGAGACATACATTCATGCATCAGTGCTTCAAATTACTCGAGAAAACATGCATATGCAACGCAACGAACTGAGAAGGTGTAATAAAACAAAAGATCACGGAAGAAGGAGTACTACAGTAGACTGGTCCTGGAAAAACAAAAGGGGAATTTGGTTGGAACTTCTAGGACTAGAGATTGGTGCTAGCTAGGGCTTCCTGATTTCTTTTCATGGGCCGGGGGTGCAGATCGAGAGCCGAGCAGTCAGCACCACCACTCCTTGGATTTTGTTGAAACCCCAAAGCCCGAGACGGTACGTACGTGTGTGTGCGCACGTGGCGTGAAGGATGTGTGTAGGATCCACGGATGTGGAGGATCGGACGACGTCCCGGGCGCGACGGATGAGACGTCGTGCGTGCGCGAGAGGCGAGCGCGTATCATTCATGGATCGCAAACTGGGGAAGCAGCCTCCCGGTTTAGCGCTTGGCGTGCCCCTTTTCGCACTGCCGTTGCTTGGCTTGGCCGTGTTAATTTCCTCCCTCCCTCCCTCCCTCCCTCCCTCTCCTCCCCAAACTAGTCTTACTACCTTTCTCCAGAAAGAAACACGCCAAACTCGACCCGGCCGGAATACTAATTACTCCCGCGGAAAAGATCCAGATCCATACGCATGGTGCATGGTAGCTGCTTTTGGAATTGGATCGGATAGCTAGCTAGGTTTTAATCTCTTCCAAAGAAATCGCATGCAAGACACAGAAATAAACCGCATGCAAGAGGGGAGAGAAATAAATCGCATGCAAGATCATGGATCGATCAATAATGAAGAAGTACACCAGTAGTACCTGCTGCTGGAGGGCGAAGATGTGGGCGACGCAGCCATAGACCGGGTCGCGGAGGCGTGCCTGCGCCTCGTAGCAGATGGTGACGACGGCGTCGAGGCGCTTGTGCGCGGGGATCTGCAGGAGCAGCTTGGACACGTTGCTGGCGCCGAACACCTTGTGCACCGCCGCGAAGTGCGCCGCGCCTTGCTCCGAGTCGAAGTAGGGCGCGAAGATGCACCCGCTCACGCACTTGCGGCGGAGGAACTTGCACGCGCCGCACGGCCCGCCGCCGCCGCCGCCACCGAGCCCTCCTCCGCTGCCGCCGCTCCCGCTCGGTCCGCCGCAGCCACCAAGCGCGCCGGAGCTGCCGGCCGAGCTCATTGCAGGGTCGATCCGGCCGGCCCCTCGGTCGCAAGAGCTTTTAACCAGGCTCGCTGCTTGATCGATCGCTCTCCTTATTATATCGGCTCTAGGCACTTGCTAGTTATAGGATAAAACAAGCGTGTTCGCCTGTGTTGGTATGGAGAGGTGGGTCGAAGTTGAATGGGGGCGAGGAGGTCAGGCTGCCTGCCAATATAGTAGAAGAGGGAGAGGAAGGGCATATGCGTAATATATATGGGATGGGAAGCAGAGCCTCCCTCTCTCAGTCTATCCTCTCCTTTTGGTGTTTGTCCTATTGGTGGAAGGTCATGGGGGTTACAAGTTCCATTTTTCATTATTTATTTCCGTTTCTTGAATATATATACTTTCCCAGCTAGTACTAGTAGCTATATAGTCCTACTACTAACATATAAATGTACATGTAGTTTTTGTTTTTGTGGTATTGATGAGACTTTAAAGCCACGGCATGGAAGAGAGAGGCTACTAGCTGCGCGCAGCTGGTACCACCCGGCTCCCTCCCTCGCTCCTCTTTCCCTCTCTACACACTTCTCTTTCTGCTCTTTCGCTCTCTTAAGGGCTAAAAGATTGCGTGAAGCAAGCATGCATATTGCGAGCGAGAGAGAGAGAGGAGCACACAGTCCCTCTCCCGATCTGCTTGCATCCATCCGTCACACGCACAACAAGCTAGCGCACACATATATATGTTCAGTTCGTACAGATGGAAAGTCTCTCACGAATTAATTATTCTTTCTCTCTCTTTCTCTCTCTCTAAGAAGAAGAAGAAGAAGAAGAAGAAGCAAGAGAGAACATCCACTGCTGCTGGAATGGCACTGGTGGTGGACTCGATCGAGCAGCGAGCAGCTCCTGAGGGGTCTCTCTCAAGCACATTCCACCGCTGCTACAGTGGACGACGGGCTGGGCCTGGGTAGCGGCTATGGATGTGCATCATAGTAGTAGTCTCCCCACGTGAGGCTAACATGACATTCTTCCCCTCCATACGCTACGTATTGCGCGCTCCCTTCTTCCTTTTGTTTATAGGTAAGTAGAGTAGGTGATCGTCGAGCTAGCTTAAGCTACTGACTTCACTTCACTTGCCATCATCCGTAGACAGTAGGTTCGTATAGCCGCGGCCGGCTTGACGTTGCGGTCAAAGACTTTTCACTTCTCCCAGAGCCCAGAGGCGGCACGACGCAGCCGCGCACTGTGCATGCATTCACCATTACCCATGCCTATACATACATGTCTAGTACGTATGTGTGGTCTGATCCATCGAAAGAGAGAGAGAGAGCAACACATATACTACTATTTGTATTTGAATTTTGTTTTTCTTCTCTTTTCGCACAATAGCGACCCATGCATTACTCGCACCATAATAATAGTAATTATTTATAGATCGAACATGACAAGTCAATGAATTAGATTAACTTCCCCGCAAATACCAAAATGATTAGATTAACTGAAACCGATCGACGGGCGGTTAGATTAACGTACAAGTCCAGCAGCTAGCTAGCTACTGATATTTCCGATCTCACAAGCAGACGTTATTCATGCGTACAACTACAATGTCCAAATAAAACCAAAATAAAGTGTGCGCTTAACTTAGCATGTGCCGTGTACGTATCTGCTGTGTACCCCCAAGAGGTATGTACGTACGTATATGTATGTGTACGTACAAAATTATCTGCTTCCTCATATAACTTAATTAAATAATAAAATCATGGTGCCGTGTTACACTACGTGCAAAGAAAGAAAAATAACGCGGTGGTGGCCACGCGCTTTATCACGCATCATGCATCATCATCATCATCCATTCTGTTTCTCCGATCCTCCCATTAATATAATTTTTTGGATCTTTGGAAGGCATCGATCGATTATTATGAATCGTCCGTTACAAAATTGCTTTATATAATAACCCAAAAAAACGACAAGCGCCATTCCTGTGGCAGCCTACGCGCGTCACGCTCCCGTAGCGGCGCCGCGCAACAGTTTCCCACTTCTCTCCCTCGTACAGTTTCCATCACCGGCCATGCATGAAACGGGACGAGGACGATCACCACAACGCGTCACGCGCAAGCGCAACGCCGCCCGCGCGAACCGTACAAATAGTTGTACCTAATTAAAGCCTGCCAATTATATCCGCCGTGTTAACTTATCACAAACTTAATTTGACGACAATTAGATGGGAGAAATTTATTGTATACTTCGTCATCGCTATATAGGGATGGATCTTAATTAATTTGTGGATGAAGAAAACGCGTCGATCGGCCTCCGTGTATGCGTGCACTAATAAGCCACAAACATATTCACAGACGTCTCGCGTGCAAGGCACAAGACACATCATACTCTCACATGCCACACTCCAACCATGATTAGCTGCCTAATCGCACAAGCTACTCCTCCAATAAACTTGGCCTGAGGCCTTGAGCTGTTTCTAGTACATGTGACTCAAGCGGTAACGGTATACTACCGACACTGCTCTCGAGATCGCGCGTATTTTACCGCCCGCTGCTGCAAGCTGCTTGGACTTGTGCGTATATAACGTGTCCGAAGCATTAATTTTCTTCCTTACAAAAAGTTAAAAGAGGTAGTAGCGGTTACTTATCTTTAAGTCGTAGATTATGGGGAAACTGCTGCATTGCAGCCTCCAGGAAAACGGGAGCTTTGCCTTGCTTTCGGTCGTTTGCGCGTTGTGCTGGCGACCTCTACAATGCATGCGATCGATGATGAACGGAGCAAGGCTAGCTTTAGATGGAACTGATTACGTGTAGAAATGTGGCAGTGTATATCTTCAATACTGCTGGTACTCGCGTGATCCTCCCGTCGGTGCAATTAGAGAGAATTTCCGCTCCAATTCGCTCTATTCGTTTCCAAAATTAAAAAATTCCCTAAAAAAACACCGCTTGTTCCCAACATATACTGCTGAAAACATATGACGTAAAAATAGTTCCGGTTATATGTCTTAATGTACTATTGGTTTCTCTTATGCTACTTCTTCACTCAAAATGGTAATCATTGGTTTATGCTCAAGTAATGAAGTAGTATAAACTGGGTACTCCTGTGTATACCAAGTGTTAATATAAGGCTTTTTAGAATTTTATTAGTCAAATATTTCTAAGTTTGATCATCTATAAAACTTCTCTTTTTTCTGCGAATGAACCATATAAAATTAACTATCAACATCTATCTAAAATACCAAATTACATTACTAAATTCATCATGGAATAAAATTTTATACTTCACCTCACTCACCGACCTTATCTTCAACGTTTATTGGTCTCTCTAACCTAGCCATGGACGAGAGGGGCAACTGTAAGGGTGGAAGAAGAAAACTTCGGGGGTATGTGCAGAACACGTGAAAACTAACGCATCACAATCTCATGCAGAACAGGAGATTAAGGATTGCGTGTAGAGGTTAACGAGGGCAGGGGTAAAACCTGAAACTCAGCTCCTACCAAATGTGCTACCTAATTTAGGAGCTTTGGCAAAATCAGTTATGCAAAGTAAGCATGAATGAAATAACCACTGCCACATGTTCACACAAAATTGATGGTCAAAGTACCATCTTAAAGATGTTCATATACCTATCGGTTCAATTTTTGAAGTATATGTAAGATGGGTATATTATGTCGATGGCACCGAAGAGTTAAGACTACCACTACTCCGTATGTTACCTCTCTAAGGTGTATTGTTTCATGCATGAAGACCAACACAAGGTTTAGGATAGGTACTTATTTTGCCCCTCGTACAACGTGGGTCAGCTGCCTACTTACCAATAAAAAAATTAATCATCGTCCAATACCGTGTTGCCACGGTTCCTCAACCTCCATGGCGTGTCCGCGATCTTGCTGGCGTGTGTGTATCATGCAATCCCCCATGTCACCCTTGTTAGCCACACCATGCTTATCTATGCACGCATGAGCCATGCAGGGCCAATCGCATGGCACTATAGGAAACATGCATTGGTTTAGATCAAAAAATAATTTCCATCACCCGCCGAATTCAAAGCTCCACCTAAAATGGCAAAACCAAAAATTATGAGCAGTATGCGGGAATGATAGTGGCGACTATCCCTCAAAAGTTTGAATTTCCATTGTCTAGTTTCGGCAACATTGTGTCTCTATGAAAATTCATAGCAGTATTGCTAACCATACTTGAACGAGTACGGTAGAGATGCCTCAGTTATGACTACGAGTCGTTACTTTCATGTTAACTTTTGTACTCAATTACTCAACTTGATTTATATCTTCAAATCAATTTGTTTTGATCATCATTCTGCTCACAAAGAGGTAGAAGACTAGCCAGTCATGGGAAAAGGAAAGGGAAGCAACCCTGGCTTACATGCATTTATGGACCTAACCATTCTTAGGCCACACCGTTACCATTTGGAAAGGTGTTCGTGGCCATGGACCCAACAGGGATGACAACCATGCATGTTGATCAACATAATCCCTCATGAGGTGGCTTTAATGGACCAAGACAAGGCCACAATCATGATTTATGTTGATTGGTCTTTCTTATTTTGAAAGAATATTCTCTAATGATAATGCATGGTAGAAAGACAAACTTTTCAACCACGAATTGGTAATTCACAAAGGCACACTCCTTCCCAAAACCCTAGACGAGTGGTAAGTTCTCCAGGTGTCTAATTATATCCATCATTGGAAATAAATCCATTTTTTGTTGAAAATTTCAAGCTTGGATATATTGATGCTTGAAGTAGCTTCCCTAAAACACTAAAGTGTATACCATAATCCACGGAAAATAGTAGCAACGATAAAAGAGGCAAAAGATAGCATGGAGTTGATGCACCATGGGTGCTCTTTGAAAAAAGGAAGGATGTAGGTTGAAGGAAAGGGCTATGTGAAAAATATGTGAAAATTTATGTGTCCCAATATCGTGTGGAACATGGGATTAAGAATTGTGTGAAGACATTAACAAAGGTGGGTTTAAATGGGAAAACTTAGCCCCTACCAAATATGTCACCTAATTCGAGAATTTTGGTAGAAACATTATGCAAGGTAAACATGAATGGAAGGAGTAATGTATAACTATTATGACATTTTTTAGAGAAACGATGGTCAAAGTACCACCTAAAATAAGATCATATACTGAAATTTTGTCACTCTTGATGTTAAGAATAGTATTAATCCTTTTTATTTTTTCCTAAAGTATATTGTTTCATGCATAGGACCAAGACAAGGTTTAGGAGAGGTATTTAGTGGTGGGGGTTGGAACAAAATTTCCCTAGTTACAACCTTGGTTGGGAGTATAATTACAAAAAAATTGATCAATGTACAATAGTGTGTTTAGATGTCTACTTGTTCTCATGGGCAGTCATGCAATCAAGCTGGCAAGCGTATCTCACTATATCCCCCACTATGCCCGTGTTAGCCCGCCTAGCCCTTGTCGACATGTGCATGGGCTATGCAGGGACAATTTCATGCATCAAACTAGCATGTACTTGTTTAAATCAACCACGAAAAGGAAATTTCTATCACCTACCAAAATCAAAACTCCACAAAAAATCTCAAATGCCCCAAAAATTGAGCATCATGGAGGGAATAAAAATGGTGCCAATCCCTCCAAAAATCTCGCTCTAAACAAGATTATGGAGGTACAGATAACCCAGACTTAAACATGCTATTAACTAGGATGAGGTAGGCGATTAGTATGACAGAGATCCCAAGATATCAATTACATCTATCAGTGTTTAGTCTTACATTCATGATTTTACTTAGGTTGTCGATCCATTTCATTTTCTATGGTATATTTCCAATCATCATATTCCTCTCACTGAGAGTGAAGAATAGATGTTTATCGTGGACAAGGGATAAGGAAGAGGCTCCAATATAGATGAGAAACACCACATAAAGGGGCAGATATGGGACTATATAGCCTAAGCCATGTACGCTTCTGCTGAATGAAATGGTGATCACATTCATGGATCTAGAAATGACAACAACCTTGCACATGGAGGCGGCTACGCTACACTGAAGAAGAATGTAGGAACGATACATAACCCAAACGCATGCTTGCATGATTGGGGCAGCGATGCCGGCTTAAATGAGTCCAAGGCATGATAACATTTCCACATGCACGGATGCGAAATTTCTACCAGCCCATTCCTAAAAAGTGACCTTCTCTATGAATCTTTCTTCTTCCAATTTTTCTTCAGTCAATTTAGTTCACAAAATGCAAATGGCACTCAATAACTTCAATTGGTATGTGCAAGACATAGGCTAGCTTGAAAACACTTTGTTCAACTTGACTTGGAGTAAAAAACTCTTCACATCATCCAATTCGATTTAGAATAAAAACCATACCTCCGGTGGGCAAGGCCATATTAAGAAATGGAAGGTGTGGTATGGAAATAAAACCATACAAAAAAATTGAGTTGACACTTCACTTGGACAATGTAGAGAAGACTGAAAGGTCACAATTAACGTCATATGGATTTTTGTGGTAACGAATCATGAATTAGGTGACTAATCATATTACATATGGATGAATAGGTTATTAGTCCCATCCATGGGTTAAGTGTGGTGAATGGGAGCCCCTACATAAAAGTTTATCATGAATATTATAAAATTTATTTTTCTAGTAATTATTTTTTTCCTTTTATTTGAGTTATATGGAATCTATAGTACATAATAGGGGAAAAATTACAATAGTTGGTGATTTTCATCACCTCTATATCCTAAACTCCCCACATAAATATTTACCAAGATATACATGCTTAAGCATTCATTCCATGACCTTTAAGTGATCTCCGGTTTGGGCATCCAAGCTATACTTTGGATAGCTACTGTCTTCCACAAGTAAATCCCAATTAGGGCATGAAGGGTTCTGGATATTCACAAGTTTTTGTGCAGTACATAGGCTCTATACACTTTGTGATATGAGCATAACAATTAATTCTATACCTACCCATATAAAGGGGTCTTCTTCCCTAAGAATCCTAGAATTTTTCAACTTTGTTTCCCTCTGCCATTAATACCTCCAAAAGCTCGATTCTTCTCCATCCATCCACTAAATCTTATATTTATTTGAGGTAAAAGAGAGATGATACCATGATCTACATTTACACTAAGCCAAAAGTTGAACCCCCATCTTTAGTGATCTTTCTCTAGTTACTCTTGGGTTTTTAAGGAACCCTACACATTTGGAGTTTCCTTTGGGAGCATTAAAGGTTGTGGACTGTCATCAAGGAGTTTTTAAATTTTTAAGTATCATCTCCCCATAGTGGAAGGGACCTCACTTATTTGGGGAGCTCATGGGAGAAGAAGGCTAGATCCACGAGGTGTTGTTGGTCTAGGTTTTCCACAGCCTCTCTAGCAAATATTAGAGTACCCCAAGGATTTAAACTTCAGGAGACATCATTGTGTCAATATTGTCCTTTTAATTTGGTTATTTAGTTTCTCTTGTTTACTTGTCCTTGTTTTTATCTAGCTTGTTTACCTTGTGTACATTATTTACTACGGTAACCTTGCCACATAGGACTTTTCACTTAAATACAAACTATATTATCCCTAGTTATCCCTAAAAACAACTAAACTAAATAAATTGTAGTCACCTATGCAACTCATGCTAGTCAACATCTTTGATCCTTCAAGCACAATGACAATATAGATGTCAATCTTGGGCATGGTCGTGGACACAAAGATAACGGCCATGCCGGTCTAGTCATGATGACAAGTTTCATACCTCTCAATGGACAAGATCGAGGTCACGACGAGAACTACACCAACTCTTTCCTTGGATGTGGACATGGGTAGGGCGAGAGGGGTGAAAATTTACTTAGAGATAGAAGCAAGGTTGTCGTGCAATCATGGAGGTTGTGGACATGGAGAACAAAACCATGACAGATGCATTCATGCAAAACTTGGAGTGATAGGTCATGACCGAGCACGCCATCCACTCGCAAAATGGACCTTCCAACCAACAGAATGATGCATGTGGCATTACTCTGTTGGGTCTTATAGGTTGTGGGAATGGCATGAGTGATAGCCACACCATTCTTGGCCATGACTTGAATGCCAACATCGAGGAAAACGACAATACTTTGCATGAACAAGACAAAGGTAATTTCCTTCAATATTTTTATTCATGAATTTAGGAGTGGATGTAGTAGACACCAAGCTAGTTTTTTATGACTATGTGCATTATTATAAATAATTTGGTGGAAGTGTATGATGTAGAAAAGTAGTTAAAAAATTAAGGGTATGTGCAATTGTATGATTAATTGCTTGAAAATCTAGGAGTAGTAGATGATATAGGTTGTTGAGCTCATTTTAGTATGTGCAATTTTTTGGATAATATTAGTATCACATAGAAGTAATTCTTTTGTTTAGTTAATATATTTTGACATGTGGATACTTTATTTACATTATTATTTTGTTGGTACCATGGCTAATGTAAGAGCTTCTTCTAATAAAGAATAATATATTAATATCAATACGATACCACTTACATCCGGCCTTCGCAACATCATAATTTTGAGAGCTGACCAAGACATCAAGGAGGAACACAACACCAAAAACAAAGAGAACAGACAAAAAGAACATGACACGTCCTACCAAAGATGTCATCAACTCACGGAAACTAAAAGTAACCACCACCATTTGCAACACCCGGATTGCGAAATAGTTCCCCAACAACGACACATCAAGGGAAAAATGCACAAGCATCATCGTCTCTCAATCTAACAACCAAAGTCAGATCAAGTTTCTCACCCCAAATAAAGTTCGAGCACTCCATCTAGTACCTTCACCAAGGAAACAACTAGAAATCTCCCATTTATAGGTATAACAAATGAAGGCTGGACCTAGGGTTTCCACCCCGTACTTCAAGACTTGGTGCTCAAAGAGGACCACCAAAACGACGTCACCCTATAATGCCCCCACCCCTACTTGTTGAGAATAATTGTTGTAATGCACCAATTGGCAATCTCATAGTCACATGCGCATAGTTTTGATGTGGACAACGCCATACAAACGAGAACATGTTACGAACAACAAACTATCAAGCATCATATTCGATATTGTCTAGTACGACACTCCTGGAGACAGCCACTCACATGCACAGTCTTGGCCTGAACATTCCATGGGATTGAAAAACCATGCTCCTGCAAAGTGAGTTATTGATCCATCTCTTTGCCACACTAAGTCAAGCTAGTTTGGCTTTTCAGGGTGTTGAGAAGTATCAGAGTTGCCATATTTTGGCATCATAGACGCCTTCATGGATGTTCAGCACTCTAATATATGAATCAGAAAGAAGTGGGGCATTGTTCATAAAAAACTTGGAACACATATCATGCTTATAACCATCCATCAAGAGTAGTCGGCTCAAACATGGGAAATTATTTTTCGGGAGTTAGATTTGTCCCTTATGTATCCAGAGTTGTCAGCGTCCCATAGGAACACGGAAATTATATGCACGATGAACCATACTCTGTCCCTGATGGCCAACGGGGCTAGAATCATACGACCCAAAGCCCCCATGATCGTGATCTAATTATATGCACGATGAACCATACACTGTCCCTGATGGCCAACGGGGCTAGAATCATACGACCCAAAGCCCCCATGATCGTGATCTTGCTACGCGTAAGGGACCACCATCCATTGAGCTTCCTTCAGGACATGTCGATACACTAGTGGGAAAGATCGATTCAATGGGTGGTAGTACATCAGAGGAATGGAATAGAGATGCGCAATGTTAAGGTACGGAGGTGGGGTTTGGGGGATGGGAGAGCGTTCCGTGGCCGCTAATGCATGTAAAATGCATACATGAATTTTATAATTTATTATGGTATTTCCAACATATTTGCATCATATCTAATGGTATATCCATGTTTTATATTGATTTTGTGGACTTTCCAAAATATCCCCTTTATTTGGGTTATAACTCTGCAGGAGAGAGAAACATTGTTTTGTGTATTTTTAACTTTCAAGGGCGGCCTTCGCATACTCAAAAGGACCTAATGTTTTTTCTACAAAAGATTTTCGTCAAGACGAAAAGCCTGGAGCGCTTGGGCCAGACGAGGAGTAGTTGGAGGCCCATATGGAGTCCCATGGCATGACGAAAGAGGTTGTCGCGCCATGGGGCCCATCTTCTGCCTCTGGACTCTTATGTTTTCCATCTTCGTGTGGTTCCCTTTGGTTTGACCAAAAACTACAATAGATATGGCCCCTTTCACGATCTTGAAAGCATATGGAGGAAGGAGTTGAAAACATACAGAACCAGATATAGAAGCAGGAGGCTTCGGAGATTGGAGGGTAAAACCCTGCTGGAGTCTTCCTCGGTTTCTTCTCCAATCTCTCCAACATCACCACTTGTGTCTCCATGATTAAGTGGGAGTAGTCCATCCCCATACTATGGGTTTGTAGAAGTAGCTTGATATATCACTATCTTGTGCTATGATTGTTTTAGAACCATGTGAGTTGACCAACATGATTATGGTCACATATATGTAATTCTTTTTTGGTGGATCTTTGTTTATGATATGCTTATATGAGGTTGCAAATTTTAGTATGTGTTATGTGTTTGGTGTATTGATATATGCATATGACTATCTTGTCTTGTATATATGTTCTGATTAAACTAGCATGCTAGGCATGGGGGTGTGCATTAGATGGAGCAACGAGTATTAGTAACTGGATAGTGACAAAAAATTTGGGATCTGCTACGGTTTTTTACTTTTCTTTTGTTGCCTAACTAGGAAAAAATGGAATACTTATGCTATTATGATCTAGTGACAGAAAAGATGGTCCCGTTTTTTCGAGGTAGTATAATGTTATTTAACATCATGTCAAAGTTCTTAAGGCTATAGTCTATTTTTATCTTAAATCTATTATTGAGTATGAGGGAGATATGTTGCATCATCTTCATTATAGGGCGTGGTGCCCATATGAATGTGAACCAAACACTAACATGAAAGTTCCATCAAGATTTATGATATCTCTAAGTATGTTTTGATCTGACCATGTTTTGTGAGACAGTACACAAGTGAACCCATGAAACCCAATCTATTTTAATCATAAATCACTTTTTACTTGCATTTACTTGTCCTTTATTTCTACACTTATTTATTCAAGAAATACAAAAAATACTTCTACTTCTTGCATTCACTATAAAAAAAACTCAAAATATCTTTATCTTTACCTTTGTATATAGTTTTACCTTTAGATATAGATTAGTTTACTTTATTGATTGCATATTTAGTTTGTTTTGTTTTATTATTTGTACTTTGTTTTCAGTTCTAATACCAAACCTTGTTGCTTGAAAAACACTCGGTAGAGTTGGGGAGACAAGACAGGTTATTTTATTGTTCATGTTGCCAAAAGAGGGAAGAGAAGTGGTTTTTCTGTTTAGCGATCTATATTAAATCCTGAATCACCCTTGTGAGCAAAACACCCTTCCTACATAGGGAGAGAGAGAGCATCGAGGGGAATAATTGGCCGGACTTCGCACTGGCAGTGAATTTAATGAGGTTGCAAATTTTCATGATGTGTTTGGTGTATTGATAAAGCATATGGCAATCCCTTCTTGTATACATGTTCTGATCAAACTAGTATGCTAGGCATGTGTGGGGGAAGTGTGCATTCGATGGAGCTACGAGTAGTAGTGACTGGATAGTGGTAGAAAATTTAGGATCTACTATGGATTGTTGCTTCACTAGGAAGAATGGAATACTTATGATATTATCATCTATAGTGACAGAAATGGTGGTATTGTTTGTTCGAGGTAGTATAATGTTATTCAACATCATGTCAAAGTTCCTAAGGCTGTAGTCTGTTTTTATCTTAAATCTAGTACTAAGGAGTTTTCCCTTACTAGGAATATGAGGGGGATGTGTTGCATCATCTTTATTATATGGCGTGATGTCTATATGAATGCGAACTAAACACTAACATGAAAGTTCCACCAAGATTTATGATACCTCTAAGTCTGTTTTGATCCCACCATGTTTATGAGAGAGTAGACACGCGAACTTATGAAACCCGGTCCATTTGTAATCATAAGAACCACACTTTACTTGCATTTACTTGTCATTTTGTTGCCTGCACTTATTTATTCTGAAAATACAAAAATACTTTTACCTCTTGCATTCACTATCAAAAACTCAAAAATATCTTTATCTTTACCTTTGCACATAGTTTTAGATTTTGCATATAGATTACTTTACTTTATTGCTTGCATACTTAGTTTGTTTTGTTTTATTATTTGGACTTTGTTTCTAATTTTAATACCAAACCTTGTGCTTAACAACTGCATGGTAGAGTTGGAAAAACAAGGAAAATTATCTTGTTTTACATGTTGATAGAGGAGGAAAGAGAAGTGGTTTTCATGTTGTCCCGGGAGTTCAATATTATTCCCCGAGTCACCTTTGTGAGAAAACACACTTACTACATAGCGAGAGATGCGTCGAGGGGTATAATTGGTAAGTGCTGAGCAGCAACAGGGATAGTCCTAAAATCGCTTTTTTTCCTGGAAAACTAACACGCTTTAGAAAAGGGAAAGAGCGAGTACAGTATTGTGGATGAACTGACTTAGGTAGAGGTACACTTGATTGCTTTAATTTCTCCCTTTGCACTCGTGCGGTCAGCGCATAGGAATCCCCAAAATTTAGCTGAGGTTTGAGTACGTGGGCCATCATCTCCCCCTATTTCTCTATTGCTTTCAGTGAGTCGGGAGTAGGTCCTCCCAGAAATCCTGCGGGTGGTAATGGGTTTCAGTGACAAGATGTCAGCTCGATGAGAATACAGCAGGTACGTAGACCATCTGTTTTGCCGACAGCCGATGCAAACAAATGGAGCCCCCGCAGGGATACCCAAGGAGTATGTCCAATAATAAAGCCAAACTCGCTACTTGTACGTACCACTACCGGTTAGATCTATCCCTTGCAAGAACATTATTTTGGTTATGAACATGGCCGGTTCTTAGTGTGGTGTGCAGCATATGTGCCCAATCTTTTCCATGTTTTCATGGAATGGTCGCAGAAGAAAATTGATAGTCCAACGCGCGCGAATTTGTTTACTATGTCGTTGTTGCATGCACGGTTGGCAGAATTAATCTAATCACTGGCACTGAAGTGTGCGCGTGTACTAAAAAACAGTTCACAGTTTCTTAGAGCCAATGGAAGGATATCATTCGAGTCTACACGCTTACACACAAACTCCTTGACTTCATTGAAACCAACTCATGCTATGTACTTTTCATACGGAAGCAAGGCATGGTTAGAGAGTATAGAAATTGAGCAAAGTTGCAGAGAGAAGGACATAGATGAATAGGCCCGGCAAGAGGGCGATTAAACTGAACAGAATTACGGTGATCGGTAGTTTCTTTTTAAAAAAATCGTATCCTGGTGATTTTTGGTACACCTGAATTGTGGTTTTTTGTAATTTCTTCTACGAGTAGTTAACTACAACAAATTCTTTACCAAAAAACTACGTCAAACTAACCAATGTTGATATGTACTGCTACTGTACTAGAGTAGGAGTACAGTATACAGTCTATCCCTGAGACTGACGCAACTGAATGATTGGACGAAGAGTGCAGCAGAGAATCAGCACCTGAGAGCACATGACTTTGCCGGACCACGGCCGGACTTCGCACTGCCAGTGAATTTAATGTGGTCTGGTGCGTGCAAGGAGAACGAGAACGTAGTACTAGTATAGTAGCTTTCCGAAGCCTCAGCACTACAGTGTTCCTACACGTCGGATAGATTGCAAAAGGCTAAGCGCTACTACTCCTACTATGCTTGTGTCAAATGGTGGTCCAACACCGTGTATCCCGTGCAGTGCTAGTAGTCAAACAGCCTACTAAGAAAAAAGAGATAGCACGATCTTTGGACATGCATGAGCTATCATATCCATCTTTTAGGACTAGTCTTCGTGGATCTATTTCCTTGACTTGTGAAGTGTGTGGAGAACTAGAGATATGACAACAGAGTTGTCTAGTATGGAGGAGACCAAGAGGGTGGCCAGTGGCCGCAGCTCCCGAAGAGATCTGGATTAGAACCTAGTTATCTCTCCCAAGCGGTATTCTGTTACGCCGTGTTTGGTAGACCGCAGCCATTTTCTGTAAGGCCTAGCATGTCGAGGACAGCCCGTCCAACTAAAAATAGCTTTTGGACCATGTTCTACAGTCCGTTTGATAGGCTGGCTCGTATCAATAGAGTGGTTTCGTAGTCCGTTTGGTAACATGCATGCAACCACAACTATCTATGGTGAAGCAAGCATGTGTGTTTGGTTGCCTCCAGGTGACATTACCTTCTGTCACAACCCAAGGTAGTACTCATCATCTCAAGCTGTTCATCATCACAATCCTAGCTACTAACAATGGTAGTTCATCAATTCTTATACATTTTTACAATTCGGTGGATCATGAATCTCGTCCACCTGCTTTCTTCTTCTTCTCTTGCTCTTCTTAGATTCTAGAAGGACCTCTATCATTCCACATTGTCATTGCCCACTCCATCCTATTGGTCTTCCAAGCTTCGTTGTTAGATGGCTCGACACTGGCCAATGTAATCCTCGTCAGGAATTACACTTGCCTCATCTGGCACAAATTCATCAAGGCCATACCCCCAAGTTCTAGTTATGGAGAATGCAACATGCAAGCACTAGCTTTACCTGGGTAGGGAAAGGTTGGAATGACTTCAGATCAAGGATCTTGAACCTATTCTTCAAAGCAACAAATGCCATCTCAATGGTGACCCTAAGGCTAGTGTGCTTGAGATTGAACAACTCCTTGTCATTCTAGGGCCTGAACCTTCTAGTGAACTCATTCAGATGGTACCCGGTTGACCTGAAGGGTAAAAAAATCCCAGGGCGACAACAATATCCAGCATCTCCTAGGTAGAGCTTCCCATCAGGGATATTGATCCCATCAGGTCTAGACATGTTGTCAGCAAGGATGGTTGCATCATAGGAGGATCATTCCCAACCAGCTAGCACATATGTGAACTTCATATCGAAATCACAAGCAGCAAGAACATTCTTGCTGGTGTAGTGCTTCCTTCCCCTGTAAGCTACAGATTGAGATATTGGAACTCTAGCAGTATCATTTGTACCATCGATTGCACCAATGCAATCATGGTGCGGGAACACAAGGGAATCATGGTTCTAGCAAAAAAAATGGACTTGTGATGCAATGAAAAAATAGTTCAAGTGACCACATTGAAATCTGGCCACCACCTAGGCTGGTGCGTATCTTGGTAAGTGTTTGACTAGTTGGCGACTTGATCATCTCTTCTCTGAGCTCCCCAATTGCATACAAAGCTCGCTTGAAATAGCATGATAATGTCTCCATGCTTCTTATGAATGTGTTGTGAATGACCCTAAACCTCTGGTTATGACCTAGCACATGAAGGAACATACAAAGTTGCTCTTCGAAAGAGGTCTGAATTATGTCCTCCAACAAACAACTCCCTCCTAACCTTTGTGACAAGTGCAAAGAAGGGGACATGATCATCAGGAGCATTTGGAGGGCCTCTACATCGTTGAAGTTGAAGATGTAGTTCAGATTAGCCATGCTCTCCTGATCTCGGGCCAACATAGAACCGCACGTTAGTCGAGGAAAGACAGTGCGTCTAACAGCTCTCTTGCACAACAACAAAATCTAGGCATGAATGACAGCTATAAGCGCAGCTGTCTGATGGATAAGTGTCATCTTGTTGACCTAATGAAGTGGTTCTACCATGAGTTCTTCCTAAATTGATACTTCAGCCGGAGTCAAAACAGTAGGGGTGAGGGATTCACGGTGGTTTACCTCCGCCATGGCAGCTGGGGGAGTACGCAGTCAGGGAAAGGAAGGGAGATGTGCGGCGACTCTGATGGTTGTCGCTCAGTTGCCTGAGTGGGAGGAAGCGGCCGTTACGGTAGATCAGCGTCTCAGCAGCCAGCACCCTGCTATTGTTGCCATGGGTGAAGAAGGGGATTTTTTGGGAGGGGACGATGAAGATACGTGAGGAACTGAAGCAGGTGAGGCTACACTTGGCACGAAACAGGAGCGGGACTATTGTGTTTCCTACCTACGCGGTCACGAACGGATCGTCGCCCCTTTTGCAGCTTCGGGGCATGGTTCCACTGGAACGTACGATTCGGAAGTTGTCGTTGGGCCTGCCTCCGGGGTGCTCTACAGATGGTGCGTGCAAAACAACAGAACTCCTACAAGCAACCAAACGGTCTAATTTCATGCCTATTCAACTTTAAAGGGTATACAGGCTACCACAGTACCACGTTGGATTTATACTTGCATGGATGAGAGGTGCATGCATGTTGTTGATGCATGGACGAGTACAGAGATGCATGCTATCTATAGCCTTGTATTAGCATCCTCACTCTTACCTAAATAAAAGCAATCTTCATTTTTATCCTGTAAATTTTTTAAAACAAGCCAAAAGATTGCCATATCAATGTTAAAGGAAAATAGAGTTCACCAATTTATAAGGAAAACTAGCGAAAACCGATACAAAACAACAACACACATTGGATGGCGAACACCACATGAGTTGACGACTCTTCCGCCCAAGCAACTCGAGTCGACCCTTACACATTAACACAACAAAGACGATTTCTTGGAGCCGCCGCTCCGATTTCCGCGCCTAGCCGATCAAGAAGTTGCAGGGCAAGCAAGCCACACAAACAGATAGCCCACCCTAAACGGGTGGTGAAGGGGTTCCACAATGGTGCCTCCAAAGAGAGGAGCCATGTCCGAGAACACTGCCATCACCAGCATCTACGAAGGTCGGTGTAGGGCTTTCACTTAAGCTCACCAAGCCCAAAGTTGTTGAAGGATGCTTTGCAACTCCCCGCCGCCAAGGCGCCAACCACCACCCACCAACTCATGTCCATTGGTCCCTCCAGCCGGTGTAAACATCGAAGACAAGGCTCCAAGAGGTATGCGACGCAAAAGTGCCCCCTTCGCCTGGTCCCACATGGCATCTTGGGTTTTCCCATAGTTCACTGCTCAAAGGTGCGAGAACAACGCATCGGTGACGCCTTCAAGAAGGACACAACACCTAAGGGAGTCACCACCGTTTTCCCCAACCAGTGACCAAGTCTTGGTTTTCACCTTGAGCTTGTGTCACGAACCACATGCCCACCCCTCGAAGATCCTCCATACCACCACTGTAAACAATCGCACATACCCTAACCTAACGGTTTGTGCAATCACCAACAAAAGTAGGCGTCGGGTCCTAGATCTACCACGCGTCAAGTCACCTCCTTGTCCGGCGCGACACCATAAACCACCATCCAAGCCACCACCCTGGCTTCCGGGCACCACACGAAGCCGCAGCCTTACGAGTACCCTCCATAACTCGTCTGACGACCGTTGCAGTGAAAGCCTGATGTTTATCATTGAAGCCATTGTATCTGGGCAACCGGGACCAGCACCTCGTGTGCCGCCACAACGAGGCTCCCCACAGATCCGACGAGGACTGGCGCCATCAGATCCATGCTCACGGTCATCGAGGCCACCATTGTCCAACAAATCACCACTAGAGCAAACAGATTGGGTGTGGCCATCTGCCTTTGCGGTGGGGACGGCCACCCACCTTTGTGGTATAGATGGCCACACCGCTACCACCACCGCCACTGGCGCCACCGATGTGCCCGTCAGATGCCGCAAGGAACTCCCCATGCTACGTCGATCGCCGCTAGATCCGCAGGGGCTTTGCCCGGCAGAGGGCGTCCGGGGCGGCAGGGAGGGTGTTCCATGATTCTTTTTTTAGTGTATCTTGTCAATAGCATGGATCATGGATGAGCACAAGAGATGCATGCCATCCCATGCCTTCGTGCACCAAGGGAACCCTAATATAGAATTAAGCAAAATAAAATGTGGCACATGCCTTTTAATGCAAACATTGCAAGGAAACTAAGGAAAGGGAACACACGAAAGAGTAAACAATCCATAAAGTCGCGCCGGAGGAGCTAAATCTCCTGTTGTTTATAGCATTCTATGAAGACTGGTGCACGCTTGACCATCTGACAAGAAAGTAGCCAACACGTAGGCTGCACACAACTTTTTGCTTGCTCGGTCGTTAACTCGGAGACTTGGATAGTATTTCCAACTACCTCTGTCCACTACTTTATTATCGCCTTTAGTAGAAAATAAAGTTTGACCATTTTTTTAGAAACATAGCAACATTTATGATAATATATTAATATCCATAGATTCATTTTGAAATAAAGTTTTATAATGTACAAATTTGATGTTATGTATGTTGCTACTTTTTTAACAAATTTGGTCAAATTTAAAAATAGATGATTTGGTACAAACCTAGAAGTACACTTATTTGAGTACTGGGGGAGTATGTACTTTTCGAAACGGAACTAAGACATCTTCGCTCCGATGAATAGGTCTTATAAAGTTAGTTAAAAGTCAAACCTTCTTTAAGTTTGACTAAAATATCAACTTCTACAATATAAAATAAATATATCATAAAAATACCTTAGGGTGAATCTATTGACATTAATTTAATATATACTCCCTCTGTTCTAAAATAAGTGATTTGGGTTTGTCTAGATTCAAATGTATCTAGACACATTTTGTATATAGATACATGCGAATCTAGACAAACTCAAATCACTTATTTTAGGACGGATGGAGTAGTTGTAAGATTTTATCGAAAACATTTGTCAAACCTAGAAATTATTGACTTTAACTAAATTTATAAGCCTTATCATTGGACCCGAATGAGTAACCGTTCCAAAATATGAGATGTTTTGGTAGACTAACGTAACTATCAAAATGTTTTATATGGACCCGTACCCGAACTGTTCCCCTCTTCCTCCTCCCACGCACGCACATGCGGCTGGGCTCCTCGCATCTCATCGGCGCCGCTGCCGATCTTCCTCGCCTCTGTGGCCCCCGGGCCATGGAGACAGGGTGGATCTAGGCCCGCCCCAGTGGGAGGGCTCCGTTTTCCTGATTTTAGGGTTCATGTTTGGTGGGGCGGCGTTTAGGTGGTGGTGGCGGCATCTCTTTTAATAAGGTCTCTCCGTCTTCAGCCCCATCTCAACAGCAACATCGAGAAGCTTGTGGAAGTGGTGTGGTCTTCAAGGGTTTCTTTTGGCTTTGGGGATCTTCAGATCGTCAAGTAGCTTCATCGGCAGTTCATCCTTCTTCTTCGTATCCGGGGCAGATGTGGTCTTGTTGACCTGTTCGGCGACTTCAGGTTCGCAACCAACAAGGTCAAGCCGGCTCAGCGAGGAGCGGCAGCGGCTGCGCACCGTCAATAGGTCTGGAGGTTAAAGATAAAGGGCTTCTCAAGGATCTTGTTGTATTTTCATTTTTATTGAGGTGCTTTGTATTGTTCGGGTTTTTTTAATGCCAGGGTCCTATTCGCATAAGGTTTTATATTTTGAAAAAACAATAATGGAATGCTTGAAATGTAATTTTTATTACTTTTAGGCATGTTTGTACTATTGTTGATGATTATTAATAGATCGGTGGAATTTTCGCAAAAAAAAATGTTCCTTGCTACTTTCTGAACATGTAATTAATGCCATTATGTGGAAGCAACGCGAACGGTTAGACTCGATATAATTCGAGAAGATATGTCAAAAGGTAGGTAAACATGATAAACAGTGGACCATAAATCTGGAAGTCTTTATGGGCGCAGTTGCTGCCACGCAAGAAATTCTAATTAATCACATTGCCTCCTTTCTTGTCCTGGACAGCAAGCATGTAGTATGTCTGTTCTATTCATCCATCCCCGAGCGCCGAGCTAGCTAGCTCTGATTCAACAGGACATGCCCTGTCGGTGGCAGATAGAATCGATAGCGGATGACGACTTCAGAGCAGAAACCTAAGTTCAGGAATGAGGCAGGTCACCAACATGGCGTCAGCTTCCAGTATGTACATGCTAAGTGTCAGCGCATGACATCTCCCTATCCACGAATACAATGTATAACCTCCTGATAGTCTCTGTCAGCTTACTTCTGTACCAATAAGCAGAGAAAACTAATGCGCAAAGGCAAGGTGAAAATAATAAACAATGTAAAGATTTGAAGGTAGATGTCCTTGTAATCAAAGCATAGTGTGCCAGGTACCAACCTCGTGTTGCACATCTGGTGTAAAGTGGCCAAAGCTTCCACTGCTTAGAGTGATGAGAAAACTATACAGTTCTAGGCCCAAATGTTGGCCAAGTATCAAATCATGATATATCTTGGAAATATTTCCATATGTAGGGGTCATAGGTATGCAGAGGAATTCATCGCAAGAAAGGAAGGAAAAAACTTCCACACCGATGCGCATAGCAGTCACTTTTCATGAAATGATCATTATCTGTCAGGGTGCAAACTGAACAAACTCTGAAGGAAGAATACTCAGAATGCAGATATTTGAAAGGGTCTTTCAGGAGCAGCCCCACACATCTAGCTGTGCGTGGAACAGAAGAGTGTTCGTCCGAAAATACATTGCAATGTTTCTTGCATGTACGGATGTACCACATCTGACTTTGGCAATAGCAAAAGTACATGTATTGGGTTCGACCTAACCGATCTTAAGTATCCCTGATCTTACAGAAGCAATCTCTTCAAGTTAACTTAATGTGGGTCCACGGTACTGGAGCCGCCAACTAGTGCCTACAGGTTGCCAAGTGCACACATAACCTCAGAGAAGCTCACCCTCAATATAAACTAGTTGCTCTCTTTGCTATCTAGGACCCATTGCTGCCTCATCATCAGCCTGCAAAGGGTGAGTAGAATGATTGAGAAACCCTGACCTCTGTGACTGAAGTATCCACCTCCGCACAGAAATTAGAACATTACCGTTTTGGTCAGCAAACTGGCTTTCTGATCATCAAAACCAAGGGAAGCCAAAACCTTATGACCAGCTGACTCTTTATCTGACCATATTGCCAGGAACAAATGATTGGCCGTTACCTCTCCGTCCTCACCTGAAGTCAGAATTGAACTCATTAAGCAATAATGAAGGAATAATCAGACTGTATTTCAGATGCGCACATAGACAAAAAAAGATGTGTCCCACTCATTTAATGGTCAAGTGTTTGTGCAGATCTGCTGTAGTACTGCCTGTTCGAACCTGGACTCAGACAATCGCTTTTGCCTCGGGATGACATTTTGTTTGTCATTTTCTCTTTTTCTTTTTGTAGGCCGATTATTTGGCACTGGTGCCTCACATCTTTTGCAATAAAATTATGGCTGTGTATACTGGAAGATGCAAAGGCTGGTAAGCTTGCCCTTCCTAAAAAAAAGAACCGCTACAGTACTTCCCAGTCGACCACCATACAAGGGAATCAGCATTCAGGACTCAGGAGCAGTGGAGCACCAGGTTGACTTTATTTTGGAGTTTGGTATCGGAAATATTAATGGCCTCTTTGGATTGCAGAAATTTAGAAACGTAGGAATAGGGAAAACACAGCATTGAGATGACACCTATGGTGAATTCCTACAGGATTTAAAAACACAGGAATTTTGTAAGATGTGTATTTGGGTTGTGCATAGGAAGCAAACACATGAATTTCACGGGATTCAGGAGAGAGAGTAGAGAGAGAGTACTAGTGCATTGGACTTCTCAAAGGAAAAATAAAATGAGGTTTGAGCTCATGTTAAGATTCCTAGGGAATGAAGGGCATCGGAATAGATTCCATAGGAATTTGGTGACCTCAATCCTATGATCCAAAGGGATTCTATGGACTGAAATCCTCTAAAATTCCTAAGGAATTCCTCCATCCAAAGAGGCCTTGAGTTAAGGGGTTAACCTGGAAGGATTCCTGTGTTTGTCACAATACCTGGAAAAGTTAGTTAGGAATGCTCGATCACGGGAGGAACAAGATCCCCCTAATTCGTGAGTTTTACATTCTCTTTGAAATAGGCAGGTATCGGACATCTCCAGCACATTACTGCGGTCAGGATTACCAGGAATCCTAAAATTACCGTCAATCTAATATTCTAGCTACCAAATGGGCCTACATAATTCGATCTGATGTCGAATAATCGAGAGTTTCCCTATTTTTCACCTAAGTATTAATTAGGTAGACAAAACCAACAGAAATGAAAGCATAGTGCACATAAGAATAGAGTGGCCCCAAAAGTTCAGAGTCCATTGAACTAAAATTCACATATCTTCAGAGTAGTGTTAAACCCAAACATGAAGTGATAAACCTATCCAAAAAGGGAAATACTGACTTTCTAGGCTATAATGTAGCTACTGTCAAACCTGGGACAGTCATTTCGTCCAAGTGTTTTTATTCAATTCAAAACCAATCTGCTGCTAGACAAACTTCACGGTGCCAAAAGTACATGCCTCCAATTCCAAATCCAAACCCTTCAATTCTCCCAACAAGCTTTGTAAATATCATGTTACATTAATTCATCATCTATCACAATTTCAACACCTTAACATCACACAAGTTATACCCTAAAAAGAACGGTACGAGCCAGCTACCTATCCCAGTCCTGCATGTATGAAGATCTCACTCATGAATGTGGAGCTGGAATTATCAATCTAAGTAGGTCATGGTGCTAACGACTCCTGGATGCTAATTCCGGAAAATCAGTGTAGGAGCAATCCCACCAGAGCATTTGTATAACTCCTTGCAGAGTGCAGACAGAATTGCTAATGCATCCAGTGTGGTTTCAACTCGAGTTGATAAAAAAAACACAGTCCAGTTCAAATCATTTTTGTAAAATGACACCAAACGGAGCTATGCTTTGTTGAAATGTAAACAGAATCTGAGGTCGACCAAGGTTGCATGCAAATACAAGCAGTTCTAATGCCTATAGCTACAACAATATAAGATACAAGATACGCTGAAACAACTTCCTCAAGCACTTGAGGAACGGAGTTGGAAGACTATCAAGCCAGAAACAATGAAGATTTTACAAAAGAAACAAGGAATCGAGTACTCCCTCCTACATTGACATGGTCTCCAAGGTTACATTTGGACCATCAGTTCTGAAAGTATATTTCATGATGAACTTGGTACTATCAATGGTGCTGGTAAAATTCTATATGATGGTCAAACCTTAAAATGTTTTACTTCTGTAGGTTATAAAGCAACATGAATTATGACAGAGAAGGGCACCTTTAGGTTGCTGCAAGAATTGGTTGCTGCAAGAATTGACAAATACGTGTGGTCTGGCCTGATGCTTGAGAAAACGGTTCAATGCTTTGTGAAAACTGGCCTGTTTTCAGGTCTGTATTCAGGGTTTCTTTGGTTGCTTGATTTAGGTCAACATTTATATTAGTAAGTTAAGTCAAAGTCTGGTTGAAACATGTCAGGTTTTGTTTGCTCAAGCAATCGTGGCATAGTGTTTTGGCAACAAACCAGGCAAACAAAAATCTTGTCACTACGACCAAATATTAATCGAAACTTTGGTAAATTGACTTATGCTCTCCCCATTTGGCAGCTATGACCAACATAAGGTAGACATAGGCTCTTCTAGGACTTAAGGAGGCACAAAGAATATTATTAAGATCATAATAGACTGATGTCAGCATGGTCTCAGATTTATCACACAGATCAAATGGTCCAGCCATAAGAAATCCTATTCACTGCAGACTCCATAGCTTATAGTTATGGGCTCTCAGGGTCGCTATAAGGCAATCTCCTCATTTTTCAAACATTTGGCAAAAATATGATTGAGTTATAACACAACCTATTGAGAAATATGGGTACCCAAACAGGAGAGCTCAATGTCAAAATCAGTTAGGTTTCTATTAATAGATACATGCACTCTACCAACAGCTTGAAATCGCTGCTTCTATTAATAGGTACATGCACTCTACCAACAGCTTGATTGTAGTTCTTCATTGCCAGGATTGGTAACTATGTAGTGGAGGATTACTTAAATATTCAGAACATCTTCTCCAAGAAAACTGGAAAATTTTGTCATGCAGGTTTGTTTTGGGAGCCCAAATCCTCGTGTGAAGTAACAACAGAAATGAGGCTGGAACTCTAGAAAAATCATAATAAATAATATATAGGACACCAATCTATAGCATAGTTAATGTGAAGGATTGAATAATTTACTGTTACGCAGGGGTAGAAGACTCGTGATGCAGATTTATATTTTGTTATAGGCATATCAGATATCAACATTCATCAATTTCACATACTACATTCTGCCAAAATCCTTATGGTTAAGAAAGCAACTCATCAATCCTGTCCAAAATAACATCTGCACTTAAGCAGTGTAACCAAACTTCCAGAAACGAAAACAAAGGCATTCCAGCATTTCTACTCATCATTAAAAACTAGTTCATGCTCTTATATTACAGGTTGCAGGTCAGCAGGTGTGCGTAGCCTAATGGTCTGATAGACATTCATCAAGGAATGAAGTAATAATTAAATAAATGAAGGAATATGACACATTCAGAGGGAAAACAATTGTACATAATGAGTCCGCTCAGCAATCCACAAATCATATACACTTCTATCGGGCGGGCAGCAAAATGTAAATTCATATTATACTAGAATACTAAACATAAAGGAAATGATAGTTAGACCGTAAACACAGAAGTCTGCATGAATCACAAACTACTGTTTCCCAAATAGAGCGACCTACTAATCTGTACGAGGTATAGAGTGACCATCTATATATGGTAACACATTTACTTGTTCTGCACTTGAAGTAGTATCATGCAATGATTGCTCAAAAGCATGGCTACGGTAACCTATTACAATTTGTGCATTGGCCATCCAGATTGTAGCAGATGGCAACATATAGACATTGTGTATAGTAACACATTAATATATCAGATGTTGCAGAAGTAGTAAATATAAAGTACCCAGCCAGTAGAACCAAAAGTCCGAACTGATGGAGAAGGATGTGCAATCCATATATACTTCAACACCCTGTTACACGTGTGGTTCGATAAGGCCTAAACATGGACAGAAAGAGGGCAGGCAACCAAAAAAATGCGAAAGCCGGGGCTTGAACCCAAGACCTCTGATCTGATCTGATCTGATCTGATACAATATTAAGTTTCATGCACCAACCAGTAAAACCAAAAGTCCGAGTCTAGCCTAGGCCTAACTTAGTAGTCTGTGTATCGAACCCAAGATGAAATCATTAAACATGAATGTAATGTAAAAATATGACATTGGACAACTTATTTATCTTTAGCAAATTAGCAATTATGGAAAAGATACACCAACACATCTGATTCTTCAAAAAGGAAATAGTATACTCATTATCCAAGCCTCCCATAACAATAACAAACATGCAACGCAATGAGATACCAATACTAGAGGGTACATGCAAGCATTTAAGTATCTTTTCAGCATAAATGAGAAATGTTTGAAGGAAATAACCTGTTTTCAGTTTCTCATTTACAGCCTGATCAAGGGCTTTCTGTGCAGATTCTGTCAATGGTGGGTGCATAGGACTGAAGTAAAACATTTCTGACTTCCCAAGAACTTCTGCAGCCGCGTCACGCACTGTGAGCAATGTGATTCCATTAGCACGCATAAGTTTTGCCGCGCCACTAGTTCCTGAAAGAAAGAAACTTGTAATTCAATGCATCAAAATGGGCATAGCAATGAAAAAACTGATAAACAGCAAATGTTAGCTCAAACAGTTCAAGCTGTTGAACAGTTGTCGACATTGTGGCAAAATACGGTGTCAGAATCTTCAGATCTCAATTAGAACTACTGACAACTACAAGGCTTTGATGTAGCACGCATACATTGTGTCGCGGAGTTGAGACACTTCAATTAGTAACTAATTAAGTTGAAACGGAATAGTATGTGAACCAACACATCAAAGATTAAGTTTAAATTGCAGCATTTGTTAACACCTATAAAGTGTCTCGGGGTAACCTTATTTATAGAAGACCTCGCACTACTCTTCAACCTGACCTCCATGAGTCAGCAAAAAGAGGGACAGAACTCTACAGCATCGTGAAAGCAAAAGAGTTTGCCTACTCCAAATTTCCACGAAAAATCTACATTAAAGAGTTTTTCTTTACTTATTTTTCTGTAAATAGTTGGCTATATATTCTTTTTTATGGGGCAAGCAAACCAAAATAATGCTCCATACTTCAGATCACTTCTATCCTACTAAAAGACCCGCATGCCATATTGCCACAAAGTTTTGGCTTCGGGTTGAACTAGATGATATCATCCATATAAATAAGATAAATAAGGGATTGAGAATTACATGACTTTTCGGCGCCAAAATCTGTTAAAAAGGCTGTTTATGTGTTTTAATTACTTATGTACCATTATTCATAGCTCCAAAAATTTCCTCTCCATTCTGTATTTTCACCAGACATGAAGATGTAGTGCACAGAAAAAGACTTCATAGTTTTTTTTTAAAATATATCTTTCCTTAAGATTTCAGTTGGTGGTTGTCCATTCACCCCTTTTCTAGCCTTCCTCGTCTTGACCCTCACAAATGCGACTATGCAAACTTACAATCATAGCAAGCTATCGTCTCCTCTACCATATCTCATAACGAAAGCACCAAACTGAATTAATTTGACGTATTACTTAAGTAAACTATTTATCACGTCGTTTTTTGTTCCGTAGCGTAGCATGGCCGCCTTACACTCTTACTAGTATATGTAAATACAACCTGTGCACTATACATGCTCATGAACAAAATTAGTTCCTATCTAATCATTTATGAACAAAAATTGTTCCTATTATTGCTACAAAACAGACAACAATTAGTATCAGATCAGCTTCTGGTATGTTTCTGACGAGAAATCTCCATGACCCTTCTGTGTTCTAACTCGTTCATTCATCTTATACCATTTGTGAACACAGTTTACATCTAACAAGCCACACTTAACTTACCAACCAAGCATAGCAAATAAGCAAATGTTTTTACTACTCAATCATCCGTGGCTTTGCCTCACCTTCAACGAGTATGCCCATAAGCAACCCTTCAGTGCCTGTGGTTGGGTACCTCATCTTGCGTGCCTCCAGCTCCGCCATTGCAAATGACCGCACCGCCCTTGATGACCACCTGTGTACGGTGAAACCCTGTGTCAAACTCCTGAGTATAGACAGAGTATGGCGACATATCGCTGGAATTGTAGCTCACCGGATTTTCTTCTCCCCGGAGGCTAGCTCTGGGTTCCTAAAAAACTCAAAAGTAAGATCATAGCAGGAAAACAATAATCAGATAGCGCAAAACAAGTACAGTAGTTAAATTCCAATTATATTGCAGACTTAGAGGAAACAGCTCTAATTCAGAAATGTTTTATCGGGAAGAGTTGCTGGGTGCTCGCGATGTTATCAATCGTGCTCACTTAGTGGGGAGCTGAGCAACGGCGGCGGCGATTCGACGGCCCCGGCAGCGGGAGATGAGGGTTGGGGCCCCCGCGGCAGCGCTCCGGAGCGAGGCGGGTAGGATAGGGGTCGCCACGAAGGAGACGGAGGAGGAGGGGGCGGTGTGGTGGTGAGACGACGAGAGGAAGGAGAGGAATGTGGCGGCGGCCTGGGCAGCGGTCGCCATGGTGGGCGGAGGTTTTCGGGGTTTCGGGGGATAGGGGAAGCGATAAGCGAGAGTGGGCAGAGAGCGAGGACGCGCTTGCAGGATTTACTTCCTTGCCTGAAGAGTGAAGACCGGCTGCTGACGGTACAAACAACAACAAAAACGGCGGAAATCGGCTCCCGGGGTTATTCAATTTTAGAGTTTCTTTGATTCAAACAAATCACACATAGACCTTAGTTTAATTCTTTGAAAAAAAATATAGACATTGTTTGATTCGTATGATTAGAGATTTTACTGTAGGATTTGCATTGCATTATGTTTTGAAGGAAAATTTTCAACCACTCAAAACTTACGTTACAACTCGTCCATTTCCCCGTGATTCAATCAGTGCTCGAAGAAAATCATGTAGGTCCTAAATCCTATAGTTGGACATGACACTTCTTTTATTAACAGGGACACCCCATCCCCGGTTTCATTGACTCATCGACGAAACCTGAAGTAAACTTAGACCTTTCACAAAGAAAACTACTAAAGGCGTTCACCAATAGAATAAAAACGACAGGGTTAACAGAGTTGAAGGCAGAGAAGCACACACGCAAAAAACTAGATACAAAGCCATAGGGTGCATCCACACTGGCCGGGAGAACTAAGGAGGGGAAGGGAAGACTGCTGCCTCCAAAGTGGGTGCCAGCGTCGCCTAGGTCCCCTGCAGCGCTGTTCTCTTGGAAGCTGGAGATGAAGGTTGATCTTGGAGGCCTCTCGCCTCACCAGCGTGCCCCCGCTCAGCCACTCGTCAGTGCAAAGTTCGAATCCAGGATTTTGGAGAGGTAGACGCAAAACATGTCCCCCTCTTCCATCATCCCCTCCTTGATACAAGTTACTAAAGTCAAGATCTGCCTCGAGACCTGATGCAAGTTAATCCAAGGGAGACCATTAAAGATCATCTCATTCCTAAGTTTACAGAGACTCCAGAGAGAAGCAAAACATACTGAATTTAACGCTGCATTTTTCTTATTGGCAATCCAGAATTTAGCTACAAACATGTAATCATTTCCAATATCAATGTTAAATAATCTGGAAATGATGCCCCAAACCTGTCTAGCAACTAAACATTGGAAAAAAAGATGATTAATAGTTTCATCCTCGACACAGAAAATGCAATCTTCAGGTTTGTTCATGTGTCTCTTCTTTAGGTTATCCCTAGTCATTAACTTGTTATGAGCAAGCCAAAGAAAAATATGTACTCTAGGAGGGATGTGTAATTGTCAAACAGCAGGGATACAAATGGGGGTCACCCCACCAAAATTGATGATAGCATACAAGGAAGAAGTGGAGTAAACCCCTTTATTCTCATATTGCTAGATCAAAGAATTAGTATTAGTGTTAAAGGAAATACCAGAAGCAATCTTCTCTAATTCATACCACTGAGCTAGCAATTCATTGTTATAATTCCTCCTAAAGTTGAGCTTGAGGGATGAACCATCCCAAATCTGCTTGACAGTTTTATTGTGTTCATTGCAAATGACATATATTTCAAAGAATTGGACAGACAAAGGAGAGGTCCCAAACCAGGTATCCTCCTATAACCTGACCTGAGCACCATCTCCAATATGCCACCCGTAACCAAACTTGATACTATTAACAGCCCAAAGGACCCCTTTCCAAAACCGAGAGACCCCATTTTGCTTGCTACAGAAGATGTTGGGGTTCTTAGTGTCATATTTGGTTTCTACAATGGTCTTCTAGATTTTTTTTCCCTCATCTTGGAAATATCTTTTGATCCAAGAGCCAAGAAGGGACAAATTGACATTAGCCAAATCAGGAATCCCAAGGCCACCAAACTCTTTTTTCTTACAAACTAGTTTCCAACTAGCCATATGCGGTTTCCTATGCCCTTCAAAATCATTTCATAGACAATTAACCATTTGAGAATTGATTAAGTCCAGGGCCCACTTTGGAAACTTGAAAAGGAGAGTAGATAGATGGGGATACTTGCTAAGCAAGTTTTAATGAGAGTTAGCCTGGCTGCATAAGAGAGTAATTTCCCTCTCCAGCTAGTAATCCTTTTGAGGATATTGTCAATTAAAGGTTGAATATCTTCCCTCCTAAGCTTCTCAAAGTGTAGAGGGATAACCAAATATTTAATGGGGAAAGTACCAACAATACATCCCAAAATATTTGAGTATGAAATAATATCAGATTCCTCAAGGCCTATAGGGATAAATTCGCTTTTTGAGTAATTGATTTTCATCCCAGAGACTTGTTCAAAGCAGGTCAGAACCCACTTGAGATTAATAGCATAAGTGGGATTGTTGTCAGAAAATAAGATAGTGTCATCTACATACTACGGGCAGATGACACCACCAGGGTAAAGATCAGAGCAAAAGCCTAATCAAATCAGCATTATAGGCTTTAATGAGCATTCTAGTTAACACATATACAACTAAATTGAAAAGTAAAAGGGAGATATTGCCTCAGCCCTTTTCCAGTAACAAAGAAGTTACCAATGGTGTTGTTAAGCTTAACACCAACTGAGCCTCCATGAGTGATAGCTTTAATCCAAGAAATAATTTTAGGACTAAAACCTCTCTTAGTTAGCAAATCCGGTAGGAAATTCAAATCTACTTTATCAAAGGCTTTCTCATAGTCTAATATGACGACCAGCCCCTGACTTTTACCATGAGAAACATAATGAATAACCTCATGAGAAGTGACCACACTTTCCAAAATAAATCTCCCTTTAATAAAGGCATATTGATTGGAGGAAGTGAGAGTGTTCATCAGCAAGGCAAACCTATTAGTAAGGACTTTAGTAAAAATCTTAAAGACACACTTGAGCAAGCTAATAGGGCGAAAAAATTCCATACTACTAGCTTCTTGATCTTTTGGGATGAGAGTCAAAACGGCAAATTTCAACATGTATATATCTAACTTTCCCTGGTAAAAGTCATCAAACATAGCCATACGATCTTGCTTGATCACATCCCAAAAATGCTGATAAAAATAGAAGACAAACCATCAGGACATGGGGCTCCCTCTGAGTAAGAGACAAACACAACTTGTTTGACTTCCTCCTTGAAAGAACATGTGTGACCCATGTGTGGTTTTGGTAATTAATAACAATCTTTATGGACTTATGTTTGCACTGAGTTTTACTTGTAGGATTTGTCCATAGGCAATGCTTGAACCATATGTCGGCTTCAAGGTTGGAAGAAGAAGAAAGTGAAGAAGATCAAGTGTTGATCAAGGTTTTAAGGAATGATCCGGAGATTGGCCAAGTAGAAGTTGAGCCTATGGCAAGTGTGTCTTGAATAATAAGATGATCTCAAGTATAGCTTTCCATCCTTATGGTGATCATGGATATGTTAATATATGCCTAAAAGAGAGGCTCTTCCATAGTGGAGTATGGGGGAGCAAATTCCAAGTCTTCACCAAGCTAGCGCAATCAAGAAAGGTGTTCCATCTTGAGGTGTAGAAGATCGTCATCATCAACACAAGGCAATTGTTTGATCTTGATAGGTTTCTTTCTTATCGGTCTTGTGGTGTTAGTTGGGGAGACCGGTTATAGGATAGATAACAGCTATCAAGAGGGGCTCTCGAGTGAGTAACTTTATCATATCCCTCGGTGAGAGCTCAAACATTTGCATACTTGGCATCATCTTTCTTGGTTCTTATTTGGGTCTTACTCATGTGAGTATTTAGAGCTTGTGTTAATCTCCATGACAATATCAAGTTCATCGAAAACGAATTTCATATGCATTCACTATTGTGTTTTCGATGTTGGAGATTTTATCGGTTCGTCTTTTTGAGAGAGGTCAAACCTTTCATCATTTGGTTCTATACTATCTTGTTGTACTATGATGTTTATCTGTATGATCTTGTAGAGATGATTGTCCTCTTTAAAACGATCCCAAGATCATCAAAAACAGAGTCCGGATGTAAAAGTTATTATTGTTTTAATTTCGCTGTTTCTGCCAGTTTTCAGGGGGCGGATTATTCGGCCCAATTTTTGGAAAACGGCTAAGGACTTTGAGGCGTAGATCCCTGTAACAGGGGTGGATTATCCGGGCCTCCGGGGGCGGATTATCCATCCCAAATATTCGCCCCCTATAAAGAGGGTCGCGCCGCGAAGTCCTTAGCCATATTTTGGCCTAGGAACCCGGAATATCCGGGGGGGGGGGGGGGGGATTATCCGGCCTAGGAGGTCTCAAACGGTCATATTTCATTGGGGAGGGGTATAAATAGACCCCTTCTTCCTCCTTAGGTTGGTTGCTTGCATTCTCTCTCTCCTCCATTGTTTTAACCTTCAAGAGCTTGCAAATACTCTCAATCCCTCCTATATTTCTTGAATCTTTTGGGGGGATTTGAAAGGGGGATCTAGATCTACAACTCCACCAATCCATCTCTCCTCTATGTGAGGGGAACATATTGGGATCTAGATCTTAGGGTTTCTTTTGTGGATTTCCTCTTGTGTTCTTCCTCTCTTATTCCCCCACTAGCTTTTGTAGCTTTGGTGGAATTGGGGAAAGAAGGACTTGGCACTTCTTGTGTTCTTGCCATTGCATTTGGTACATCGGTTTGAGTTCTCGATGAGGATTCGATTGGGTGAAAGGTGAAAAGCTTTCTACTCTTGGGTTCTTGAAACTCTAGACGGTTTAGTTGTTTTGCAGGTTTGTGGATTACTTGGGGCCTCCAATTAAGTTGTGGAGATTTCCCCGAGCTTGTTTGTTGGGAGCCTCCAATTGAGTTGTGGAGAAGTACCCCAATCTTTGTGAGAGGCTGTGGATTGCCACCGACAAGTGCACCGATAGTGAAGAAGTGAACCTGGCCTCTTGTGGCGGGGTTCACAGGAGAATAGGGTGAGGCCTTTTGTGGCGTGGTGGTATTAGTATCGCCCACCCCTCCAACGAGACATACTATCTTTATAGGTGGAACTCGCTAATAAATCATCATCTCCACGTGCCTCGGTTATCTCTATACCCGAGCTATTTACTTATGCACTTTACTTTGTGATAGCCTTCGTGCTTGAAGTCTTATATCTAGCTATCACATAGTTGCTTGTTTTGCTTAGAATAAGTTGTTGGTGCACATAGGTGAAACATAGTTTATATAGGTTTTGTGCTTAACAAAGTAAACGCTTGTTTTATTTCGCCTTTGTTAAGCCGTTCTCGTAAAAGTTTTAAACTGCCTATTCACCCCCTCCTCTAGGTGGCATCTGTATCCTTTTCAATTGGTATTAGAGCCTAGTCTCTCTTTTTGGGCTTCACCGCCTTGAGAGTGAATATGTCGGCTAGGGGATTAGTGCATGATGACATTTTCATATTCGATGGCACATGTTATGAGATTTGGAAAATTCGTATGCTTAATCATTTTCGGGCCATGGACCCAAATTTGGAGCGAATTGTAGATATAGGTTTTTCTCCTCCAATGGTTTTCCTTAATCTATCTTGTGAGGATGAGAAAAAATTATGTCTGGATGCTCAAGCTTCTAAGTGCTTGTTAATGCTTTGAGCCATGTAGTTACTTCTCAGTCATACCTTTTTGGATCTCTCATGAGTTATGGACAAAACTTCAAGATAAATATGTTGTGTCCAATATTTTTGAGGATGATTTTGTTGCTTCCACTTCTGGTCGAGATGAGTTCTCATCTTCTACTTCACCAACATGTGATTTTTCACAAGGTAATGACATGGTAAGTGGTGATAGAAATTGCAATATGGATAGTGTGCTTACTATTTGTAATCCATCCTCTCTATCTAGTTGTAATGATCTATCTTTGGACTTTAACACTTATAGCACTACAAACTCCTTACATGCTTGTGTTGATAGTCCTTGCATATCATGTAGAAATGGCTTGAATAAATATGATGATGATATTCTTGTGTTCTCTTGTTGTCATGATAAAAATGCTTCTATTTCATCTAGTGCTTGTGTTGCTAACCATGTAGAGGAAATCGAAGATTCTATGGGCCAAGACAAGGTTTTGAATGGAGCTACAAATGCAATCTCATCTTCAACTTCCTACGGTACCCACATATGCCTTATGGCTAGGGATTCAAAGGTAACTCCTACTTTGGAACCCAATACCTCTTGTGACGATGAGGATGAGGATAATGAGGAAGAAGAGTTTGATGTTGATGCTTTATATGAAAAGGGTGAGATTGTTTATCGTGCCCTTGTTAAGAATAATATTGCTTGCTCTAACTTTGTTGAAATCTTGGACTTTGCTATTAAGAGCAAAGAACATATTAATAAGTTAGGAGCACAAATTTAGGAGCATGAGAACACCATTGATAAGATGAGTTGTCGTGTGTGTGAGTATGCTAATGAAATTGCTAATCTAAATGAAGCTCTTGAAGAGGAACACACCACTAAGGAATCTCTTGAGGAGGCATTTGCTCTAGAGCTGTCTAGAGTGAAGGAATCTCATGATATATATCTTGAGGTGGCAAGTGATCTCAAAAGTAAAAAATTATGAGCTTCAAGTTGCTTATGCTAAACCCCTTGAGGATTTTGAGCACCTCAAAAATGGCTCTAGGGTCATCAAGGGTGAGCTCATCAAACTCACTGAGTCACATGAGCAACTTAAATATTCATACTCAAAAGAGCTTTCGAAGTTGCCCTCACCTCTTGCAATTAATTATGATGCTTGTGATACTAACTCTATTTCTTGTGAAGCATATATTTTGAAGGAGAATGTTGATATAAAACTCAACTTGCTTTGCTGACTAGCAAGTATGGGATTTTGGAAGAAAGTCATGGTAAGATATCAAGCTCACATGAGGATCTTTTAGACTCCTGTGATAGCCTAAAATTAGCTCATGAGTCTATTATGTCAAAGGTAACTTCTAATCAGCCTCATGTGGACATTAGCACTATATCCACTACAAATGTCATATTGCCATGTGATAGTCCTTGTAATTCATACACTCATGCTATTGATATATCTTGTGATGAATTACACTCCTTGCCTTGTTGCTCTAACAATGAAGCATCTACTTCCTCTACTATTATTGTTGATACTAACCATGTAGAGGAAATCAATGAGCTCAAGGCTCAAGTCACTTCTTTGAAGAATGACTTGAAAAAGAGTCATGAAGGGAAATCCAAAATTGACAAAATGTTGAGTATGCAAAAATATCCCAATGACAAGAGTGGGCTTGGATTCAAATCCAATGTCAAGAATAAGTCCACTAACAAGAAGAAGTTCAAGAGCAACAAGAATAAGGGTCAAGAACAAGTCAAGAATTCAGCCAAAATTGTTTGCTTCAAGTGCAAAATTGAAGGGCACCATGTTATACCTTTCCCATTGAAGAATAAGACTCTTAGTAAGAAGCAAAAAGGGAAGAGCCTTCAAGTTCAAGGTCATGGTCTACCTCAAGTTGAAGAAAGGCCACTTACCAAGAAGAATCAAGATAATACTCCTATGGTGGAGAAATCAAGTGTGAAGAAAGGGAAGAAAAGAACTTGCTACATATGTCGTGAGAAAGGTCACATCTCTTCTTCATGCACCATTGGTAACTCCTCATCCAACCCTATCATGATTGATGATGTTTATTCTCTTCGTAAGGATGAGGTTGGCAATGTGTTTGCTAAATATGTTGGTGCCCAATGTGGTGTCAAGAAAAGAACCATTTGGGTGGCCAAGCCTATTGTTACTAACTTCTTAGGACCCAACTTTGTTGGGGACCATCTAGCTAAAACTTGATCAATAGGTGTTGGTTGGAGGTCACTGGAGACTTGGCTACATCATGAAGAATTAAGGGAACTTCATCAATTATATTTTCTCAAGCCAAGTCATTTGGATTATCATATCTCTATCATATATCCATTGCTCCTCCTTGCGGTAACATGTTCTCAACACATTTACATTGAAAGTTACTCACCCCTTGTGTATGTGTTGGTTTTGTACCTTGCATGTGTTTGTATATGTTGTGCTTACCTCTTACCTATCTTGAGTTATCAAGTTTATTTGTGTATGTTGGATTACGCGCCATGTACTTGTTTTGTTGTGTTGAGCTGTTATTGAATGTATTTGTTATCTTATTTGGCTCTTGTGAGAAATTAATGGTATATTCCATTTTTGGAGAGTGGTGTGTGTTTTGGGTATTCAACTATCCTAAAATGTGTGTACATGAGGAATGCCACTTAGTATTAATATTGCAAGATTTGTAGTCTATATGTGGTATGCCATTCTCATGATAAATTCAAATTCTATAATGTCCATTAGTTGTCTCGTGTTGGATCTGTTTGCCTCTTGTCGTGAATATGATCTTGGATATATTTGCAAACTACCACCCGCATCCCTTGTCCTTGGACAATCGGTACTATAATAGGTGGTAGGTCTTTTTGATCATTTTCATTTTGGCTTTTGTTTATATTTGCCCTATCTTTTGCCAAGAAAATGCTTTGTGTTGACTCCCATGTCTTCCTTGCCTCTTATGGATATTTCTTTAACTTGTAATTGTTTAGTGCTCTATTTGATGTAGGAAGATATGATGATACCATGTGTGTGCATTTTGTATTTAAATGTAAAATCTTAAATAATTCACTAATCCTGGGGGAGTTCTCCTATATTATTTAGAACACTCGTTTTATGCTTCTTCATAACATGTTTTGAACCATATCGTGTTTTTTGTCTTTAGAAGATAAACCTTTTCGTTTTGGTACTTTGCGCCATCATGAAAATTGTGGAGAGTTTGCGTTGGTTATTTGATCCTTATTCTTTTGGGGAGTTGTCTTTGTCTCATTTCTTGTTAATTATTTTGACCTTTTGGAATGAGATAAATCCTTGAGCATTTGTGTTTTTGTCTATCTCTTTCTCTTTGGCTTTTGCCTAGTTCATTGTTGAACTTGTGATCTTTCATGTGTTGATTTGGTCTTTGATATAATTTGGACATCCGTTAGTCTTGTCACACTTTGGTGTTGCTTCTTGGTTTACTTGGTATTTTGTTTAAATTATATCTTATTTGTTTCTTGAAAATCATGTGCATGCATATGTTCTAAATTATATTATGGGATGCTTGTTTTCCTTGATCCAATATGTAGGGGAAACTCCACCAAATCCTAATTGGCCAAGATGTGCATGAAATTCAATTTCATATCAATATACACATATTTATGTGGAGTCTCTCCTATGTATTGTAGTTGTATAACTACTTTGGACCCAATAAGTTTGGGGACCATATTGTACTTGAATTTTGTTTTAGGTACATTGGATGCTTGTCTCTTTTATAAGGAAGAAGTGGTGACTCAATTAAAATTAGAGACAAGCTAGGACGGTCAGTAAACTCCTATCTACTTCATCACACCAATGATACCTCGGTAACAAGTATGCCTTACTCATGCATAAATATTGTCTTCCAACCTATGGTAGGTTGCATATTGGCATGATTTTTTTGTATTTGCAGTTGTTGTGGTTCTTTCTTTGGCCTTAAAGAACGCTTTCTATTGCATATGTGAGTAAGTTGAGATGAGTGCATATAATTGGGACTATACAAAATCATGATCATCATTCACCAATCCCAAATATGTCAATCTAGCAATTATATTGCCTATTGTTTCCTCAAAGTACTATCATGTGCAATATTGATGAATTTGCAAAGTTGATTCTTTATTTGTGATACTTGATTTGTCTTGCAATACATTCCAACTATCTCTACCTCCCTTAGTGATAGTTGTGATGTATTTGATATGTGTAGGGGTTCCGCGCATGAAAACAATAATTTTTACCCTACGCCCTTGAACCCCTGATGCTGCCAGGACCTATCTATTAGTAATACAGCAACGGGAGGGGCTTTTAATGAACTTACCCTTGAAGACCGAAAAGTGTTGTCAATGCTCAGGAGAGCATGGTTGATGTAGACGAGCCGAAGCCGACCTCAAGGTCGTGATGAATTCCTCGCGCTCCAACGGCTCCAACGACTTGAGTGCCTCAAGTGCGACACATCGTGGGGAGTTACACACGTCTGATGCCTGACGATGACTCCCGCTTCCCCGATCCAGCAGTAGTTGTGTAAGTAGAGCTCCTGGATCCGAATCCCGCAGCGCGACGGTGCTCCGCGGTGAAGATGTCTCTCATTCGTGTAGTCCGAACTTGGGACCACGGTCACGAGAGAGAGAGAGGGAGAGAGAGAAAATATCAATTGGAGGTCCTCCCAAAAGTGAGAAGACCTTTATTGATTATTGGGTGTATTTATCTAGCCAAATACCCCCACTATATATAGGGGGAGGGGAGGTACTACCTCCCTCAAAGTCCCGGGGTGGGACTAAAGGAGAGGAGGGGGAGGGGAGGCCGCCGGCCAGCCCTAGTGGGCCCGCGCGGGGGGCTTGGCCCAGCCGGCCACCCCCTTGCCCCTTCTCCCTCTCTCCTTTCCCTAATGGGCCCTCTCCCCTCCGGAAATTGGCCCATTAAGCCTTTTGACCTTTTAAATTGATTTTCTCTTTATTAAATAATTATGAATAAATGATTAAACCAATAGCTAACATTCATTCACATATTATTCAGCCTCTATGGTTCTGGAACACTTCCACCTCCACTCTGGACATCCCCCGGACTTATCGAAACCCTTCCGGTTTTTTCTCTACAATTATTCTACCGATCCTATAAACACTCTCTAAGCATCATCAAGCCCTTAAGCGTGATACCCCACGGTTCGGGAACACTCCAGACATGGTCGGGACACTCCCGCACCAATGATCGACAGAGGGACCTGGATGGCCATGTGACCCCTGTGCGTTCCACGAAGATCTTTCGTCGTTTGAAACGGGACAGTCGTGTCTTATTCCCTTTGTCTCTCGATACTTGCACCCCCTAGATCTGATCAATGACATCACCATGTCATGTTCAATCTCGTTACCGAACAATGCTACTTGACTCGTTCCGACAAGTGATATCCCTGTGATCAAATCACACGCTGCGCAGCTATTGGATATAACCTCTCCGAGTGGGCCCTTGAGTATCTTCCTGTCAGATGGACGAAAAAATCCCGCTCTTGACATATATTGCCTCTACGGTTTCCTCCGAGTACCTGAACACACCTTTATAACCACTATATTACCAAGTGGCGCTTGATGTTATCTAAGCACTCTCAGGAGACAGTGATTGATATAGCCTCACAGTCTAAGGAATAGTCTACGAGGATCCATTTCTAATCATCATAACTTGAACTTCGTGACATGATCGGGTCACGATGTTTAGGTTGGGTATTGGTTCATCATCTCATTCTCAGAATGAGTTGATGTAACTACCTCGGTGAATTACGCTCTTAGTTAATGCCTGGATGAACGAAAGTGGTTAAAATAGTACGGTGGGGTCCAGGGCCACTCACGGTAGACCTTTCGGCCGTCCTAACCACTTTCAAACAACGGGACAAGAACGAGCGGCGTAATCGGCAGGCGAAGGGATCAACTACATACACAAATGAGTATGTATGCAAGCCACATACAACAGTCCTAAGAGCCATTCCATCTAAAAGAAATAGAAATATTGCAACGCCATACGGCAAGATCCAAACGTCCTAGATAGATATAATAATTTAGGATAGCTCCTCATACATCACACATCAGAGTATCAGGCAGAAGCGGAAAACAAGATCCGAGTACGGATAAGAAGCAAATTGGCATAAGATGCCCCATAAATAAACACATCCCGCCCACAGATCACACGGATCCCCGTTCCCGGAATCTCTACACCGAATGATCGTTGCCAACATCATCTGTCTCCTCCACCCAGTATCCGTCTTGCGGGTACACCTGTTCATCTGAATCAAACAATTTATCGTGTGAGACCCTAGGGGTACTCAGCAAGTCTTTATGCCACTAAAGGGGACACAACCTGGGGTGACGCAATTGCAGCAAAAGATAATACCTAACAATTCTATAGAGACTCGCTAACCTTCCGCCTAACCAATGATAGACGGAAGTCCGTGAATTAAGAACAACAGTTATAACAGTATAATTAACAGATCCATCCTCCTCCTCGCTTACCAACGAGGAAGCGGACGAACAACCCCCATCATCCGTTGGCAGTTTTATTAACCATTCCATGAGTGTTGCACTATTTACTAGTCAAGTACTTAGTCAAATTAAAAGTGGTACTTTAATTATACTTGTCTATGATCGAGAAACTGTGCTCCAAGTCGTCCATAACCGCGGACACGGCTTTCAGAAAGATTTACCCTGCAGGGGTGCACGAATAGCAACACACACTCGATCAACCTCGGAAAAACCAAATCAAAACCCAACGAGGCATTCACGACAAAGCAATCACAGGATTCAGAAACATTTCAGGGGGCCACCCCATTAAGCTACCCGCAACGAAGTTGGCCGGCTCCGAGACGGACCCAAGGTTTGTGTGGACGGCGGTAAACGACTGGGAACCCGAAAATGTGACTAGGCTTGTCGATACAGCGAAAACGTGTCACGATCCAAAACAGTACAGGTGCTCCTCGCACAATCTTAAATAAAGCAGTAACATGGCATAAGTACAGAATAGTAATAAAGCCCCAAACTAATTGTGGCCCCAAGAAATAAGAATGAATCAAGCTCTGGCTCAGGGGGGTCCATAAGTCCTCCCGGATGTGGATAGTGCGAATAAACAAGGAACAGGAATCAAGTACTCGGGGTCCTACGGGACACAAGTGAGCATGAAAAACCAAATAGCAGATATTGCTCACCGGTGCCTCTTTCATTAGTTATCCCATTGCTACTCAGGTTATGTTGTTTAGGTACCTCGTTATTCATCCGACACGCACATACCCTACTCATGCTTTTCTACGACTCGCATGGCTCAAACAACTCCTGTAGTAATGGCTCATGGGACCGGAACAAGCTTAGCGTGGTTTAAAAGTAAAGGCCATGCAGTACTTGGGATTCAATTTAATGCAATCGCGACTCAATGATGCAAGAATAAGATAGAGGCAATAGGTACTGTATGTATGCAAGCATGTGGTAGTGCTTGCCTGGCAGCTCAGTTGAAGCGAGAGATGGATCTGGGTAATACTCCTGGGATTCCTGGTAATTCTCCTGCTGGGCGTCTATTCGAAGAAGAACCAAATAAAGAAGGGCCAACATAAATAAAGTGCGCAAGCATATGAATTAGAATGCGACAAGCAAACAAGCATGCCATGATGAATGATGCACAAATTACATGGCATTAAAGTAGCATGGCAAAGGTGAGGTGTGGATACAAGAAATAAAGCATTTTATTATTTATTTGACCAAGTTTTATTGTCATAAACAGTTCATATTTTAAATGACAACACGATGCATGCTTCAATTCAGAACAAGGACTGCATAAATAGAATGGGCTCGTCGCGCTGATCGATTTAGACATATCATTTGTCAAATTTGGATTTATAAAACAAAAGTTATTAATTAAATAAGGAAAAGGGCATTTTATTGTAATTTTAATCATCTCGAAATTTAAAGTGTTCAAAATATATTTTGAAGGGAATATTTGAATTCCTCACGTTTTTCTGATTCCAAAACATATATTACATGTATTATTTGGATTTGTATTTTAAAAATTATTTGAATCTGAAAAGAATTTGAATTTAAATTAATTTGAAAAAGATTTGAATAAAAACAGACTCAGGGAATTACTTTTTGCACCGCAGGTAGTTCTAGCTACAGCCACTGACGGGTGGGCCTGGTGCTGACTGTGCCTCGCGCGCGGGAAAATCTTTTGTCACCGCGGGCTTGCCTAGCCACAGTGATTGCGGGGTGGGCCAACTGGCGCAGGCCCGCGTGTCAGCGGTGGGCGAGATAGAGGCTGACAGGTGGGGCTGGGGCTGGAGCGCGGGCTGCGGCCGGGAAAAGCCGAGCGGTTTTCAGCAAAAGCGTCAGCGCAGCTGACTGTTGGGGTCGGTAGGAGCGCGGGTCGCAGGAATCAAAAAGGTGGGGGGCTTTTTGCAATTCGACCACGACCCCGGTACTGTTTTTCTTCCTCTCGCGTCTGGCGGCAGGTGCGTGCGCGGCGCGGAGCGGGGATTCGATCCCGGGCCGCGGGAGTGCGCGCTGAGGGGGCTGACCGGTGCGGCGGGCTAGGGGAGCTGATAGGGAGGTGGACGCGAGCTAGATAGGGGGCTGTTCGGCACGGAAAATCTGCAGATGCCGGCAAGCTCTGGCGCGCGGTGGGTGTTCGACGAAACGTACGGCGACGTTAGGGCGGTACGGCGAGGTGGACCATGTCAGGGAGGAGGGGATGCTCACTGCGGGCTCGGCGGTAGGCTCGGATCGGCGCGAGGAATGGTGAGGCGTCGAGGTTGCTGGCGCTCCGACGAACTAGGGTTTCGGGGAGCGGCAAGGTACTGGCGGCGCTGGGGAGCTTCTCGTCCACGTAGGCGCGGTCGGGGTGGTGCAGGGGGTTCCTCTCGGTCGCCCAGGACACCTCCACGTCGAGCTGCTCGGCTGGATCATCGGGGCGAGGTGGTGCTGGCGGCGAACGGCGGCAGGTGGTTGTCGTCGGGGAGGAAGAAGGAGGAGAGGAGGGGCGACTCGGCCAGATCTGGGGAGACCAGAGAGGCGTGGGGAGGAAGGGAAAAGAAGGGAGAGAGGGAGGAGAGCAGCTGGGGCACGGTAGAGATAAGGTGGCCTTGTGCCACCTTTTCTCTCCTCCTCCTCCTTTTCGAGCACATGGCGAGCTGGCTGGGGCTGCAGGTGGGCTTGGTCGAGAGAGAGAGACAGCCAGGTGGGCTCGGCTGGAGGGGGCCCTCGGGTCAGGGAGAGAGAAGAGAGGGAGGGTAGCTAGGCTAGGTTAGATGGGGCATGGCTCGGGTTAGGGTTAGCTAGGGTTAGGGAGAGGGTTAGGGTTAGCTAGGGTGTTGCTCAGCAGGTTAGAGAGAGAGGGAGGAGGTGGTCAAGCTAGAGAGAGAGAGGGGGGTTTAGAGTTAGGGCTTAGGAGAAAATAGAGAGAGAGAAAAGAATTAGGTTAGGTTTTTATTAAGCATTTATATTTTAATTTGATTATGAGGCAAAACCAAGGAGAAGCAAGAGACTTGATCTTGCTTGAGACAATGGGAAGGAGAAACAAGAAATAAAGAGGAAGAAAAGAATTAGGTGGAAAAAGAAAGGCTCAAAAGATCATGCATGTAGAACATGAATTTAAAGAAAAGAATGTGGGAGAGGATATGAGAATGGTGGAGTGGTAGGAGATGTTTTCCACAAAGATAGGAACCAACGAAACCAAAGAAAACCAAAAGAGAGGAAGGTAGTGAGGACTAGTGCATGGCACATGCAAAAATAATAATGCCATTGATTATTTGTGAAAACAATATGAATCTTATGGCATTACTCTATGCATATCCAAGAAGTGGAGACAAAACCAAGCACAAGAATTTAGAGGATTTAATCCACCCCAAACTACATGAGCTAGAATTAAAATATCAAAGAAAAAGAAAGACAAGCTCATTGTTAAAGGGATGGTGGAATTATAGGGTGGTGAGAGAGAAAGGTGGTGAAATGGAAATAAAAGATATGCCCCCAACTCAACTTGGGCATTTGAACAATATATCAATAGCCAAATATAATATCAAGAAGCAAATACAATTAATAATGCATGTGAGAGAAGAACCAAAAGAAAAGGAGTTTTATATGATGCTCAAATGCAAGGTGGCATGATGACATGAGCATGATATAATTATGATGCAACAATAATGTCTATGGAGTAGCCAATATCTTACTAGGACAAGTAGCATTACAATTGTTAGACAATTGGGGTGCTACAACTCTCCCCCACTAAACAGGAATCTCGCCCCGATATTCTAGGAAGAAGAAGACTCAAAGAGGGTAGGATACTTGGCACGGAGCTCATCTTCACGTTCCCAGGTGGCTTCATCAACGGAATGGTGCGACCACTGCACCTTGCAGAACTTGATGGACTTGTTGCGGGTCCTTCTTTCTGCGACTTCAAGAATTTTTGTGGGGTGTTCTTGATAAGACAGATCTTCTTGGAGATTAATGAGTTCATGGTCCACGGCCCTGCCGGGATCCTTGAAGCACTTCTTGAGTTGAGAGATGTGAAAAACATCATGGACTTTGAGTTGTTCAGGGAGCTCAAGAGCATAAGCAACTTCTCCTCTTCTTCCACGAAATTTGAAAGGACCGATGTATCTAGGAGCCAGCTTTCCTTTGATACCAAAGCGATGCGTGCCTCTCATGGGAGTGACACGAAGGTAAACGAGATCACCAGGGACATACTCCATGTCCGTGTGCTTTCTGTCATAATTGCTCTTCTGGCGACTTTGAGCAATCTTCAGATTTTCAAGAATGATGTGAACTTTCTCCTCCGCTTGAGTTACAATGTCGGGGCCAAACAATATTCTTTCACCTGCGCCCGACCAACCAATCGGAGTTCTGCATTTGCGACCATAGAGAGCCTCAAATGGTGCCATCTTTAAACTTTTCTGGAAACTGTTGTTGTAAGAGAATTCAGCATAAGGAAGACATTCTTCCCACTTCATGCCAAAAGAGATAACGCAAGCACGGAGCATATCTTCTAGAATCTGATTGATCCTTTCAACTTGTCCTTGCGACTGAGGGTGGTAAGCTGTGCTGAAGTTTAGTTTTGTTCCCAAAGCATTTTGGAAACTTCCCCAGAACTTGGAAGTGAAGATGCTTCCACGGTCTGAACTGATTTCAAGAGGAACTCCATACAGAGAGACAATTCTGTTGATATAGAGTTCCGCCAACTGAATTGCAGAAATTGTTTCCTTGACTGGAAAGAAGTGAGCTACTTTGGAAAGCCTGTCAATGACAACAAAGATTGCATTGTTGCCTTTCTGCGACCTTGGAAAACCAGTGATGAAGTCCATCTCTACTTTCTCCCATTTCCATTCCGGAGGCTTCAATGGCTGTAGAAGACCGGAAGGTTTCTGATGGACAGCTTTAACTCTGCGACACACATCACACTCTGAGACATACTTGGCACAATATCATTTCAAACCAGGCCACCAATATTGTGTTTTCAAGTCCATGTACATCTTAGTGCTTCCAGGGTGAATAGAAAGAACAGAATCATGCGCCTCCTTGAGAACTTGCTCTCTTAAACCCGGGTAGTTCGGAACAAACATCCGGTGTTCAAAGAAAAGAGTGCCTTGGTCATCTACGTGAAAAGACTCATACTTCGGAAGTTGAATGTTGGGGACGATCTTTTTAGTGTAAGGATCCCCAAGCTGAATGGAACGGACCTTTTCTTCCAAGAGAGGTGTTGCTAGAAGATTCAGAAGATAACCTTGATCCACAATTTCAAGGTTGAGCTTGCGGAATTCCTCGCACAAGAGAGGCTGTTGTTCTTCCACCATGAGATTGTTGACATAAGCTTTTCGGCTGAGAGCATCTGCCATGACATTGGCTTTGCCCGGGGTGTAGTTGATGGTCAAATCGAAATCATTGATTGTTTCAATCCACCTCCTCTGACGAAGGTTGAGGTCAGGCTGTGTGAAGATATACTTCAGACTCTTGTGATCAGAAAAGATCTCACAACGGTTGCCAAGCAAGTAATGCCTCCATACTTTCAAAGCAAAGACAACTGCTGCGAGTTCGAGGTCATGTGTAGGATAATTGATCTCATGTGTCTTCAACTGACGAGATGCGTAAGCAACAACTTGCTTTTCCTGCATAAGGACTGCACCCAATCCTTGCAATGAAGCATCATAGAAAATCTGGAAAGGCTTTGATGTATCTGGAGGAACCAAAACTGGTGTGGAAGTGAGCTTCTCTTTGAGTGTTTCAAAGCTTGCTTGACATGCAGGAGTCCAAAGATATTTCTTGCCTTTCTTGAGGAGATCGGTAAGAGGCTTCGCAATCTTTGAGAAGTTTTGAACGAATCGACGACAGTAACTGGCCAAACCAAGGAAACTCCGGACTTCTTTGACATTTATGGGTGGAAGCCAGTCCATAATTGTCTTAATAGTTTCTGGGTTGACGGCAATGCCCTTGGCAGAGATGACGTGACCAAGGTAGGTGACTTGAGGCAGCCCAAACTCACACTTGGAGAACTTTGCATACAGGCGGTTCTCACGAAGCTTGTTTAGGACACACCGAAGGTGTTCTTCATGTTCTTCTTTTGACTTAGAATAGACTAGAATGTCATCCAGATAGACCACAACGAACTTATCAAGATATTCCATGAAAACCGAGTTCATAAGCCTCGAGAAGGTGGCAGGTGCATTGGTGAGACCGAAAGACATGACCGTGTACTCATACAGGCCATAGTGGGTGGTGAAAGCTGTTTTGGGAACATCTTCCTTGCGGATCTTGATTTGATGATAACCACTTCTCAAATCAAGCTTAGAGAATACCACAGCTCCAGCTAGCTGATCAAAGAGATCATTAATCCGCGGAAGGGGATATTTATTCTTGATGGTTTTAGCATTTAGTGCCCGATAGTCAACACAAAGTCTATCAGTCTTGTCTCGCTTCTTCACAAAGATGGTTGGACTACCCCAAGAAGAAGTACTGTGCTGAATGAAACCCAACTTCTCTTGTTCATCCAACTGACGCTTAAGTTCAGCCAACTCAGCAGGACCCATTTTATAAGGCCGCTTGGAGATAGGAGCGGTGCCAGGTTCAAGTTCAATGACAAACTCAACCTCACGATCCGGAGGCATACCTGGCAACTCTTCAGGAAAGACATCTGGAAACTCACAAACTACAGGAACACTCTAAATACCTTCCATAGCATCATCATTCAGAGCCGCCAAAGAATAAAGCTGAATTGCAGGAGTCAGACTTGGAGAATAGACTATATGGCCTTCAGGAATTTTCAGAGAAACCGAACGTTCAGCACAATCAATCACAGCTGCATTTGCTATCAACCAATCCATGCCCAAGATAACATCAATATCAGAATTGCCCAGAATAATTAAGGAAGCCGGAAACGAAGAGCCACCAATCTCAATTTGATTGCCATGGCTGATATGAGCAGCCCTCATGTTTGACCCAGGAGATTGTACCACAAGACGATGTAATAAAGGAACCATAGCCAGATCTTGCTCATGAGCAAACTTGTGAGAAACGAAAGAATGTGAAGCACCAGAATCAAACAAAACTCGTGCAGGAACTAAGTTAACAGGAAGCATACCCATGACAACTCCAGGTGCATGCTCAGCTTGAGCGGCGTTGACACAGTTGGCACGAGCAACCGTAGACCGCGGCTTAGTGTTGATGTTGAGAGCCCGAGGTGGAGGTGCACGAATCATAGGAGCACTTGCCGCAGGTCTTGGAGGTGGTGGTGGAAGAGCTTTGTTGTTCATTGGACAATTCCAGTGCTGATGCCCAGTGTTTCCACAAGTATAGCAAGCACCAGGTGGACGTGGAGCAACGTAGCCAGGGACTCCGCCAGGCGCTCCAGGGTAGTTGTGGTTGTAGCCCCTGGGAGCCGCAGTGAAGGAGTTTGGTGGCCTTGGTGCGTAGCTTGAAGGTCTTGGTGGAGCAGGGAGCGACGGTGGGGTGTTAGGAACCCAGACACGACGCTTAGAAGGAGATGTCATAGCAGAAGAGCTTGCTGTATCACGACTGTGTTTCTTTGACTCCTCAAACACTTGTCTACTTGCTTCTTCCTGTAGAGCTGTGTGTTGAAGTTCCAGGAAAGATGCTGGCCTTGCATGAGTGATTGCATATTTGATGGAAGCATTGAGGCCTTGCCGAAACCTCTTTTGCTTCTTCTTGTCATCAGAGATCTCATCGCCACCATAACGAGAAAGGTTCATGAAGTTTCTGATGTAGGTGTTGACATTGTCAGTGCCTGCTTGAGGTTGAGAAACACTTCCTTCATCCTTTCCATGACAATTTCTGACAGATATTGCTTTTTGAAAGCAGTAGTGAACCGCTCCCAAGTAGGCTAAAAACCAGAAAGATCTGCCTTGAGGTAATTTTCCCACCAGAGAGCTGCATCTCCCTTCAGAAGGTGAGCAGCACACTTGACCCATTCTTGCTCGGGAACATCCGCAGTCATCAGCAACCTTGACACTTCACGAAGCCAATCATCCGCATCAAGTGGCTGATCAGACACTTCGAATTGACGTGGGTTGAACTTGAGAAAACTCTTGATGTCTCCTCGCTTGGGAGGTGGAGGTAGCGGAGCAAACTCATTCCTCCTCACGCTTTCCTCGAAGCGCTGCTGGTTCTGCTGCATAGTGCCCAAAGCATTTGCAATACTTGCCAAAGCAGCCCCGAGTTCAGGTGGTATATCCTCCTCAGAACGGCGTGGTGGTGCCATCCTGTGATTGATATAAAACACAAGTCAGTACTATAATGGAGAATAATAATAATCCAAAATAGTACCAAAATGGAATTAATCAAGATTAAAGAATGCAATACACTGAGGTGATATTAAAATATCAACAAAGTTCAAGGCAACTAGAAGATATTAAGCATAACACACACGACTAAACAAGGAGTGTGGTACACAACTAACAAAGAAAAATTTTCCGCAAATTTCGGCATTAAAATAACACTATATGCGCAAAACCACTTAACGAATCAAGATTAGTAACTCTACTAGTTCAATATACAAAAGCAAATGACACAAGTAGTGGTATGGTCGCGACTCCATCCCGCACTCAAATCATTACTCCGCACATGAATCAGTAAACCACATATCCCAACAACTTCTTCTTAAGAGGAACCTAAAGATTGGTAACTACGGAAACGAACACCCCAACAAGATAACATCGGATAACAACGAGAGATAGATCGCATCGGTGTACAACGAATCAGAATAGATCGCGTCGGTTTACAAAGGACTGTCGGTAGGGAATGTACCAACAGTTGATAACCAAAAGGCAGATAGTGATAACATTTGGATGCAACAGATAGACAAGGAATTCACACACACACACACAAACACAAACACAACCTATGGTACTACGGAACCCAGAACACGTGAATCCTAGTTTGAATTTTAGAAGAGGATTGAAAACGTTACACTTCCTTACCAGAAAAGGGTGGGTGGGTGGGTAAGAAGAAAAATGGAAGCAGTCCTACTCTCACGTTTGTTTTTCCCTAGTATACATAACTACCAAAATATTTGCTAGACAGACAATGACCATTTTGGCTGAGACCCTGAAGGGCGGGATGGCTCTGATACCAATTGTAACTACCTCGGTGAATTGCGCTCTTAGTTAATGCCTGGATGAACGAAAGTGGTTAAAATAGTACGGTGGGGCCCAGGGCCACTCACGGTAAACCTTTCGGCCGTCCTAACCACTTTCAAACAATGGGACAAGAACGAGCGGCGTAATCGGCAGGCGAAGGGATCAACTACATACACAAATGAGTATGTATGCAAGCCACATACAACAGTCCTCAGAGCCATTCCATCTAAAAGAAATAGAAATATTGCAACGCCATACGGCAAGATCCAAATGTCCTAGATAGATATAATAATTTAGGATAGCTCCTCATACATCACACATCAGAGTATCAGGCGGAAGCGGAAAACAAGATCCGAGTACGGATAAGAAGCAAATTGGCATAAGATGCCCCATAAATAAACACATCCCGCCCACAGATCACACGGATCCCCGTTCCCGGAATCTCTACACCGAATGATCGTTGCCAACATCATCTGTCTCCTCCACCCAGTATCCGTCTTGCGGGTACACCTGTTCATCTGAATCAAACAATTTATCGTGTGAGACCCTAGGGGTACTCAGCAAGTCTTTATGCCACTAAAGGAGACACAACCTGGGGTGACGCAATTGCAGCAAAAGATAATACCTAACAATTCTATAGAGACTCGCTAACCTTCCGCCTAACCAATGATAGACGGAAGTCCGTGAATTAAGAACAACAGTTATAACAGTATAATTAACAGATCCATCCTCCTCCTCGCTTACCAACGAGGAAGCGGACGAACAACCCCCATCATCTGTTGGCAGTTTTATTAACCATTCCATGAGTGTTGCACTATTTACTAGTCAAGTACTTAGTCAAATTAAAAGCGGTACTTTAATTATACTTGTCTATGATCGAGAAACTGTGCTCCAAGTCGTCCATAACCGCGGACACGGCTTTCAGAAAGATTTACCCTGTAGGGGTGCACGAATAGCAACACACACTCGATCAACCTCGGAAAAACCAAATCAAAACCCAACGAGGCATTCACGACAAAGCAATCACAGGATTCAGAAACATTTCAGGGGGCCACCCCATTAAGCTACCCGCAACGAAGTTGGCCGGCTCCGAGACGGACCCAAGGTTTGTGTGGACGGCGGTAAACGACTGGGAACCCGAAAATGTGACTAGGCTTGTCGATACAGCGAAAACGTGTCACGATCCAAAACAGTACAGGTGCTCCTCGCACAATCTTAAATAAAGCAGTAACATGGCATAAGTACAGAATAGTAATAAAGCCCCAAACTAATTGTGGCCCCAAGAAATAAGAATGAATCAAGCTCTGGCTCAGGGGGGTCCATAAGTCCTCCCGGATGTGGATAGTGCGAATAAACAAGGAACAGGAATCAAGTACTCGGGGTCCTACGGGACACAAGTGAGCATGAAAAACCAAATAGCAGATATTGCTCACTGGTGCCTCTTTCATTAGTTATCCCATTGCTACTCAGGTTATGTTGTTTAGGTACCTCGTTATTCATCCGACACTCACATACCCTACTCATGCTTTTCTACGACTCGCATGGCTCAAACAACTCCTGTAGTAATGGCTCATGGGACCGGAACAAGCTTAGCGTGGTTTAAAAGTAAAGGCCATGCAGTACTTGGGATTCAATTTAATGCAATCGCGACTCAATGATGCAAGAATAAGATAGAGGCAATAGGTACTGTATGTATGCAAGCATGTGGTAGTGCTTGCCTGGCAGCTCAGTTGAAGCGAGAGATGGATCTGGGTAATACTCCTGGGATTCCTGGTAATTCTCCTGCTGGGCGTCTATTCGAAGAAGAACCAAATAAACAAGGGCCAACATAAATAAAGTGCGCAAGCATATGAATTAGAATGCGACAAGCAAACAAGCATGCCATGATGAATGATGCACAAATTACATGGCATTAAAGTAGCATGGCAAAGGTGAGGTGTGGATACAAGAAATAAAGCATTTTATTATTTATTTGACCAAGTTTTATTGTCATAAACAGTTCAGATTTTAAATGACAACACGATGCATGCTTCAATTCAGAACAAGGACTGCATAAATAGAACGGGCTCTTCGCGCTGATCGATTTAGACATATCATTTGTCAAATTTGGAGTTATAAAACAAAAGTTATTAATTAAATAAGGAAAAGGGCATTTTATTGTAATTTTAATCATCTCGAAATTTAAAGTGTTCAAAATATATTTTGAAGGGCATATTTGAATTCCTCACATTTTTCTGATTCCAAAACATATATTACATGTATTATTTGGATTTGTATTTTAAAAATTATTTGAATCTGAAAAGAATTTGAATTTAAATTAATTTGAAAAAGATTTGAATAAAAACAGACTCAGGGAATTACTTTTTGCACCGCAGGTAGTTATAGCTACAACCACTGACGGGTGGGCCTGGTGCTGACTGTGCCTCGCGTGCGGGAAAATCTTTTGTCACCGCGGGCTTGCCTAGCCACAGGGACTGCGGGGTGGGCCAACTGGCGCAGGCCCGCGTGTCAGCGGTGGGCGAGACAGAGGCTGACAGGTGGGGCTGGGGCTGGAGCGCGGGTTGCGGCCGGGAAAAGCCGAGGGGTTTTCAGCAAAAGCGTCAGCGCAGCTGACTGGTGGGGTCGGTAGGAGCGCGGGTCGTAGGAATCAAAAAGGTGGGGGGCTTTTTGCAATTCGACCATGACCCCGGTACTGTTTTTCTTCCTCTCGCGTTTGGCGGCAGGTGCGTGCGCGGCGCGGAGCGGGGATTCGATCCCGGGCCGCGGGAGTGCGCGCTGAGGGGGCTGACCGGTGCGGCGGGCTAGGGGAGCTGACAGGGAGGTGGACGCGAGCTAGATAAGGGGCTGTTCGACGCGGAAAATCTGCAGATGCCGGCGAGCTCTGGCGCGCGGTGGGTGTTCGACGAAACGCACGGCGACGTTAGGGCGGTACGGCGAGGCGGACCATGTCAGGGAGGAGGGGATGCTCACCGCGGGCTCGGCGGTAGGCTCGGATCGGCGCGAGGAACGGTGAGGCGTCGAGGTTGCTGGCGCTCCGACGAACTAGGGTTTCGGGGAGCGGCGAGGTACTGGCGGCGCTGGGGAGCTTCTCGTCCACGTAGGCGCGGTCGGGGTGGTGCAGGGGGTTCCTCTCGGTCGCCCAGGACACCTCCACGTCGAGCTGCTCGGCTGGATCGTCGGGGCGAGGTGGTGCTAGCGGCGAACGGCGGCAGGTGGTTGTCGTCGGGGAGGAAGAAGGAGGAGAGGAGGGGCGACTCGGCCAGATCTGGGGAGACCAGAGAGGCGTGGGGAGGAAGGGAAAAGAAGGGAGAGAGGGAGGAGAGCAGCTGGGGCACGGCAGAGATAAGGTGGCCTCGTGCCACCTTTTCTCTCCTCCTCCTCCTTTTCGAGCACATGGCGAGCTGGCTGGGGCTGCAGGTGGGCTTGGTCAAGAGAGAGAGACAGCCAGGTGGGCTCGGCTGGAGGGGGCCCTCGGGTCAGGGAGAGAGAAGAGAGGGAGGGTAGCTAGGCTAGGTTAGATGGGGCATGGCTCGGGTTAGGGTTAGCTAGGGTTAGGGAGAGGGTTAGGGTTAGCTAGGGTGTTGCTCAGCAGGTTAGAGAGAGAGGGAGGAGGTGGTCAAGCTAGAGAGAGAGAGGGGGGGTTTAGAGTTAGGGCTTAGGAGAAAATAGAGAGAGAGAAAAGAATTAGGTTAGGTTTTTATTAAGCATTTATATTTTAATTTGATTATGAGGCAAAACCAAGGAGAAGCAAGAGACTTGATCTTGCTTGAGACAATGGGAAGGAGAAACAAGAAAGAAAGAGGAAGAAAAGAATTAGGTGGAAAAAGAAAGGCTCAAAAGATCATGCATGTAGAACATGAATTTAAAGAAAAGAATGTGGGAGAGGATATGAGAATGGTGGCGTGGTAGGAGATGTTTTCCACAAAGATAGGAACCAACGAAACCAAAGAAAACCAAAAGAGAGGAAGGTAGTGAGGACTAGTGCATGGCACATGCAAAAATAATAATGCCATTGATTATTTGTGAAAACAATATGAATCTTATGGCATTACTCTATGCATATCCAAGAAGTGGAGACAAAACCAAGCACAAGAATTTAGAGGATTTAATCCACCCCAAACTACATGAGCTAGAATTAAAATATCAAAGAAAAAGAAAGACAAGCTCATTGTTAAAGGGATGGTGGAATTATAGGGTGGTGAGAGAGAAAGGTGGTGAAATGGAAATAAAAGATATGCCCCCAACTCAACTTGGGCATTTGAACAATATATCAATAGCCAAATCTAATATCAAGAAGCAAATACAATTAATAATGCATGTGAGAGAAGAACCAAAAGAAAAGGAGTTTTATATGATGCTCAAATGCAAGGTGGCATGATGACATGAGCATGATATAATTATGATGCAACAATAATGTCTATGGAGTAGCCAATATCTTACTAGGACAAGTAGCATTACAATTGTTAGACAATTGGGGTGCTATAGTTGACTCCATTTCCAACTGGCATAAATGCCACATCATCAGGAAACTTGATCATCTGTTGACCAATGAACCAGTGACTAGAGTTTCACTGGGAACCCTTAGTTGTTTGTATATCACACGTGTATTGATGTTTCCACTCAATACAGTTATAGCATGATATAAAACTTAATCATAAACTATATGAAATATGATAATAGTCCTTACTACTATTTGTCTCTAGGGCATATTTCCAACAGTCTCCCACTTGCACTAGAGTACAAATACACTAGCTGCATTTGTTCTTTAATCATTGGCACCTTATATCCGGTAACCTGAACATGCTTGCTCATGGAAGAGGTTGAGTCTTGGGTCTGTACTTTATAGTCCCAAATCCTTTGCAACTTACTAATGTCACCTTGATTGACATTAATACTTTATCATCACATGATAACATCTGTGTGTATGCATCATCGCTATGGCATCAGAATGAGGCCTGATTCCAGGAGCCTACAGTGACTTAAGATCAACCTCGAGGGCTTTCTCATGGGCACTGTGCCCTGGGACACATCATTCTACATTAAAAGTGAACAAGCCCTGCCATAACATTATACAACACTTTAGATGGTACTGATGGCCCAAAATATATCGAGCTCGTTGGGGAACCCCAAGAGGAAGGTATGATGAGCATAGCAGCAAGTTTTCCCTCAGTACGAAACCAAAGTTATCAATCCAGTAGGAGCAAGGAAACACCCCAAAGGTGTAGCTAGCTAAACGTTGGCAGGGCGCACTACCGGTGCCAGCAACAACGTGGAGACCTGCACAACACAACCACAGAACTCTGTCCGCAACTTGCGATGAGGTTGGCAATCTCACCAGTTTTGCTGAAAACAAAGGATTAAACGTATCGAATGGAAGGAAGTAATAGTTTGCAGAAAGTAAACACAAAGAAGTAAACAGTTTGATTGTAGATTGAATGTAAAAGAAAGGACCGGGGTCCATAGTTCACTAGAGGTGGCTCTCCTTAAGATAGATAACATGCTGGGTGAACAAATTACAGCGGGGCAATTGACAAACATAGAGAAAGCATACAAGCATATACTAACCATCTTGACTCCTTTGAGATTCGATTGGGTATTACAACATTATACATAGACCGCCATCCAACTGCATCTATGACTAATAATCCACCTTCAGGTTATCATCTGAACCCCCTCCAGTATTAAGTTGCAAGCAACAGATTATTGCATTACGAATTGCGTGTAAAGTAAACAATACGATTGTTCTATGAACAAAGGATAGTTGTTTTATCCCTAGTAGCAACAACAGATCTAGTACCTTAGAGATTCTGTCACTTCCCCAGATTACCAGAGGCATGAACCCACTATCGAGCATAAATACTAACTCTTGGAGTTGCTAGTATCTACTTGGCCAAGATAGCTACTAACAACGGAAAGCATGCAAGATCACAAATAACAAAGACATGATAGAATCAATAATCAATCTGAAATAGCATATCAATATCCATTGGATCCCCGCAAACACAACATGCAGAATTACAAATAGATGATCTTGATCTTGAACGGAGCTCACAATATCTAAACATGATAGCACAAAGGAGGAGAACCAGCCATCTAGCTACTACATGGACCCGTAGTCCAGAGATGAACTACTCACGCATCACACCGGAGGCTTGCATGGTGATGAAGAAGGCCTCTAGGGTGAATTCCCCTCTCCGAAAGGGTACCGGGAAGAGCTTTAGATCCCTCCCAATCTAGGGATGGAGATGACGATGGCTACAAACTCTTTCGTGGATTTTTGATTGGGTTCTTAGGGTTTCCGTATCAGAGGCAATATATAGGCGGAAGGAGAGGCCGAGGGGGTGCCTGGGCTGGCCACACCACCCCCTGGCGTGGGCTAGGCCTGGACGTGCGGCTAGGTGGTGTGGCCGCCCTCTGGCCCATCTCCGTCTCGTATTCTAGCTCCAAGTGTTCCCCGGTAAAATAATAACTTTGGCTTTTGTCCCGTCCAATTCTGAGAATATTCATTTTCTGACTACCTGGAACAAAAAACAGCAGAAAACAGGCAGCTGGCACTGTGGCTCTTGTTAATAGGTTAGTCCAAGAAATCATATGAAAAGTACTCCAAAGTGTGGAGAAAACATAAGAAAGTATATAAAACCAAGCATGGAACATCAAAAATTATAGATACATTTGCAATGTATTAGGTACCCTTATCTATTATTATAAATGTATTCATCGAAACACTAGTGCACTCTGTGCAACTTTCGATGTTTTGTTCACCTCGCTTCCTACTTGACTTTAATCGGTACTTACAGGAGTTTCCAACATATTCCCTTATTAAATAACCCTTTATGTTTTAAGATATGTCATCCTTTATGGATTTGGAAAACATGTCTACAGTTCTCTACTAGACACTACGGACAAACTTAGCTCAACGTTCCATGATTCGAAATTAATCACTTTCAAACGTTCCTTATTGGATAATATATTATGTTAAGTTATCATCATGGTTTTCTAAGATAAAACCTATGTCTCAACATAGTGGATGATGACCATCCTTTTCTTTCTTTCAACCATTGATGTTAAACTTAATACTATTCCTAATTTGAGTTATTAAGGACCAGTTCCTTAATTAACTTCTATTTTGAAACCCTTTTCAGAATCCCTTAAGGAATACTACATAATACACCTATCATCAACTTCTACACCTCATAAATCATTATTTATAAGTACATGTGCTTTTATTCTTAACACACTTAAGAATTACTCCTATAAGCTCCCACTCAAAATATGTTCCTAACATATTTGGGTATGAGTCACTACTCTTACTCAAATTATGTTCCTACATATTTGAATTTGAGACTTATATTGTTCCCACTCAAAAATATGTCATTCACATATTTTTTAGGAAGACTTTCATAGCTCCCACTCAATTTCATGCAAATTGCATATCCACTCACTATTTTTAACAACTTCAAAATCCTTTGATCAAATATCAAACTTTGAGATTTACTATGAGATACTAGTACTTTTACTAGTTTTAAATCCACTGGATATTAAGCACACATGAATCAAATTCATTTGAATTCGTCCAATACTTGACAAATTGTGCTTTTGTCATTCACCCCCTTTTCCACTATGGCTTTGCAGTCACTTGGGAAAATTCAAGTAACCCCTTTTTACTTGTGAGATTCAGAAACGAATTGCTTTCTAATCTCAAGGGAGTTTTGCTATGGGATTTCTCATAACTTTAGCTTATCATTATTTCCTTAGTAGTTCATAGGTATGTCATATTCCGAGAATCATGACAAATGATTCACAAATGTCTCCATACGAGATATGGATTACATTTTGAATCCTACTTCATGTAGTGAAAACACTACTGGGGAAAACACAATGATCATTATCATTGATTCTTTCGTTTTGTGAAGAGAATCATTCAGGAACGTTTTCCGTTGCACTTCTCAACACTCCGATGCATGGATTTGAATCCTCATCGTGTTTTTCACTATCTTCCAATTGCTCCATAATCAAGAAATATCACTAAAAGTGAGCTTTCTTAAGAATGTACCAAAATCCAAGCAATACAAGTTTTGCTTCTCTTTTGGTTTCAGCTATGGATTTCGTATTCAAAATTTCCAATGAATACTCTATAAGGACTTATTCGCTATTGTTTTGGTTATATCGAATAACCCCAAAACTTTTACGACGATCCATACTAGATATGGAGCCGCTTTCACGTATTCAAATGGTTCACTACATTCTAATTGAGTGCTAACTATTTCTAACTAATGGTCTCTACATCTACACTACAACGATTTATTTGGTGCCATCTATTTACCCACTTTGATATCTAATATCACATTGTGATGCTTTACATTTTGACGTTTCAAAACGCTTTGCATTTAACAATTTCTTTTATGCCAACCTTATAAAGTTGAATTTCATTACTATTGATCAAATCATAGTAATTAGATTCTCATTTATCTTTATACCCTTTGTTGATGAAACACTTTGATCAAATCAAATAGTTTCATATTCATGTTTCCTTTGGTAAACTACTTTACACTTTTAAACAATCGTATAATGATAATTACCATTTGTCAAAACACAATACATCGAATATGTATTTATTTTTTAACAATTCATTAAGCACTTTGTATTCAAGTAATATATGGTGTTCAAGTTAATTTTCCGAACTTATGCATGATTTATATGTGACAAGGAATCGAATGAGTTTCACATATTATCAACATAACTTTGAATTTTAAACAATGGATTCATTCATTAATGAATATATCATTAAGTTCGGTATTTTTAAAGGCATTTCATTATTTTACAAATGTTCATGCATTATCAAACAACAAGGATAATTCACATATAATCAAACAAGATATGAACACAAATAGAAATCATTCATAAAAGTGGAACAATTGTTTGTTACAAACTCATATGAATAACCGTCTCACAAAGTGTGAGACACACTAAAGAAGTTGACAATCTTTTGATTACAATAACTATCCAAAACATAAACTAAATGATAAATGTCGAGGGAGAGTGTCGTCGGCCATCATCATCATGCTCGCCATCAACACGCAACGTCGCCTCCTCTCCAGAAAGCACCTCTCATGCAGAAGGACCTGTTTTCAGTAAAACAGAACAAGTATCAAATATACTTGACACTGCAAATGTGTTTGCAAGATTATAGCATTTATATAATTGTATATCAAATATATACCTTTGTCATCGATGACCTCTCTGGTGATTGGTTCAACCTTTACGTTCCTGAAACGTAATATGAACTATTGGAAATCCAATGTTTGCGTATCACCACTCATGATGCTACTCTGGACATGTCCTTCGTAGCTAGGAGGCAACGATCGAAGCAGTACGCCTATCGCAAACGGATCATCCATCCAGCCATCCACGAAGTGAACCAATCTCATGTGTGCATCATGCATGCGCTCCAACTGACCCTTTAGACATGTATGCTCCTCCATCTGTATGGAAAGGAACTCTCCAAGCAGCTCGTGCTTTCACATGCGCACATGGCCTATGAACTCTGCTCTCAGCTGATCCACCATTGAATATGGATCAAGATCACCCATGAGCGGATGGAGTTCATCCACCATCCCGTAACGCATTATTATCTAAATGTTGATGGACATCTCTTGACGATAGTAACGGTCTGCCAGCTCTTGTGGGGTCTCATAGTGGTCTGGCTCAGTCAAATCCATCATGCGGCGTATGTAGTCTACCACATGATTCCTAGTAAGGAGATCATTCAGGCGCATAAGCCAACTAGGGAAGTTGGATCCATCAAGTCTAAGTTTCTCACCCTTTACCCATTCCTCAATGACAAAGTAAGCTTTACGGTGAGCCATCTCTACATTTATAGTTGCAAGAAGGAATTTAGACTAAGTTTATAATTAAATGAGTTAATAACAACTCCACTCAGAAACACCTATCCCCATAAGGTTTCCTAGTGATAACACGACCCCTATCAGCCACATCTCCCCCGGTCGTCATGGCCATCAATGTGGGTTCAAGGGTGGACGCTAAATGTCGATCACATCATTCATGCGACTCATGCTCGATCTTTTGACCATCCGCATTCCAAGGCCATGTCTGCACATGCTAGGCTTGCCAACTCAACCTTACTGTATTTACTGTGCAACATGGCTTACACCCACTGTATGCGAACGTAGATATGTCTGACACCCATGCCTGTACCATGGATCGCCTCATACTGAAGAACTTTCTTGGTGGTGCACACTAAGGGGGAACACAATCATTGGTAATTTTAACAGGGATCATCTTATTAGGCTATCGTCGAGTATCTAATACCAGCACACAATAAGATATACAAACAATAACATTGAATGTAAATGCGATGTGATATGGTCCTTCACGTCATGATCTCCATCCATCGTCACCGGATTCCGACGCCACGGTTCCGGCACCGTAGACACCAGGGTACCAGTGTCATTCTGGCGTGGTAGTCCATCACCTCCGTGACTATCTACTGCTACGTAACATAAGGTAATCACTTTACCTTTGCCTCAACTATATCACAAAGCGATGCCCCCCTGCAAAACAAAGTTAGATGCCTCTAGTTTATCTTTGCATGTTTTACGTGGCTGAATGGGCTTTCGCACAAGAACCGTTCTTACCTACGAACTTTCAGCACAGCGCTGATAAAGTAGTTGTCTCTACTACACCCCTTTAGGGGCCATCCGTTGCAAATGGTATACCAACTAATGCGAGAGAGACAAACACCCCCTAATACACTTTATACAGTACAATACGTATGTCAAGCGTGGACCAGTCTCGCGAACGAACAGTAACGTCGGTTGGGGGCCGCTTCATCAAGCATTACTGCGGTATACACAAGTACACGTGGGAGGGTAACAACTAAAATATCAACGCCCACACGCTACATCTCGTGTGTTCTACCCGTACTAGCATTACTATGCATAGATCTAGCTCTGATACCACTGTAGGGGTTCCGCGCATGAAAACAATAATTTTTACCCTACGCCCCTGAACCCCTGATGCTGCCAGGACCTATCTATTAGTAATACAGTAACGGGAGGGGATTTTCGCAAACTTACCCTTGAAGACCAAAAAGCGTTGACAGTGCTCAAGAGAGCGTGGTTGATGTAGACGAGCCGAAGCCGACCTAAAGGTCGTGATGAAGTCCTCGCGCTCCAACGGCTCCAACAACTTCAGTGCCTCAAGTGCGACACCTCGCGGGGAGTTACACACGTGCAGTGCCTGATGATGACTCCCGCTTCCCTGATCCAGCAGCACTTGCGGAAGTAGAGCTCCTGGATCCGAATCCCGCAGCGCGATGGCGCTCCGCGGTGAAGATGTCTCTCGTTCGTGCAGCCCGAACTTGGGATCACGGTCACGAGAGATAGAGGGGGAGAGAGAAAATATCAATTGGAGGTCCTCCCAAAAGTGAGAAGACCTTTATTGATTATTGGGTGTATTTATCTAGCCAAATACCCCCACTATATAGGGGGAGGGGAGGTACTACCTCCCTCAAAGTCCCGGGGTGGGACTAAAGGAGAGGAGGGGGAGGGGAGGCCGCCGGCCAGCCCTAGTGGGCCCCGTGCGAGGGGGCTTGGCCCAGCCGGCCACCCCCTTGCCCCTTCTCCCTCTCTCCTTTCCCTAATGGGCCCTCTCCCCTCCAGGAATTGGCCCATTAAGCCTTTTAACCTTTTAAATTGATTTTCTCTTTATTAAATAATTATGTATAAATGATTAAATCAATATCTAACATTCATTCACATATTATTCAACCTCTATGGTTATGGAACACTTCCACCTCCACTCCGGACATCCTCCGGACTTACCGAAACCCTTCCAGTTTTCTCTCTACAATTCTTCGGCGATTCTACCGATCCTATAAACACTCTCTAAGCATCATCAAGCCCTTAAGCGTGATACCCCACGCTTCGGGAACACTCCAGACATGGTCGGGACACTCCCGCACCAATGATCGATAGAGGGACCTGGATGGCCATGTGACCCCTGTGCGTTCCACAAAGATGTTTCGTCATTTGAACCGAGACAGTCCTGTCTTATTCCCTTTGTCTCTCGATACTTGCATTACCTGAGATCTGATCAATGACATCACCATGCCGTGTTCGATCTCGTTACCGACCAATCCTACTTGATCACTGACCAGTGTGTCTTGAATAATAAGATGATCTCAAGTATAGCTTTCCATCCTTGTGGTGATCATGGATATGTTAAGATATGCCTAAAAGAGAGGCTCTTCCATAGTGGAGTATGGGGGAGCAAATTCCAAGTCTTCACCAAGCTAGCGTGATACGTCCATTTTGCATCACTATTCTGTATCATAATTTACTGTTATTCATTGATATATTTCATATTAAGAGATGATACTTATGTTATTTCATCTGTTTTTGCATGGTTGATGACTTTTGGAGCATGGACCGCTGCAGTCAGGATTCTGATGGAAAAGGTGTTGTTTGGAGGCAAAATTCGTGAAGATCAGAAAACCCGGGAAAATACATGGAAACTATTTTTCCAGAAGAGGAAGATTGCCAGAAGGGGAAGTGGAGATGGGCCACAGGGGGCCCACACCACTCCTGGCACGGGCAGCCCTAGGCCGCACCAGCAGGTGGTGTGGCTGCCCTGGCCCACTCCAGGCTCTCCCCTCTGGCGTATATTATCCTCCCAAAACCCTAAGACTCGAGGAGCGAGCACTGAAAGATTCCGCCGCCTCTGCGGGGCGGAAAACACTAAGAGAGAAAGATCTCTCCGTCAGATAGAATTCTACCAGGGGAATTCCTTCCCGTAGAGGGGAGATCGTCGCCATCAACACCACCATCAAGCTGGACTTCATCAGGATCATCATCATCATCACCACCATCATCTCCATCACCACCATCATCACCACTCCATACTGTTGTAACAATTGGGTTGAATCTTGCATAGTTCTTAGGGGAAACTTTCCCGGTGTTGATTACTCCTTGTAGTTGATGCTATTGAGTGAACCATTGAATTATCGTTTATGTTCAGATTGTTACATAACATTATATCATCTCTAATCTTGATCCATATGATGTCTTGTGAGTAGTTCGTTTTGTTCTTGAGGACATGGGAGAAGTCATGTTGTTAGTAGTGGAATTGTGTTGAGAAAGATTCAATGGTTTGATATTTAAGTTGTGGTGTATTTCTTCTAGTGGTGTCATGTGAGCATCGACTACATGACACTTCACCTATATGGGCCTAGGGGAATGCATTGTGTATTTGGCTACTAATCGTAGGGGTTGCCGGAGTGACAGAAACCTGAACCCCCGTTAGGAAACCTTTGCACAAGGGATGTCAGGGTCTTAGAGTTTAAAGGTGTGGTTAGGTTTCTACCTTAATTATTTTCTTGTACTTGCGGATGCTTGCAAGGGATATAATCACAAGTATGTATTAGTCCTAGGAAGGTCAGTACATTAGCATAGGTTCACCCACACAACACTTAGCAAACTAAAGAATATTAATCAACTATATGAAGCGAAAGCACTTGACGATATTCCCATGTGTCCTCTAGAACGTTTGGTCATCTTAAGCAATACAACCGGCTTGTCCTTTGCTAAAGAAAGGATTGGGCCACTTGCTGCATTTATTCTTATTATCTTTTATTTACTCGTACTTTATTTACCTGCATTATCAAAAAACCGTAAAAATCTGTTTGCTAAGTATTTATAGAGAAATCCTGCTCCAAGCCATTCGCCAACACCTTCTGCTCCTCGTTGGGTTCGACACTCTTACTTATCAAAAATACTATGATACACCCCCTATACTTGTGGGTCATCAAGACTATTTTCTAGCACCGTTGTTGGGGAGTGAAGCGCTATTGGTGAGTGGAACTGGTAAAGGAAACTTCTACTGTGAGTATTGTTTACTTCTGTTAGTTGCTTTATTTTCAATATGGATAATTTGGTGAGTTTCTTATTTCGTAATGCTACTACCACTGCTAAGGTAGTAGATGAACCACCACCTGCTAAGAATGATACTTTTAAAATACCTATGAGAATTATTGATCGTGTTATGGATAACTACTATTTTGGAGATGGAACTGTCCATCCCGGTGATCATTTGCTCTTTATACACGAATTATGCGGGTTGTTTAAGTGTGCATGTATTACAACAGATCAAGTTAAGAAGAAGTTATTCTCATTATCACTGAAAGGAAGAGCTGAGGAATGGTATAAGCTGCTGAAGAATGGTCAAGCTCTTGAGTGGGAGGAAATAGTGTCTCCCTTTTATTCAAAGTTTTATCCTCCTAGTGAGATTCATAAAGATCAGAATCAAATATACAACTTTTGGCCTCTTGACGGAGAGAGTACAACTCAAGCTTGGGGGAGATTGAAGTTACTAATGCTCAAATGTCCCATTCATGAGCTCCCCAACAATATTATTATCAATAACTTTTATGCAAGGCTTTCTCTTCATGATAAGGATTTATTGGATGCCTTTTGTGCTGGATCATTCACTCACATGGAATAAGAAGCTAAACGGGATCTTCTAGACCGTATTCAAGACGATGCTGAAGCATGGGAGGATGAAAAAGGAAGGAAGTCAGGTATAAATTATGATTATGAATGCATTGAATCTTTTATGGGAACTGATGACTTTCAAAATATTAGTAATGCTTATGGTCTTGATTCTCAAGTTATTATGAATTGTTTTAAGGCTTTTGCTTCCTATATTGAAATTCTGAAAAAGGGATGGAACAAGTATCATGCACCATATAAAGATATTGTTGATTGTGTTCCTGTTAGGAGTACTGAATGTTGCACTCTTGATCACATCCTAACTGAACCTTATATCGAGAAAATACCCTTCCCGGATAAGGTAAAGGAGCATCATATGATAACTAGTGTAATCAATAAAAGTGCAAAGAGAACTATAAAACCTGATGAACAAATAAACATTGAACCTGCTGTAGCAATTGTGAAAGACCTTGTCACTAAAAGTGTAGAAGATGGACACATAGTCTTCTATGAGGATGCTTCTAATATTGTCTCACATCCTAATAGAACTAAAAAGGCTAGTGTCCCTGGCTTTCTGTTAGAATTGGTGACCATTGCTATTACGGTTTATGTGACATTGGTGCAAGTTGAAGTGCTATTCCTTATGAGCTTTACAAAGAAATTATGCATGAAATCAGTCCTTGCGAACTAGAAGAGATTGATGTGGTTATTCACCTTGCTAATAGAGATATCATCTCTCCAATTGGTATTGTACGGGATGTGGAAGTTCTTTGTGGTAAGATTAAATATCCTGCTAATTTTCTAGTACTTGGTTCAGCTGCTAGTAAAACCTATCCTATCATTTTTGGTAGACCTTTCTTGAGTACTTGTGGATCCATTATTGACTGGAAAAGGGAGAAAATTTTAACTAAATTTGACGGGGAATCTTATGAGTTTAATTTTTCAAAATTTACTAAAGAACCTTGTGAAAATGAAACCCATAATGAGGATTTTAGAGTTGAACAACTTGCTTCTATTTCTCTTGCTCCTAACAATGCTTTGCAACAATTTATGGAAGACCACAAAAGTGAAATCTTCATGGAAGAAAGAAATGAGATTGATGAGATTCTCTGTCATCAACCTAAGATGCTTAAGCATAACTTGCCTGTGGAAGATTTGGGTACCACATTGCCACCTAAAAAGGATCTGGTCTTTGATATAAAACTCTTACCTGACAATCTTAAGTATGCTTACATTGATGATAATAAAATATATCCAGTTATTATTAGTTATAAACTTTCAGGGAAGGAAGAGGAAAGATTATTGGAGGTATGGAAGAAACACCGAGGGGCGATGGGCTATACTCTGGATGATTTAAAGGGGATTTCTCCCACTATATGTCAGCATGCTATCAATATAGAATCCGATGCAAAGCCAGTGGTAGAGCACCAACGTTTTTGAAATCCTAAGATGAAGGAAGTGGTAAGAAACGAGGTATTAAAACTCCTTGATGCTGGTATTATTTACCATATTGCTGATAGTGAATGGGTTAGTCCTGTTCATTGTATCCCTAAAAGAAGGGGAATTACCGTTGTGCCTAATGATAATGATGAGCTTATTCCCCAAAGAATAGTAGTAGGTTATAGGATGTGCATTGATTTCTGAAAAGTTAACAAAGTTACTAAGAAAGATCATTACCCATTAACTTTTATTGATCAAATGTTAGAAAGGTTGTCTAGACTCATTTTGTTTTCTTGATGGATACTCTGGTTTCTCTCAAATTGCTATTAAACAACAAGATCAAGAAAAAACTACTTTTACATGCCCTTATGGAACCTATGCTTATAGACGTATGCCTTTTGGTCTGTGTAATGCTCCTGCCACTTTTCAAAGATGCATGTCTGCTATCTTTCATGGTTTTTGTGAGGAAATTGTGGAAGTGTTCATGGATGACTTTTTCGTCTATGGAACTTCTTTTGATAATTGTCTGCATAACCTTGATAAAGTTTTGCAGAGATGTGAAGAAACTAATCTTGTTCTTAATTGGGAGAAATGCCACTTCATGGTGAATGAAGGGATTGTCCTTGGACATAAGATTTCTGAAAGAGGCATAGAAGTTGATAGAGCTAAAGTTGAGGCAATTAAGAAAATGCCATGTCCAAGAGACGTCAAAGGTATTCGTAGTATCCTTGGTCATGCTGGTTTCTATAGGACGTTTATTAAAGATTTCTCTAAGATATCAAAAACCCTCACTAATCTTCTTCAAAAGGATGTACCCTTTGTTTTTGATGATGATTGTAAGGAAGCTTTTGAAACTCTAAAGAAGGCTTTAACTACTGCTCCTATTGTTCAACCACCTGATTGGAGCTTACCCTTTGAAATAATGTGTGACGCTAGTGATTTTGCTGTAGGTGCTGTGCTTGGGAAACGAGTAGATAAAAAGTTAAATGTTATCCATTATACTAGTAAGACTCTAGACACTGCTCAAAAGAATTATGCTACTACTGAAAAAGAATTCTTAGTCGTTGTCTTTGCTTGTGATAAGTTTAGACCTTATATTGTTGACTCAAAAGTTACCATTCATACTGATCATGCTGCTATTAAGTACCTTATGACGAAGAAAGATGCTAAGCCTAGTCTTATTAGATGGGTGCTGCTCTTATAGGAGTATGACCTACATATTGTAGATAGGAAAGGTGCTGAAAATCATGTTGCTGATAATTTATCTCGATTGGAAAACATCTCTTTTGATCCTATGCCTGTTAATGATAGTTTTCCAAATGAACAGTTGGCTGCAGTAGGGGTAAGCTCGCGAGGGAGCCCTTGGTATGCTGATTATGCTAACTTTATTGTCTGCAAGTACTTGCCTCCAACTTTTACAGCTCAACAAAGAAGGAAGTTCTTTTACGATTTGAGGCATTATTTTTGGGATGACCCACATTTATATAAAGAAGGAGTGGATGGTATTATGCGAAGATGTGTTCCAGAATATGAACAAAAGGAGATATTGCGGAAATGTCATGGTAGTGCCTATGGAGGACATCATGCGGGAGATAGAACTGCGCACAAGGTGCTACAATCAGGTATTTACTGGCCTACCCTTTTTAAAGATGCAAGAAAATTTGTCTTATCCTGTGATGAGTGTCAACGTGTTGGTAATATTTCTAGACACAATGAAATGCCTATGAATTATTATCTAGTTATTAAACCATTTGACTGTTGGGGATTCGACTTTATGGGTCCTTTTCCCCCTTCAAAAGGTTATACCCATATTCTTGTTGTTGTTCACTAAGTTACTAAGTGGGTAGAAGCCATACCTACAAAAAGTGCTGACGGGGACACCTCTTTAAAAATGCTTAAGGATATTATCTTTCCTAGGTTTGGAGTGCCGAAGTATCTTATGACTGATGGTGGTTCTCACTTTATTCATGGTGGTTTTAGAAAGACCCTTGCTAAATACGATGTTAATCATAGTTGCTTCAGCTTATCATTCCCAAACTAGTGGACAAGTAGAGTTATCAAATAGAAAAATTAAATCCATCTTGCAAAAGACTGTTAATAGATCTAGAAAAAATTGGACTAAAAAGTTGAACGATGATTTATGGGCTTATAGGACTGCCTATAAAAATCCTATGGGGATGTCTCCTTATAAAATGGTTTATGGGAAAGCTTGCCACCTGCCTTTAGAATTATAACACTGAGCTTATTGGGCAGTTAAGGAACTTAATAGAGACTGTAAGCTTGTTGGTGAAAAAATATTATTTGACTTAAGTTCATTGGATGAATGGAGGAGTGCAGCATATGAGAATGCTAGACTCTTTAAGGAAAAAGTTAACAGATGGCATGAGAGGCGAATTCTTAAGAGAGAGTTCCATGTTGGTGAGAAAGTTCTATTATATAGGTCTCGTCTCAGATTTTTTGCAGGGAAACTACTTTCAAAATAGGAAGGACCTTTTGTTATCGACGAAGTATATCGTTCAGGAGCAATAAAAATTTCTTCTTTAAAAGATAACACTACACAAGTGGTGAATGGTCAGCGACTCAAGCACTATATTGATGGAGATTCTTACAATGAAGATATTGATGCTATTCAAGTAGTAACTCCGGAAAAAATTATCAAATATGAAATTCAGAGACCTACAGAGTCCCTTTTCGAATAAGTAACAGTTCTGGTAAGAAAAGTTCCACGAAAATTCTGTCTAGTTATATTTTTGCAGTTTTTATCCAACAAGGAAAGCTACGAAGGGAAAGAGGGATGGAAACGGAGCCAGGGTGGCTCACACCACCCCCTGGACGCGCCAGCAGGTGGTGTGGCCACCTCGGCCTCCGTCACCGACCCGTTTTCTCCCAGTACCTTCCTTTTGTTGTAAAACTTCGTAATATATAATCTCCCGGATCTCCCAAGGTTCGTATTGAAGGGAATATGCCCGAGAGGCAATAATAAGTGGTTATTATCTTGTTCCATGTTTATGATAAATGTTTATTTTGCATGCTATAATTGTATTAATTGGAAATGTTAATACATGTGTGTTTAATAAACAAAATACATAGTTCCTAGTACTGCCTCTCATATAAACTAGCTTGTTGATTAACAAGATGATCAAAGTTTCCTGATCATGGACATTCGATGTTGTTAATAACAAGGTCACAACATTGGTGGAATGATGTGATGAACACTCATCTGAAGTATAGCATTACGATCAATGTCATTATGTTTATATTGCTATAACATCATACGAAGCAATCTTAGTCCTTAGACCATGAGATCATGTTAATTGTTGACACCGGAAGAGTATCTTGATAACATCAAATGTCACACCGTAACAGGGTGACTATAAAGGTGGGTTCAGTGCTACAAAGGTGTTATGTTGAGGCTCATGGATCAAGAGTGGAGTTTTTCAATCCCGATGACGGATAGATATACTCTAGGCCCTCTCGGTGATATCACATTAAGATATCTTGCAAGCAAGTGATGTGATCACTAGAATGTTATATCACGGGAACAAGAAAAGAGTGCATGTTGGTAACGAGATCAAACTAGGTATTTGGATACCGATGATCGAATCTCGAACATGTATTATATCATGAGACAAAGGGATTAAATTACAAGCGTTAAAGGTTCTCACGATCACAGAAGTCATCGTTGAATATACAAGAGTCAGTATGGATCTACAGGTCCCGCTTCTGATTATTGATCTGAGAGGAGTCTCAATCATGTCTGCATTATTCGTGAACCATAGGGTGACACACTTAAGAGTTGCCGGACACCATTTTGGAGCACATATGTTTCAGACGAAAGAATTGCAAAGCGCAGGAATTGTTTCGATAGAAACCGGAAATTGTTTCGGGTGAAATTGCAGAAAGTGGTTCTGCATGTGATATTGAAATATTGCAAGGGGTTATATGTGAATGTTTGTTAATTAAAGTAATTAACAAAATTCTGAATAAATTTAATAAAAGAGTTTTATTAAATGAGAGAGCATTAAACTTAGAGAATTTTAATGCATTTAAAGTGGAGACTTTAAAAGGGAATGTGAAGAGCCATTTTAATGTGGAGGGAGTTACCACCACATGAATGGAGGAGGTGAGGGGTCACCTCCATGAGGCGCCGGCCATGGAGGGGGTACCCCTCCTCCTATAAAAGGCCCCCCTCTTCCTCCTTCCTCACACCTCCTCATGAAGGATCTCTCTCCCCCTCTAGAATTATTCCACCATGGTCTCGGATTAGCGAGATACATGTTCCCGGTGGCAGTTCGTCTGGAAGGAGTTGCTGCTTCCGCTAGATCGCTGGCGCGAGGTGGTGGAGATTGTCCGGTGGCTTGAACGTGTGTGCGAGTACGGATGCGCTACTGATTTGTGACAATCGAACTTCCACACGATCTTGAGATCGGCAAGTGTACGACTACATCAACCACGAGTTTCTACTCGTTAACAAAACTCGTTGTCTTCGAGGGTAAGTTCTCGATGGATGTATGTCCACCCGTTGCTCTGTACCTAGGAGATAGATCTTGGCGTGTAGTTCTCATCGTAGGAAATTTTTTGTTTTCTATGCTGCGGACCCAACACGTATATCATGTTCTCGTCGTGTTTTGTTTTGGTATGTTCCTGACAGGTAGAGTCCCAGTTTTTGAGCCACAATGTCTTCCTCTGGATCAGCCAAGGAAGATGCCCCAGCGGATATCATCAACCCATACATGCGAGAGTTGAAGATTCATCCCAAGGAGTTGTTGCTTGAAGATGGGAAGGTACGGATAAAACAGGTTCAAGGCCCTAAAGGTGAAGGAAGTCTGGAGGAAAGGATGGAAGCGCTGGAGCAAGAAGTCTTTAGGTACAAGAGGATGGCGAAACGCGAAGTGGAAATCATCCATAAGATTTGTTCCGAACTCATCGCCGAGCACCAAAAGGAGACTGCTGAGCTTAAGGATGAAATTATCTCACTCCACCAAACAACCAACCAACTGCAAGCACAGCTCTACGACGTTCAAAATCAAAACTGTGAGTACGAGGTTAGGTTTAAATGCATAAGTGCTGCTGCAAGTTTCAGGATGCTGGAGACCACAATGTCTTTTGTTGATGGGGAGCCCTTACCTTGGAAGTCGCACGATGACGAGAGAACACCACCACCACCGAAGGAGTAATTTGTCATCAGGTTTTGGCATCCCCTTGATTTGTTCCAAGCTTGGGGGAGTGCCTCGGTATCATATCACTATCTTCGATCTTTTTACCTTTTTTAGTAGAGTCATATCATGAATAGAGAAGTTATCATGTAGGATGGTTTGAATTATGGAAGTGTCCCCCCTCTCGTTAGATATCTATGTATCCCTTGGTGTGAGTTGCCGTTATGGAATATTAAGAGAAGTTCTATCATTTACTCTTTTGCATATCTTATATTAGTTTTCAATTCATGGTTATATGATTGATCTTGTCGTTAGTATTGGTATCACTTTGGGATCATTGAGTTAATTTAGTTGGTTTTGGCAAACTTGGCTCGGTCAGTAGCAATACTATTTTTGAGAATTGAATGAAAAAGATAAAAGTACTCTTAAAGAAATATAATTTCATCATCTTTCTTTCTTGATTTTCTCATAAGTTTAGTATTCTCTAGTTAAGATCTTTTGTGCTTCCAAGGAAGATTGCATGTTTGTTTTTATCACTTGTATATTTGTTTGTTTCCTTCAACTCTTCTGCTTGCTACCCAGCCTTGCTGGCCAAAACCCTGTACTGAGAGGGAATGCTTCTCGTGCATCCAATCCTTAAACCAAAACCTATGCCATTTGTGTCAACCATACCTACCTACTAGCACTATTGCTATTCCAAGTAAATTCATGTTTTTATATACCTTCCAAATTAAACTTGTTATGATAAAATTAGTGATTAAAGCTCTCACGAACTTGATGGCACACTTTACTTTCTTGCATTTAATAAACTTGAACCATTGTGTCCATCTTTGTCGTGTATATGCTTGCGCTTTATAAGTTGAAGTTAGCAGAACCATGTATCATGGGGAACGCTTTCAACATTGCACTTATATTCCGTTGATATCAAGATTCTTTTGCTTATGGATCCCGGCGGTGTGAAATAAAAGGGGAACTTGTAAGATCATGGAGTTTGTATGTGTGTTAGAGAAACGCCTGGGCCGCTAGCCTAAGCCATGCCTAATCATGGTGGAAACTTGCAGCATAACCATAATGAGCACTCTATGAAGCATCCTCAATAAAAACCTATGCAAATAGCAAATAAAAAGATCGCTGAGATGCTCATTGTCTGCTTTCCTTGTCATTTTGATTATGGGATAGCTCCTATACCATGTGCAAGGGGTACCTTGTTGGCGGTTCTCTATGATACATATGTATTTACAATGACAAGAGCTTACTTGTGACTTAAGTTGAGTAGCATGAGGTTCAGTACTCGTAAGTAAGGGGCATGAGATTTCAACTTATAACTTGTCAAGCATATCCTCTTAGTTGTGTCACTTTAATCTTAATCACCTAAAGATGCTTATGATAGGGGCAATGAGAGCTGAAAGCTAATAAGTACCATAATTTTTGGAAGCTCTTTATGAAACTTGAATTCCCTGCTTCCCTCTGTGAAAGGCCTATCTTTTACTTTTTAGTTGAGTCAGTAAACCTATTCCCTTCTACCTCAGCAAGTATTTTGAGTTGTTGTGTTTCATTCATTCATATGATGATCTATTCAATCATGTTTCTTATGTTCCTTGTTTTGCACATTGCTCTTATCTTGGTGATTACTACTTTGAAAGCTATCATTGAAAACCAGCTATTTGTGAACTCCTGCAAATTGTCAACTATTCTTCAACCAAAAGCTAAGTTTGCCATTACCAATTATGATTTACTTTATGCATCTTTATTGTGTTTCCTTTACTTATTGCAAGTTAAGTTATATAATGGTGAGTTGTCTTCTATTATGATCTATGTATTGATGGATGTGATGCTTCTTGTCCGTATTCTTTTATCGACTCTTCACTCCATAAACCTGAGGTCATGTTTATTGAGCTCAGTTTTTGGTTGGGGACAAGCGAAGTCTAAGCTTGGGGGGAGTTGATACGTCCATTTTTCATCACTATTCTGTATCATAATTTACTGTTATTCATTGATATATTTCATATTAAGAGATGATACTTATGTTATTTCATCTGTTTTTGCATGGTTGATGACTTTTGGAGCATGGACCGCTGCAGTCAGGATTCTGATGGAAAAGGTGCTGTTTGGAGGCAAAATTCGTGAAGATCAGAAAATCCGGGAAAATACATGGAAAATTCTATTTTTCCAGAAGACGAAGATTGCCAGAAGGGGAAGTGGAGATGGGCCATAGGGGGCCCACACCACCCCCTGGCGCGGGCAGCCCTAGGCCGCGCTAGTAGGTGGTATGGCCGCCCTGGCCCACTCTAGGATCTCCCCTCTAGCGTATATTATCCTCCCGAAACCCTAAGACTCGGGGAGAGACCATAGAAAGATTCTGCCGCCTCTACTAGGCGGAAAACACCGAGAGAGAAAGATCTCTCCAGTAGACAGAATTCTGCCGGGAGAATTCCTTCGCATGGTGGGGAGATCGTCGCCATCAACACCACCATCAAGCTAGACTTCATCGGGATCATCGTCATCATCATCACCACCATCATATCCATCACCACCATCATCACCACACCATACTGCTGTAACAATTGGGTTGAATCTTGCATAGTTCTTAGGGGAAACTTTCTCGGTGTTGATTACTCCTTGTAGTTGATGCTATTGAGTGAACCATTGAATTATCGTTTATGTTCAGATTGTTACATACCATTACATCATCTCTGACTTGATCCATATGATGTCTTGTGAGTTGTTCATTTTTTTCTTGAGGACATGGGAGAAGTCATATTGTTAGTAGTGGAATTGTGTTGAGAAAGATTCAATGGTTTGATATTTAAGTTGTGGTGTATTTCTTCTAGTGGTGTCATGTGAACGTCGACTACATGACACTTCACCTATATGGGCCTAGGGGAATTCATTGTGTACTTGGCTACTAATCGTAGGGGTTGCCGGAGTGACAGAAACCTGAACCCCCGTTAGGAAACCTTTGCACAAGGGATGTCAGGGTCTTAGAGTTTAAAGTTGTGGTTAGGTTTCTACCTTAATTACTTTCTTGTACTTGCGGATGGTTGCAAGGGGTATAATCACAAGTACGTATTAGTCCTATGAAGGTCGGTACATTAGCACAGAGTCCGGATGTAAAAGTTATGATTGTTTCAATTTCGCTATTTCTGCCAGTTTTCAAGGGGCGGATTATCCGGCCATGGGGGTGGATTATCTGGCCCAATTTTCGGAAAATGGCTAAGGACTTTGAGGCGTGGCTCCCTGTAATAGGGGCGGATTATCCATGCCTCCGGGGGGCGGATTATCCGTCCCAAATATCCGCCCCCTATACAGAGGGTCGCGCCACGAAGTCCTTAGCCATATTTTGGCCCGGGGAACCCAGAATATCCGGGAGAGGGGCGAATTATCCGGCTCGGTAAGGTCCCAAATGGTCATATTTCGTTGGGGAGGGGTATAAATAGACTCCTTCTTCCTCCTTAGACTGGTTGCTTGCATTCTCTCTCTCCTCCATTGTTTTGACCTTCAAGAGCTTGCAAATACTCTCATCCCTCCCATATTTCTTGAATCTTTTGGGGGGATTTGAAAGGGGGATCTGTTGAAAATATGCCCTAGAGACAAATAGTAGTAAGGACTATTATCATATTTCATATAGCTTATGATTAAGTTTTGTATCATGCTATAACTCTATTGAGTGGAAACATCAATACACGTGTGATATACAAACAACCAGGGGTTCCGAGTAAAACTCTAGTCACTGGTTCATTGGTCAACAGATGATCATGTTTCCTGATCATGTGGCATTTATGCCAGTTGGAAATGGAGTCATCTCATTCCGAGAATGATATGGTCAAGCAATACCCAACCTAAACATCGTGACCCGATCATGTCACGAAGTTCAAGTTACGATGATTAGAAATGGATCCTCGTAGACTATTCCTTAGACCGTGAGGCTATATCAATCACTGTCTCCCGAGAGTGCTTTGATAGCATCAAGTGCCACTTGGTAATACAGTGGTTATAAAGGTGTGTTCAGGTACTCGGAGGAAACTGTTGAGGCAATATATGTCAAGAGCGGGATTTGGCCGTTCATGTGACGGGAAGATACTCGAAGGGCCCACTCGGAGAGGTTATATCCAATAGCTGCGTAGCGTGTGATTTCATCACGAGGATATCACTTGTTGGAACGAGTCAAGTAGCATTGTTCAGTAACAAGATTGAACACGACATGGTGATGTCATTGATCAAATCTCGGGCAATGAAAGTATCGAGTGACAAAGGGAATAAGACACGACTGTCCCGTTTCAAACGACGAAAGATCTTCGTGGAACGCACAGGGGTCACATGGCCATCCAGGTCCCTCTGTCGATCATTGGTGCGGTAGTGTCCCGACCATGTATGGAGTGTTCCCGAATCGTGGGGTATCACACTTAAGTGCTTGATGATGCTTAGAGAGTGTTTATAGGATCGGTGGAATCGCCGAAGATTTGCAGAGAGAAAACCGGAAGGGTTTTGGTAAGTCCGGAGGATGTCCCGAGTGGAGGTGGAAGGTGTTCCATAGCCATGGAGGTTGAATAATATGTGAATGAATGTTAAATATTGATTTAATCATTTATTCATAATTATTTAATAAAAAGAAAAATCAATTAAATGGTTAAAGGCTTAATGGGCCAATTTCCGGAGGGAGAGGGCCCATTAGGGAAAGGAGATAGGGAGAAGGGGCCAAGGGGCTGGCCGGCTGGGCCTAGCCCACTCGCGCAGGGCCCACTAGGTGGCCGGTGGCCTCCCCTCCCCCTGCTCTCCTTTAGTCCCACCCCGGGACTTTGAGGGAGGTAGTACCTCCCCTCCCCCTATATATAGCGGGGGTATTTGGCCAAATAAAAGAAACCAATAATCAATAAAGGTCTTCTCACTTTTGGGAGGACATCTAATTGATATTTTCTCCCTCCCCCTCTCTCTCTCGTGACCGTGGTCCCAAGTCTGGACTGCGCGAACGAGAGACATCTTCACCGCGGAGCGCTGTCGTGCTGCGGGATTTGGATCCGGGAGCTCTACTTCCGCAACTGCTGCTGGATCGGGTAAGCGGGAGTCATCGTCAGGCACCGGACGTGTGTAACTCCCCGCGAGGTTTCGCACTTGAGGCACTCAAGTCGTTGGAGCCAAAGGAGCGCGAGGACTTCATCATGACCTTGAGTTCGGTCTTCAAGGGTAAGTTTGTGAAAAGCCCCTCCCATTACTGTATTACTAATAGATAGGTCCTGGCAGCTTCAGGGGTTCAAGGGCGTAGAGTAAAATTTATTGTTTTCATACGCGGAACCCCAACAGTGGTATCAGTGCTAGATCTATGCGTAGTAATGCTAGTACGGGTAGAACACACGAGATGTAGCGTGTGGGCGTTGATCTTCTAGTTGTTACCCTCCCACGTGTACTTGTGTATACTGCAGTAATGCTTGATGAAGCGGCCCCCAACTGACTTTACGCATTCATTCGCGAGTCTGGTCCACGCTTGACATACGGCTTGTACCGTATAAAGTGGCTTTGGGGGGTGTATGTCTCTCTCGCATTAGTTGGTATGCCATTTGCAATGGAGGGCCCCGAAAGGGGTGTAGTAGAGACAACTACTTGATCATCGTTGTGCTGAAAGTTTGTAGGTGAGAACGGTTCTTGTGCAAAAGCCCATTCAGCCACGTAAAACATGCAAAGATAAAGTAGAGGCGTCTAACTTTGTTGTGCAGGGGGCGTTGCTTTGTGATATGGTTGTGGCAAAGGTAAAGTGATTACCTTTTGTTACATAGTAGTAGATAGTCACGGAGATGACGGACTACCACGCTGGAATGACACCGGTACCCTGGTGTCTACGGCATCGGAACCCTAGCGCCGGAACCCGGTGACGGCGGATGGAGATCACGACGTGAAGGCCCATATCACATCGCATTTACATTCAATGTTATTGTTTGTATATCTTATTGTGTGCTAGTATTAGATACTCGACGGTACCCTAATAATATGTTCCCTATTAAAATTACCAACGATTGTTGGGGGGATACCCCCGGGTAGGGTCACGCCGGGGTATAAAGGCTGAGTTAACCAAGGTAAGGCAAGGTCAATGCGAGAGCTGGCCAAGTCACCTCAAGGCAGGCCGACTTACGGAGTAACCCAGCCCGAAGGATGTCCGCCTAACCACGTCTCGACCGACGTATATCGTACGTCGGCAGGTTCTTTGTATCTTGTTTGCAGGTACCCACGGGGCCGGATTAACCAGGCCTGAGCCGGGTTATACCAGGCTTGCAAGAGAAGGAAGGTATCTAGCTGGTCAAAAGGTGGTCTCTGTGTGCTGGAGCGTGAGCGAAGCAAATAGTGGGAGGGACCAGCGGGGCGTGGCCGACAAAGGTGACGTAGCCTATGTCGGCTGACGCTGGCGCCGCAGAGGGTTACGTAGCCTCTGCATGGTTTACGAAAGGAAAAGGAGACCCGGTCGGTTTGCTATTTTGGGAGAGGCATATTCCCTGGAATATGCCTCCACGTATTCCCTAACTGGAAACCTAGCCTCCCCTTTATAAGGAGCGCTAGGGCCTCTGTAGAAGGGGCTGGCCGGTGAGTTGTTGGTTGATAGGGTGAAAGTAGTGGTGAGAGTAAGAGAGCTTCTTCTTCCTCCTCTCCCCAACACATCTCAAGGAGCATCTGTAAACTTAGTGAACTTGAAGAATACAAATCATCTATGTGTGGAATCACCACACTATCCCTCCCTGGATTCCTCTAGTGCATATTGGCCCCACCTTTAGCCTATCCATGGCATATGCCGTGACACCACCACAACAGTTGGCGCCCACCATGGGGCTAGCAGCGCTAGCAGGAGTGAAGATCCGGACGGGAAGCATCATCGGCACCGGCGAGCGCATCGTCTCTGGGCTCGTTCAGCGCTTTGGAGTGCTGGACTACGTCAGCGACAATGCTAGGAGCTTCGATAGGCAACCTCCCCCGTGCAATGGCCTCTTCGTCAAGTTTGGTGCTTGCAAGATCTACGTCGGTGTCGATGTGTCTTGCGTTCACCCGCAGCACGTCGTTGAGGGGGGCGAGCCACCCCTTAGCGCGGCTCACGGTGCGTGTATCACTCGCTCCCCTGACCGTGCTGAGGTGATGATGACAGTGCCTGACGCTGGCGCGAGCAAAGACCCGACACCAGATCCGGAGGTAACACCCAAGGCGCCTAGGAAAAGTAGAGGTCCTCCACTAGAGAGGCCAAAGAATGTGTTGAAGCAGGCAATAGATAGCTTGGCAAGCCCCATAGCACCTGTGGTAGATCCGGCTTAGGCACAAGCCGAGTTAGAGGAAACTAGGCAAAAAATACTAGAGGGTGCGAAAAAGATAGCCGCGGCTCAGCAGTCATTGAACATGACGCTGCGCGAGTACGCAAAAGCAAATAAGGTAGATGCTGTAAAAGTAAAAGGGAGAAACCTCATCAGTGAGATGAACAAAGAAGGTGAGACTAGAGTTGAGGAATCAGAGAACCTTTTGTCCATGGGGCTGCCCAAGTACAGCACCCCGGCAAAGAACCTCAGGGCAGCGGATGCGGCTGCATCTGAGTTAGAAGGTCTGACGGGTGAAGCCCGACAGAGACAGCAGGAGAGGGTCAACGAGTTAGTTCGGATCGCTAACAGACAGAATGAGGAGTTGCTCAGGGCTAACCTAGCAAGGGCCAGAGCATCCAAAGTCGTTTATTCGGCAGTGGGTAACCCGGAGAAATCCGCTGGGGCCACATCATCCCCTCATGATGGACCTAGAAGAGAGGAAGTGGTAACTTCGGCAAGGAGAAACAAATAGATAGTCCCGTATGACCCGGCAAGGGCAGGGAAAGGAAAGGCAGTGCAAGGAAATGAGCATCGACAAAGTGTCAGTCGAGGTGAAGCTGGCCGAGGTAACCGCGACCCAAGGCAATGCCGGTCAGAGAAACACTGGCAATGGCAATGCCGGACAGCGTAACTCAGCGGGTGCAAGGCAAACCCTACCTCGGAAACAACAACAGAGTATACCTCGGCAAGAGCAAAGTGCCTGCCAAGGTATGCGACAGAAATGTGCTCAACGAGAGCAAGACATATACATGGACGGTGATTCGGAAATGGCGAATGCAGGATACCATAGGCCGGATCATCATGTGATAGGGTCAAGATTGGGAAGCAGGAACTTGCTACCGGATGACGCCAGGCTAAAGCTGGATCGGCTCTATAGGTCGGAGAAAATTGAGGGGCAAGGTCCTCCGGGTCTAGCGTGCTTTGGACCCCGGATCATGAAAGAACCATCGGTACCTAACTTCTAGTTACCCAGAGGCACGAAAACATATGACGACAGCACTAAGCCGGAGGATTGGTTAATCAACTACGCAACGGCAGTGAAAATTGCAACAGGCAATCTGAGATGGGCAGTGAGATACGTACCTCAGATGTTGGAGGGGCCAGCAAGGGTATGGCTAAACAATTTGCCACCCGGAAGTATCAATTGCTGGCTGGATTTCGAGGAAATGTTCGTCAGCAACTTCTCAAGCACATATCAGAGACCGAACAGGCCACAGACCCTAGCAATGTGCAAGTAGAGACCAAATGAGACAGACCGAGAGTTCCTAACTCGTTGGTGCAATGTGATAAACTCATGTGAGGGCGTGATTGAGTCACAGGGCATAGCTTGGTTTGCACAAGGGTGTAGATACGCGAGCATGTTATGACAAAGGTTACAAAGGGATATGCCAACTACGCTGGCAGAAACAATCCGGATTGCTGATTCGTATGCATTAGGTGATCCGACTCAACCCCGCCTTATGTCAAACGAGTCAAATGAGGAATACTACCAACGAGAGTGAGACGGGTCATCCTGGCGAAATGACTACCGGGGTAAGAGAAGAGATGATAGACCGGATTACAGGTACAGTTCGCAACAAGTTGCTGCTGTAAACCAAGATCAACCCGGAGCAGGGAGTAATCAACGTCAGAAAACTGGAGGGCAGCAGTGGACTCCAAGAAATGATGGCAAGAAAACTTGGACGCCGAAGCAAAAGAAATAGTGGCAAGAAAAGAAGGACCGGCCGAGATATACGTATGAGGCAATGCTGGATCAGCCCTGCAAGTTTCACACGCCAAATCCGAGTAACCCGGCGGGTCATACAACTCGGCAGTGTGAGTGGATGAGGAAGATAGAGCAAAGTGGCTCGGGGAATGCTCAGGCACCTCGGAACGATCAACCCCGGTAGCAACTACTCTCTAGAGCAAATACGCAACAGTTAATGTTGGCACCACCTCCGCCGAGTTATGAGAACCATGAGAGAAGGGATGTAGTGCATCAGGTGGAAAACCAGCATCAGCCAGATCAAAGGTACCCCGGCAATGAGGGGAGAAATGAATATAGGGAGCATCACCAGAGTTACTGTGTGTTTACCACGGAGGAAACGGATAGAAAGAGCTTGCAACGCCGACATATGGAGGTGAATGCGGTAATGTCGGCAGTGATGAGGTATATGCCTTGGTCTGATCAGGAAATTACTTGGAGTATCAAGGACCATCCCAAGATCATGCCGAGCCCTGGTTCGTATGCACTAGTGCTGGACCCAACATTCATCGGGCCAAGTATCAATGTGAGGTTCTCCAAGATGCTGATTGACAATGGCAGCAATATCAATATCATGTACATGGATACAATGCGCAAGTTGTGTATCTCGGAGAACATGCTCCAAGCTACAAGGACAACTTTCCATGGTATTGTGCCTGGTATCTCATGTGAAACCATTGGCAAAGTCCGAGTTGACGTGCTATTCGGCACTAGAGATAACTGCCGAACTGAGAATTTGGAGTTTGAGGTTGTGAACTTAGAAAGCGCATATCATGCGTTACTCGGCAGGCCAGCCCTGAACAAATTCATGGCAAGTACTCACATCAGTTACCTGAAGATGAAGTTGCCTGGGCCAAATGGGGTAATTACTATAGCTGGGGATTTCCGACGTTCCATTGAGTGTGCGTCAGCCGGGTCTAACCTGGCTGAATCACTCGTGATTGCACAAGAAAAAAGAAAGATCCAGGAAGTAGCGACATTGGCTCAGTCCGCGCAACAGTATATGCCGGCGCCGAGTAACCCGCATGGAAGTGTCTCATTTCAAGCAACCAAGGATACAAAGAAAGTGCCTGTTGATGATCTGTTCCCAGAACGCACCGTAACAATTGGTGCCGGGTTAACTGAGAAATAGGAAAACGAGCTCGTCAACTTCCTCCGTGAGAATTGGGATATCTTTGCTTGGTCCACGTAGGACTTGCAAGGTGTTCCAAGGGAGTTGGCCGAGCACTCTTTGAATGTGAGACTCGGAGCAAAGCCGGTGAAGCAACCTCTCCGCCGCTTCACCGAAGACAGGAGAAAAGTCATTGGTGATGAGATAGCTCGGCTCCTCGCAGCCGGGTTCATCATGGAAGTACTTTATCCGGATTGACTATCTAATCCGGTGCTTGTGGAAAACAAGAAAGACGATCCGAATGTGGCAGTAGTTTGGCGTATGTGCATCGATTACACGAACCTGAATAAGGCGTGCCCAAAAGATCCATTCCCACTACCAAGGATAGATCAGGTCATAGATTCAATTGCTGGGTGTGAATTGTTGTCATTCATAGATGCATATTCTAGTTTCCACCAGATACCTCTGAACCCGGATGATCAAATAAAGACTGCATTTAGCACCCCATACGGGGCTTATTGCTATCGCACTATGCATTTTGGTTTACGTAATGTAGGGGCAACCTATCAAAGATGTGTGCAAAAATGCTTACACGATCAAATTGGTCGAAATGTGCAGGTATATGTTGATGATGTGGTTATAAAAACCAAGGAAAGCAAAACGCTCCTTGATGATATCCGGCAAACATTCGCGAACCTAAGGAGGTTCCGAATGAAGCTTAACCCGGAGAAATGTACCTTCGGTGTCCCGGCTAGAAAATTACTCGGATTTCTTGTCTCCAGCCGAGGTATCAAAGCTAACCCAACTAAAATCCAAGCCATAGAATGAATGGAATTGCCCAAGTGCCTTAACGATGTCCAGAAGTTCACTGGTTGCCTGGCATCCTTAAGTCGGTTTATATGTCGGTTGGGAGAAAAGGCATTGCCTCTCTATCAGCTAATGAAAAAATCGGACAAATTCATATGGACACCGCAGGCCAATGAAGCCTTCATTGAGTTAAAGAAAATGTTAGCCACTGCACCGGTGTTAGCCTCTCCGCTCTCAAAAGAGCCAATGTTGCTCTACGTAGCCGCAACCAACCGAGTTGTAAGTGCAGTAATAGTGGTAGAGCGCGACGAAGAGGGTAAGTCGGTCCAAGCCAATCTATTACCTGAGCGATTATCAGCGTCAAAGCAAAACTATCCTCAATATCAAAAGATGGCATATGGTGTGTACATGGCAGCTAAGAAGCTGAAGCACTATTTTGAAGAACACCCCATCAAAGTGATATGTGAAGCCCCCATATCCGAGATAATGAGCAACAAGGATGCAAGCGGCCGGATTGCAAAATGGGCAATTGAGCTAGCCCCTTATGCTCCACAATTCGACAGAAGAGATGCGATCAAGTCTCAGGCAGTGGCCGACTTTTTCATAGATTGGGCCGAGATGCAATATGAGCCACCGTTTCTAGATCCAAACTACTGGAGAATGCATTTTGACGGATCAAAAACGAAAACCGGGTTAGGTGCCGGAGTTGTGCTTACCTCTCCCAAGAAAGACCAGCTGAAGTATGTGTTGCAGATCCACTTCACAGCATCAAACAATGTTGTAGAATATGAAGCACTTGTGCATGGACTCAAAGTAGCAAAAGAAATTGGAATACGTTGAATCCAGTGCTTCGGTGACTCGGATTTGGTGGGTCAGCAAGTCTCAGGGCAATGGGATGCTCTGGATGCAAACATGGCATTGTACAGATTTCATGTGCAGAAGATATCAGGATACTTCGAGGGGTGTGAATTTCACCATGTGCCTTGGCTGGAAAATGAGGTTGCCGACGTATTGTCAAAGCTCGGATCAACCCGACAAGCGATTCCCTCGGGTGTAGCATTAGAGCACCTCAGAAAGCCATCTATCAGGCCATCCCCAGAATCCGAGTCGATCTATATCCCGGCTAATCCGGAGTGTGAAGCTGTGCCCATGGACGTTGATATAGGAAGTGGTTCAGCAAACTCAGGGACTGCTTCGCAGAACCTGGGGACTGTGCAGCGTGACCCGGTAGAGGTTATGTCGGCGACTCAGATGGAAATTAACGAGGATGTGTTTCCGGGGCGAGCTATACCAGCCTGGGCACTACCCATATTCCAGTTCCTGAAGGATGGAACTTTGCCCAATGAAGAAGTGCTTTCAAGGCAAATTCAGAGAAGGGCGAAGGCATACACGATTATCAATGACGAACTATACAAGAGGAGTGTCACGAATGTTCTGCAACGGTGTGTTAACCCGGAAGAGGGGCTTGACATCCTCCAAGATATACATCAAGGGGAATGTGGGCATCACGCTTCATCCAGAGCCTTAGTGGCAAAAGCTTTCTGGCATGGATTTTACTGGCCAAGTGCCTTGGAGCAAGCAAAGGATCTAGTAAGAAAATGCAATGGTTGTCAGAGGTATGCTACCAAGACACACATGCCAATGTCGGAGCTCAAAACCATACCAATTACCTGGCCATTTGCCGTGTGGTGTTTGGATATGGTTGGCCCATTCAAGCCGGCAAGAGGAAACATGACCCATATCTTGGTTATGGTTGACAATTTTATGAAGTGGATTGAAGTAAAGCCAATAAGAAAGTGCGATGGAGCTACAACCGTGTCATTCCTCAAAGATATCATTCTGAGATATGGTTATCCTCACAGTATCATAACAGATAACGACACCAATTTTGCTGAAGGGGCATTTGCGCGATTCTGCCGGGATAAGAATATCCGGCTAGATGTTGCTTTAGTAGCCCACCCCGCATCGATTGGACAAGTGGAAAGATCCAACGGATTAGTATTATCCAGGATAAAACCCCGGCTCATTGAGCCGCTGCTAAGATCAGCAGGGTGCTGGATAGAAGAACTACCAGCGGTACTTTGGAGTTTAAGAACAACTCCGAATCGATCAACAGGCTATATGCCATTTTTTCTGGTATACGGGGCAGAAGTTGTATTACCAGCCAACATAGAGCATGATTCGCCTAGGGTCACCCAATACACAGAAGTCGAAGTGCGAGAAGCCTGGCAGAATGATGTTGATCTGCTGGAAGAAGCGAGAGAATTGGCATTGTCCAGATCTGCCATATATCAGCAAAATCTCCGACGCTATCATAGCTGGAAAGTAAACCCCCGAGTCTTCCGGGAAGGTGATCTGGTACTCCGGCTAGTACAATGTACTGCTGGCATGCATAAGTTATCCCCCCCATGGGAAGGACCATTCATTGTCAGCAAAGCATTGCACAATGACTCTTATTATCTCATTGATGCACAACCACAGGAGAAGAACAAGGCGGACAGGTCTGGCGAGGAATCTAAGCGTTCGTGGAATGTAGCACTACTTCATCCGTTCTACACTTAACAAAGAAGTGTGTGTACCTGGGTTTCTCGTTCGTCGGTATGTATGTCGGCAATGAGTTTATCAATGAAATCTTGGCACCTCGAGCAGTAACTCGGGGACTGCCTTAGTAATATTTGTTGTTCTATGTGTTTGTTATTTATTTTTTATGTCAGCTGGCTTAGGTTGCTTCTGCCTAAGTCGGATTGGTAGTGTGTGAGCACCAAAAACTCAACTCTTCGACTTGCTGCTGTCCAATAAGAATTGGCTTCATGGCAAGCAAGAGAACAAGTTTGGAATTGCGTAGCACACGAAAAACGACTAAGGAAGAGAACGTAATCGAGCCGACATTCATTATTCAGACTAACCCTAGGTTTACTTTACTTTTACTATGCTAGATTATCTTGAGCTAATCCTAAAGTTTCCAAGTATTGTTAAGTCAATTTTTGAAACTCGGACTCGTAAGTCACAAAACCGAATCAAGGTAGACGCGAGCCGAGTCATGAAATTGGAGAAACAAGAAAATGAAACTCGGGACTACGCCCAAGTTAATCCGGTGTGAATAACTTAGTAGCAAAATATAATCAGTACGATTAATACATCTGTACCCAGCATACCGGGGATCTGATAAATTTCAAAGTGTTTTTGGTGCTCAAGGAGCAGCAGCAGGAGGGGGTAACTCGGCGCCAGTGGGTGGAGCTGCGGCTTCAGCCTCGTCGTCATCTTCATTCTCTTCGAGATCTGAGGCTTCGTCCTCTTCCTCGCCATCCGAACCATCTTCAACATATTCGTCGTCAACGATGCCGAGGACGCTTGGTCCTTCATTCCATTGATGAACAGGGGCATACTGGATAAGGTTGTGGGCACAAGCCTTGCACCGAGAAACCCAATCCGGATCATTCGACCACCTGGACCCGGTGTGCAAGCGCTCGAGAACCTTCAAATCCAGCTTTTCGTACCAAGTGAGCACGAAATGGAGGACAATCTCAGCTCCGGCACACGTGGCGGATTCTCTCCAGAGGTCAAGCTGAGTCTCGCAATCCATTAGCCTGTTGATCAAAGCAGTGGATCCCTCCGGAGGATCCTCACCAGGCCAAAGTGCACGGAAGATCCAGACGGATGAATCCAGCATACCCGAGCCATAGTTCTTTATGATTTCTATGCGGGAGGATAGGCTAACCAGCAGGTCCTCCATGTCATAAGGAATAGGTTCAGAGCCAGGATCAGTTTCTAGTACCCCTCTGCCGGCGGAACTTGGCAACGGCAGTAACCGCAATGGCATCGCCCTTTGGGAATTTGCTTAAAAACAAAACAAGTGAAGTTGGTAAAGGAGTTTAACCCGGAGAAATACACATCGAAAGAAAGAAAAGGGCTTACGGGAGATATGGCTATGGATCCGGGTCAGCTCTTTGGTGCAATCAGCACGCCTCTTCCGGAGCCTCTCAAGTTCGCCAATAGTTGACTCGAGCTTGACATCAGCCTCCTTCAGCAACTCCTGATCCTTTGCAAGTTGGAGGCTGAGACGTTCTCGCTCTTCGGTGAAGTTTTGGCCAGCCTTGTCCATCTCAGTCTTGTGGACCTCTTTGAGCTTTTTCATCTCAGCCTTGAGCTTGGCAAGTTCATCATCCTTGGCTCGGAGTTTGGCAATCTCATCGTCCTTCTTCTTGAGTTCGGCCTGATATTGCCCTGCTTGTTCGAGAAAATGCAGCATCATATCAGGCACGGACACACTATCTTCAAGGGATGATGCAACGGTTGTTGACCCGGCAAAGCCGAGGTATAAATATCTGCCGAGTCCAATCAAGGAGAAAGGAGAAAAAGCACGGAAAAGGCTTATCCAAAGCGAATTACCTTTTATCTCGTCCAAGTTCTTCCTCATGATGGTGTTTTCGGCCTCCACTTCGGCTGTGCAATCCGAATGATAGGTTAGTTCGGCGGAAAAAGGCAAAGGAAGATGGGGGAAAGACGAAGAGAAAACTTACCCTTTTTCTCGCACTCAGCAAGAAGTGCAGCATGTTTCGAGTGCAACACCTTATGTGAGTCCAAGAGGTGCTGAAACTCAGCAGTCCGACGATTGGTAGTGATCTGAAAAGAGCAAGTTGGTTTAGCTATGTGCATATTCGAAGTGTACAGAACCTGGGCCAAGTGGAACTTAACCCGACTCTAGGTGTGTGCATATTCGAAGTGTACAGAACCCGAACCAAGTGGAACTTAACCCGGCTCTAGGTGTGTGCATATTCAAAGTGTGCAGAACCCGGGCCAAGTGGAACTTAACCCGGCTCAAGGTGTGTGCATATTCGAAGTGTGCAGAACCCGGGTCAAGTGGAACTTAACCCAGCTCTAGGTGTGTGCATATTCGAAGTATACAGAATCCAAGCCAAGTGGAACTTAACCCGGCTTTGGGTGTGTGCATATTCTAAACCACTAAGGAGCTACGCTAGTTCTCTAAGGAGCATCCGGCCGAGTAACAAGTTACTCCCCCGGAGGCTCGGGGACTAATGGATATATCTCTAAGCACTTATGAATATTAAGGAAAATAAAAAGTAGCGTACCTCCATCATCTGGCTAGCAATATTGATAGCCTTAGTTGCCATGTTCATCTATGCGCTGAACTCGGCGGGCCCAAACTTCTCCGGGAGATTGTCGTTGGAATTGATGAACTCTGCTTTGTTCCAATTATTAACATATTTAATCAAAGCCGGAGGATAGTTCTCTCCACTAGGCATGTGTGGCGCAACCAAGCCTTTGGCATGGGCATCTCTCCTCTCAACTAGGGCGGCAGCGGGGCTGGTATGCAGTGAAAGTTGCTTGCTGCCAGCTGACCTGGAGGAGGCATCTCTCTTCGGCAGCATGGACGCAAGGGTGCGCTGTCCAAGCATGGACGCAAGTGGCACCAGAACCTTTCTTGGCCTGATTGCCGGCCTTGGGCTGCTTTTGGGAGGTTGAGGCTTGAGCTGCGGATTTGGACTTGGGTGCAGCCTTGGTGCTAGCTGGGTCTTCTCGCCGAGTCTTGGAAGACTCAGACGAAACTGAAGCAGTTGGTGTTGGTGCTGCCGCTAATGATGGTGTTGTTGGTGCTGCTGGTAGCACTGACGCCGGCGCTTGTGCTGCTGCTGGTGCTAGTGCTTGTGTTGCTACCGGTGTCGTTGTTGATGCTGGTACCTCGGAAGCGGCGGGTTGCGGCTAAGCCGATGAAGAGCTGGGAGCATCCGACCTTAGCATGTCCTCGGCCACACCACTTCCCCCTGCACCGAGGTCGTCCTCCTCTAGACGAGATGGGCCAAGATCCGGAGCAGTCACCGAGCCTTCTTGAACCGGGCTCAGTGGGCGCGTGTCATCATCGCGAGGGGGAGATGGAGTGCGCCGGAGAGACGAAGCAATGCTGGAGCCGCTCTAGGGAACCTCCATGGCAGCCCTGCCGAGTCAAACAATGAGTAACAAGTTATAACAGAAAGAGAGGCATGGAGACAAGGAAACATCAAGCAGAAAATTGGACAAGGAAAAGGAGACTCACTCGTTCGAAGTCAGAGGCTCCCTGGGTTTTCGAGCTCTCCAAACTATGGCCTTAGTTAGAGGTTTGATGGCAGCCTTGTCAGTGGACTTCTTCTGTCTTTTGGTTGTTTGGGCAGGCTCGGAAGAAGAAGCTGAAGTGGCAGCCCGTTTCTTGGACGCGGCACGAACCGGCTCACCCGTTGCAAGAGGGGGGTCCTCGTAGATCTGCTCAGCCAGATTAGCTGAAGCCGAAAATGCGAAAGAAATGGGAGCCGGGTCATATACCTCCAACATCTCAATATCAGAATCATCCTCATCGTCAGGCCAGTCCCTTAAGGAAGAGAAGTTACCAGAGGTTCGCTTGGATCCGTCCGGGGAACGCAAGAACATTTCTTGATCCGGTTCCTCCTCATCTGAGACAAGCCGATCCTTCCCCCATTTAAGGGAAGGCTCGGTGCCGTCTTCGAGGGTCTGTTGGAGAAACAACTAAAAGCAAAATACAAGGGGATCAAATGAACAACAGGTTCCAACATAGGGAGTAACTCGGAGAAGGATTGGGTAAGAAAATTTACCGTGGGAGGAGGATTGTCCCGGTAGTAGTGCTCCAATCCCCAATCCCAATCCGCGTTGAAATCTTTGTCGGTCGTAAAGATGGCCTTAACCCGGCGATATATCTCAGTGTTGCTCAGCTCGAAGGAGGAGGTCCGGTTGGGGTCAAGGTGCCCGCTCATATGGCAGAGCTTGTGTGTGCACTTCTGCAGGGGGAAACAGATCATCACATCCTCGTTGTGTAGCTTCTGCTCCTTCAGCTACTTGAATCGCTTGTTTACTTGGTTCGCCAAGACAGTTGGCTTCTTGGGGATCCGATTCCACAAACCTGGATTAGGAGGGCCCATTGCGAAGGGGCACAACCGGATTAGATCTTCATCCGAGCTATTCCTCACATAAAAGAAGGTTCGGGCCCAGCCCTTGCAAGACTCGAGGCCGGTAACCCGGGGAAAGATGGAATTCTTGCGAGGAGAGATAGAAGCGGTGCTGCATTGGGTGAGCAATTTGTCCGCAGGGGTACTGGTCTTATCCGGGATAACATTCTTTTTCAGACCGAAGAATCGGATCCAAAGCTCCTTGCTGGGCCACAAGACGATGTATCCCTCTATGGCAGATGCAAAGGAGGAAAGAGAAGTGATGGTGTTTGCCGTAAGATGATGAGGTTGGAGCTCGTAGGCGTTGATGAGATCATGGAAGAAATCACTCACTGGCAGGCCGAAGCCGCGCTGTAAGTGGGAGAGGAAGACGACGAACTCACCTAGGTTGGGTGAGGGAGCAATTTCTTCAGAGGGGAGGCGAGAGATCACACCTGCGAGGATGCGGCGGGTGCGGTAAAGCCAACCCAGGTCATCTTGGCACACCCACGAGCCGGCCCAGGCACCACGCTCTTGCACCTCACCTTCTCCCTCCATCTCCTCTTCCTCGACGACGGTGAGCTCCTCATCTGTCATCTCCAAGTCACTGTCCTCACCGGCACAATCAGAGGTGGGGGACAGAGGTCTGGATTGGCGCGACCCCATGGCGGTGAAGCGGTGCGGGAGTGGCAGCAAGGAAAATGCAAAGAAATGAGGCGCATCGGTGGCAGCGCTAAGCAGAAGCAGTGGTGGTGGTGCTGTCGCGAGGAAGAAGAAGGAATAGAGGAGCAGAAAAGTGCAAGAAGGGGGAAAATGGCCAAGGGGTACTCCCTCTCCCCTACTTAACCATGCCCTTGCGGTGGGTAGTGGGATCGGGCAGTGCCTCGAGGCCACACGGTGTGGTCGTGTATCTACCGGGTCAGCCAATCAGAAGCAAGACACATGAAGGGCCACAGTGAACAGGGGATCCCACGATGTGACGTGGTGATGCAGTTAACGAGGAGGCAGCCGCGACGCGACGTTTGGAACAGTGACAATAAGTGCAGTAACTAGTGCAGGCCCTTAAAATGAGGCAAGATGATGATTACCCTCCACGTAGGACGTGGGGAAGTGTATGAGAGAAGGAAGGATAACACGGAAAACTGATAAGTAACCCAACCAGTGAGTGATAACTCGGAATGTGCTAAGGGAAAGTTAAGCCAAGAGATTCGAACTACAGGGTAACTCGGAAAGGGGAGCAAAAATCTTGGTAGATTGAACCTGCCGTGGCCTTAGCAGCTGAAGTTGCTAAGACCGCACCAGCTTCGGGGACTAATGTTGGGGGATACCCCCGGCTAGGGTCACGCCGGGGTATAAAGGCCGAGTTAGCCGAGGTAAGGCAAGGTCAAAGCGAGAGCTGGCCAAGTCACCTCAAGGCAGGCCGACTTACGGAGTAACCCGGCCCGGAGGATGTCCGCCTAACCGCGTCCCGGTCGACGTATATCGTACGTCGACAGGTTCTTTGTATCTTGTTTGTAGGTACCCACGGGGCCGGATTAACCAGGCCTGAGCCGAGTTATACCAGGCTTGCAAGAGAAGGAAGGTATCTCGCTGGTCAAAAGGAGGGACCAGCGGGGCATGGCCGACAAAGGTGACGTAGCCTATGTCGGCTGACGCTGGCGCCATAGAGGGTTACGTATCCTCTGCATGGCTTACGAAAGGAAAAGGAGACCCAGTAGGTTTGCTATTTTGGGAGAGGCATAGTCCCTGGATTATGCCTCCACGTATGCCCTAACTGGCAACCTAGCCTCCCCTTTATAAGGAGCGCTAGGGCCTCTATAGAAGGGGCTGGCCGGTGAGTTGTTGGTTGATAGGGTGAAAGTAGTGGTGAGAGTAAGAGGGCTTCTTCTTCCTCCTCTCCCCAACACAGCTCAAGGAGAATCTGTAAACTTAGTGAACTTGGAGAATAGAAAGCATCTGTGTGTGGAATCACCACACTATCCCTCCCTGGATTCCTCTAGTGCATATTGGCCCCACCTTTAGCCTATCCATGGCATCTGCCGTGACACCACCACGACAACGACTGTGTTCCCCCTTAGTGTGCACCACCAAGAAAGTTCTTTGCTATGAGGCGATCCAGGGTATAGGCCTGGGTGTCATACATATCTACGTTCGCATACGGTGGGTGTAAGCCATGTTGCACATCGAATACAGTAAGGTTGAGTTGGTGAGCCTAGCACGCCATACAAGCGTGGCCTCGGAACACGGATGGTCAAAAGATCGAGCACGAGTCGCATGAATGATGTGACCGACGTTTAGCGTCCACCTTTGAACCCACATCGATGGCCATGTCAATCGGGGGAGATGTGGCTGATAGGGGTCGTGTTATCACTAGGAACCCTTTTGGGGATAGGTGTTTCTGAGTGGAGTTATTATTAACTCATTTAATTATAAACTTAGTCTAAATTCCTTTTGCAATTATAAATGTAGATGGCTCACCGTGAAGCTTACTTTGTCATTGAGGAATGGTTAAAGGGTGAGAAACTTAGACTTGATGGATCCAACTTCCCTAGTTGGCTTATGCGCCTGAATGATCTCCTTACTAGGAATCATGTGGTAGACTACATACGCCGCACGATGGATTTGACTGAGTCAGACTACTATGAGACCCCACAAGAGCTGGTAGACTGCTACTATCGTCAAGAGATGTCCACCTACATTCAGATAATAATGCGTTATGGGATGGTGGATGAACTACATCCGCTCATGGGTGATCTTGATACATATTCAATGGTGGATCAGCTGAGAGCTGAGTTCATAGGCCATGTGCGCATGTGGAAGCACGAGCTGCTTGGAGAGTTCCTTTCCATACAGATGGAGGAACAGACATGTCTGAAGGGTCACTTGCAGCGCATGCTTGATGCACACATGAGACTAGTTTACTTCGTGGATTACTGGATGGATGATCCATTTGCGATAGGCGTGCTGCTTCGATCGTTGCCTCCTAGCTACGAAGGACATGTCCGGAGTAGCATCATGAGTGGTGATACAGAAACATTGGATTTCCAGGAGTTCGTATTATGTTTCAGGAACGTAAAGGTTGAACCAATCACCGGAGAGGTCATCGATGACAAAGGTATATATTTGATATACAGTTTTATAAATGTTATAATCTTGCAAACACATTTGCAGTGTTAAGTATATTTGATACTTATTCTATTTTGTTGAAAACATGTCCTTCTACATGAGAGGTGCTTGCTGGAGAGGAGGTGACGTTGTGTATTGATGGCGAACATGATGATGGTCTACGACACTCTCCCTCAACATTTATCATTTAGTTTGTGTTTTGTATGATTATTGTAATCAAGAGATTGTGAACTTCTTTAGTGTGTCTCACATTTCGTGAGACGGTTATTCATATCAGTTTGTAAGAAACAGCTGTTCCACTTTTATGAATGATTTCTATTCGTGTTCATATCTTGTTTGATTATGTGTGAATTATCCTTGTTGTTTGAATCTAATTGATAATGCATGAACATTTGTAAAACATTAAAAATGCCTTAAAATACCCAACTTAAATGATATTTCATTACGGAATGAAAACCATTGTTTAAATTCAAAGTTATAATGATAATATGTGAAATTCATTCGATTTCTTATCACATATAAATCATGCCTAATTTCAGCAAAAAAATAACTTGAACACCGTGTATTACTTGAATACAAAGTGTTTAATGAATTGTTAAAAGTAAATACATATTCGATGTATTATGTTTTAACGAAAATGGTAATTATCATTATATGATTGTTTGTGTAAAGTAGTTTACCAAAGGAAACATGAATATGAAACTATTTTATATGATCAAAGTGTTTCATCAACAAAGGGTATAAATATAAAAGAGAATCTAATTACTATGATTTGATCAATAGTAATGAAATTCGACTTTATAAGAATGGCATAAAAGAAATTGTGAAATGCAAAGCGTTTTGAAACGTCAAAATGTAAAGCATCACAATGTGATATTGGATATCAAAGTGAGTGAATGGAAGGCACCAAATAAATCATTGTAGTGTAGATGTAGAGATCATTAGTTAGAAATAGTTAGCACTCAATTAGAAAATATAGTGAACCAATTGAATTCATGAAAACTTTTGGGGTTATTCGATATAACCAAAACAATAGCGAATAAGTCCTTGTAGCATATTCATTGGAAACTTTGAATACGAAACCCATAGATGAAACCAAAAGGAAAGCAAGATTAGTATTGCTTCGATTTTGGTGCATTCTTGAGAAAGCTCACTTTTAGTGATATTTCTCGATTATGGAGCAAATGGAAATTAGTGAAAAACACGATGAAGATTCATATCCCTGCATCAGAGTGTTGATAAGCGCAATGGACAACATTCCTAAACGATTCTCTTCACAGAAGGAAAGAATCAATGATATTGATCATTGTATTTCCCCACTAGTGTTTTCACTACATGAAGTAGGATTCAAAATGAAATCCATATCTAGTAGGGAGACGTTCGAGAATCATTTGTCATGATTATTGGAATATGACATACCTATGAACTACTAAGGAAATAATGGTAAAGTAGAATTATGAGAAATCCGAAAAGCAAAATTCACTTGAGATTAGAAAGCTATTCGTTGCTGAATCTCACAAGTAAAAGGAGTTGCTTGAATTTTCCCAAATGACTGCAAAGCCATAGTGGAATAGGGGGTGAATGACAAAATCACAATTTGTCAAGTATTGGACAAATTCAAATGAATTTGATTAATGTGTGCTTCATGTCTAGAGGATTTAAAACTAGTAACAGTACTAGTATCTCATAGTAAATCTCCAAGTTTGATATTTGATCAAAGGATTTTGAAGTTGTTCAAAATAGTGAGTGGATATGCAATTTGCATAAAATTGAGTGGTAGTTATGAAAGTCTTCCTGAATCAATATGTGATTGACATATTTTTGAGTGGGAGCAATATAAGTCTCAAATTCAAATATGTGGGAACATATTTTGAGTGGGAGCTTATAGGAGTAATTCTTAAGTGTGTTAAGAATAAAAGCGCAAATACTTATAAATAATGATTTATAATATGTAGAAGTTGATAATAGGTGTATTATGATATTATGTAGTATTCCTTAAGGGATTCTGAAAGTGGTTTCAGAATAGAAGTTAATTAAGGAACTGTTCCTTAATAACTCAAATTAGGAATAGTATTAAGTTGAACATCAATGGTTGAAAGAAAGTAAAGGATGATCGTCATCCACTATGTTGAGACATAGGTTCTGTCTTAGTAAACCATGATGATAACTTAACATAATATATGATCCAATTAGGAACGTTTAAAAGTTATTCAGTTTGAATCACAGAACGTTGAGCTAAGTTTGTCCGCGGTGTCTAGTAGAGAACCGCAGACATGTTTTCAAAATCCGAAAAGGATGACAAAACATAAAGGGTTGTGTTATAAGGGAATATGTTGGAATCTCCTATAAATACCGATTGAAGTCAAGTAGGAAGCGAGGTGAACAAAACATCGAAAGTTGCATAGAGTGCACTAGTGTTTCGATGAATACATTTATAATAATAGATAAGGGTACCATCTAAAGTGTTGTATAATGTTATGGCGGGGCTAGTTCGCTTTTAACGTAGAATGATGTGTCCCAGGGCACAGTGCCCATGAGAAAGCCCTCGAGGTTGATCTAAAGTCACTGTAGGCTCCTGGAATCAGGCCACGTTCTGCTTCCATAGCGACGATGCATACACACAGATGCTATCATGTGATGATAAAGTATTAATCTCAATCAAGGTGACATTAGTAAGTTGCAAAGGATTTGGGACTGTAAAGTACAGACCCAAGACTCAACCTCTTCCATGAGCAAGCATGTTCAGGGTACCAGATATATGGTGCCAATGATTGAGAACAAATGCAGCTAGTGTATTTGTACTCTAGTGCAAGTGGGAGACTGTTGGAAATATGCCCTAGAGACAAATAGTAGTAAGGACTATTATCATATTTCATATAGTTTATGATTAAGTTTTGTATCATGCTATAACTGTATTGAGTGGAAACATCAATACACGTGTGATATACAAACAACCAGGGGTTCCTAGTGAAACTCTAGTCACTGATTCATTGGTCAACAGATGATCATGTTTCCTGATCATGTGGCATTTATGCTAGTTGGAAATGGAGTCATCTCATTCCGAGAATGAGATGATGAACCAATACCCAACCTAAACATCGTGACCCGATCATGTCACGAAGTTCAAGTTATGATGATTATAAATGGATCCTCGTAGACTATTCCTTAGACCGTGAGGCTATATCAATCACTGTCTCCCGAGAGTGCTTTGATAGCATCAAGCACCACTTAGTAATACAGTGGTTATAAAGGTGTGTTCAGGTACTCGGAGCAAACCGTTGAGGCAATATATGTCAAGAGCGGGATTTGTTCGTCCATGTGATGGGAAGATACTTGAAGGGCCCACTCAGAGAGGTTATATCCAATAGTTGCGCAGCGTGTGATTTAATCACGGGGATATCACTTTTCGGAACGAGTCAAGTAGCATTGTTCAGTAATGATATTGAACACAACATGGTGATGTCATTGACCAGATCTCGGGCAATGCAAGTATCAAGTGACAAAGAGAATAAGACACGACTGTCCTGGTTCAAACGACGAAAGATCTTCGTGGAACGCACAGGGGTCACATGGCCATCCTGGTCCCTCTATCGATCATTGGTGCGGGAGTGTCCCGACCATGTCTGGAGTGTTCCCGAACCGTGGGGTATCACGCTTAAGGGCTTGATGATGCCTAGAGAGTGTTTATCGGATCGGTGGAATCGCCGAAGATTTGTAGAGAGAAAACCGGAAGGGTTTCATAAGTCCGGAGGATGTCCGGAGTGGAGGTGGAAGGTGTTCCATAGCCATGGAGGTGGAATAATTTGTGAAGAATGTTAAATATTGATTTAATCATTTATTCATAATTATTTAATAAAACGAAAAATCAATTAAATGGTCAAAGGCTTAATGGGCCAATTTCCGGAGGGAGAGGGCCCATTAGGGAAAGGAGAGAGGGAGAAGGGGCCAAGGGGGCTGGCCAGCAGGGCCTAGCACCCCCCCCCCCACGCGGGGCCCACTAGGTGGCCGGTGGCCTCCCCTCCCCCTCCCCCCTCCTCTCCTTTAGTCCCACCCTAGGACTTTGAGGAAGGTAGTACTTCCCCTCCCCCTATATATAGCGGGGGTATTTGGCCAAATAAAAGACACCAATAATCAATAAAGGTTTTCTCACTTTTGGGAGGACCTCTAATTGATATTTTCTCCCTCCCCCTCTCTCTCGTGACCGTGGTCCCAAGTCTGGACTGCGCGAACGAGAGACATCTTCACCGCGGAGCGCCGTCGCGCTGCGGGATTCGGATCCGGGAGGTCTAATTCCGCAACTGCTGCTGGATCGGGGAAGCGGGAGTCATGATCAGGCACCGGATGTGTGTGACTCTCTTTGAGGTGTCGCACTTGAGGCACTCAAGTCATTGGAGCCAAAGGAGCGTGAGGACTTCATCACGACCTTGAGGTCGGCTTAGGCTCGTCTACATCAACCACGCTCTCCTGAGCGTTGACAACGCTTTTCGGTATTCAAGGGTAAGTTCGCGAAAAGCCCCTGCCGTTACTGTATTACTAATAGATAGGTCCTGGCAGCTTAAGGGGTTCAGGGGCGTAGAGTAAAATTTATTGTTTTCATACGCGGAACCCCAATAGGATCTAGATCTACAACTCCACAAATCCATCTCTCCTCTATGTGAGGGGAACATATTGGGATCTAGATCTTAGGGTTTCTTTTGTCGATTTCCTATTGTGTTCTTCCTCTCTTATTCTCCCACTAGCTTTTGTAGCTTTGGTGGAATTTGGGAAAGAAAGACTTGAGAACTTCTTGTGTTCTTGCCATTGCATTTGGTGCATCGGTTTGAGTTCTCGGTGAGGATTCGATTGGGTGAAAGGTGAGAAGCTTTTTACTCTTGGGTTCTTTGAACCCTAGACGATTTAGTTGTTTTACAGGTTTGTGGATTACTTGGGGCCTCCAATTAAGTTGTGGAGATTTCCCCGAGCTTGTTTGTTGGGAGCCTCCAATTGAGTTGTGGAGAAGTGCCCCAATCTTTGTGAGAGGTTATGGATTGCCACCGACAAGGGCACCGATAGTGAAGAAGTGAACCAGGCCTCTTGTGGCGAGGTTCACAAGAGAATATGGTGAGGCATTTTGCGTGGTGGTATTAGTACCGCTAACCCCTCCAGAGACGTCCTCTCTTTATAGGAGGAACTCGGTAATAAATCATCGTCTCCATGTGCTGCGTTTATCTCTATACCCGAGCTATTTACTTATGCACTTTACTTTGTGACAGCCTTCGTTCTTGAAGTCTTATATCTAGCTATCATATAGTTGCTTGTTTTGCTTAGCATAAGTTGTTGGTGCACATAGGTGAACTGTAGTTTATATAGGTTTTGTGCTTAACAAAGTAAACGCTAGTTTTATTCCGCCTTTGTTAAGCCCTTCTCGTAAAAGTTTTAAACCACCTATTCACCCCCTCCTCTAGGCGGCATCTTTATCCTTTTCAATGGGTGTCAGATCCTGGTCTCTCTTTTTGGGCTTCACCGCCTTGAGAGTAAAGATGTCGGCTAGGGGATTAGTGCATGATGACATTTTCATATTCGATGGCACATGTTATGAGATTTGGAAAATTCGTATGCTTAATCATTTTCGGGCCATGGACCCTGATACGTTGCAAACATATCTATAATTTTTGATGTTCCATGCTTGTTTTATATCTACTTTCTCATGTTTTGTCCACACTTTGGAGTATTTTTATACACTTTCTGGGACTAATCTATTAACAAGATGCCACAGTGTTAGTTGCCTATTTTCTGCTATTTTTGGTTCCAAAAAAGCCAGAAAATGAATATTCTCGGAATTGGACGGGACAAAAGCCAAAGTCAGTATTTTACCAGAAGACTCACGGAGCCAGAAGACGAGATGGAGATGGGGCCAGGGGATAGCCACACCATGTGGTGGCGCGGGTCTCCCATGGCCACGCCACCAGGTGGTGTGGGCCCCTAGTCCACCCTCTGACATCGCCCTTTCGCCTATAAGAAGCTTCCGATGGAGAAACCCTAAAGAATCCAGCCTCCAGCCACGAAAAGTTCCGTAGCGCCGCCACCACTGAAGGGAAGATTCGGGGGATATAAAGTCTCTGTTCCGGCACCCTGCCAGGATGGGGAAGTGCCCCCAGAACCATCTCCATCGATCTCCACCACCATCTCCATCGCTGTTGCTGATTCCCATGCTTATGAGGGAGTAGTTCTTCCTTGAGGCTAAGGGTTCAACCGGTAGCTATGTGTTCATCTCTCTCTATATGCATGATCATATTGTGATCATGAGCTTTGTAATCAAGTAGATCTACCTTGCTACTCAAGTGCTTTAATAGATCTCTAGCTCTCCTCACGTGTGTGAAAGTGATAGTGTGCACACCATGGTGGCACTTAGGCTAGAGATTACAAATACTTGTTATGAGTTATATTTGGAGTTGGATGTCTCTATGAAATTGTGGTGTTTGTTGGAACCATCTAGCACTGAAGGTGATAGTGAGGGGTTATCTGGATGGGGAAAGCGAACTTTGAGGAGTGCTGTTATAACCCTACCATGGATTAGAGTGTCCAACCGGAGAGTAGTTCAGAGTAGTATCATAAAGAGAAGATATTTATATGAGAGTGTTCACTAGTGAAAGTATGATCCCTAGGCCTTGTTTCTAAACATTGAAACACCATTTGCAACTAGATTTGTTACATGTTTGCTTGCTTCCATCTTTATTTCGGATTGCCTTTAGTCTCTTCCTACCCGTAAAGCTCTTTTCTCGCACCGTTACCACTTATAATTATCCATACCACTTGTATTTCATTATCTCTTTGCCGAACTAGTGCACCTATACACCTGACAAGTGTATTGGGTGTGTTGGGAACACAAGAGACTTCTTGTATCTTGATTCCAGGGTTGCTTGAGAGGGGATACCTTTGACCACTTCCTCCCTGAGTTCGATAAACCTTGGGTAATCCACTTAAGGGAAACTTGTTGCTGTTCTACAAACCTCTGCACTTGGAGGCCCAACAACTGTCTATAATAATAGAAGTGCATAGACATCAGAACCAAATTTGGAGCGACTTGTAGATATAGGTTTTTCTCCTCCAATGGATTTCCTTAATCTATCTTGTGAGGATGAGAAAAACTTATATCTTGATGCTCAAGCTTCTAATGTGCTTGTTAATGCTTTGAGACATGTAGTTACTTCTTCAGTGATACCTTTTTGGAGCGCTCATGAGTTATGGACAAAACTTCAAGATAAATATGTTGTGTCCAATATTTTTGAGGATGATTGTGTTGCTTCCACTTCTGGTCGAGATGAGTTCTCATCTTTTACCACTTCACCAACATGTGATTTTTCACAAGGTAATGACATGGTAAGTGGTGATAGAAATTGCAATATGGATAGTGTGCTTACTATTTGTAATCCTTCCTCTCTATCTAGTTGCAATGATTTATCTTTGGACTTTAACACTTATAGCACTACAAACTCCTTACATGCTTGTGTTGATAGTCCTTGCATATCATGTAGAAATGGCTTGAATAAATATGATGATGATATGCTTGTGTTCTCTTGTTGTCATGATAAAAATGCTTCTATTTCCTTTAATTCTTGTGTTGTTAACCATGTAGAGGAAATCGAAGATTCTATGGGCTAAGACAAGGTTTTGAATGGAGCTACAAATGCAATCTCATCTTCACCTTCTTCGGGTACCCACATATGCCTTATGGCTAGGGATTCAAAGGTAACTCCTACTTTGGAACCCAATACCTCTTGTGACGATGACGATGAGGATAATGAGGAAGAAGAGTTTGATGTTGATGCTTTATATGAAAAGGGTGAGATTTTTTATCGTGCCCTTGTTAAGAATAATATTGCTTGCTCTAACTTTGTTGAAATCTTGGACTTTGCTATTAAGAGCAAAGAACATATTGATAAGTTAGGAGCACAAATTGAGGAGCATGAGAACACCATTGGTAAGATGAGTTATCGTGAGCGTGAGTATGCTAATGAAATTGCTAATCTAAATGAAGCTCTTGAAGAGGAACAAACCACTAAGGAATCTCTTGAGGAGGCATTTTCTCTAGAGCTGTCTAGAGTGAAGGAATATCATGATAGATATCTTGAGGTGGTAAGTGATCTCAAAAGTAAAAAAATATGATCTTCAAATTGCTTATGCTAAACTCCTTGAGGATTTTGAGCACCTCAAAAATGGCTCTAGGGTCATCAAGGGTGAGCTCATCAAACTCACTGAGTCACATGAGCAACTTAAATCTTCATACTCAAAAGAGCTTTTGAAGTTGCCCTCACCTCTTGCAAACAATTATGATGCTTGTGCTACTAAATCTATTTCTTGTGAAGCATCTTTTTTGAAGGAGAATGTTGAGCTAAAAACTCAACTTGCTTTGCTGACTAGCAAGTATGGGATTTTGGAAGAAAGTCATGGTAAGATATCAAGCTCACATGAGGATCTTCTAGACTCCCATGATAGCCTAAAATTAGCTCATGAGTCTATTATGTCAAAGGTAACTTCTAATCAGCCTCATGTGGACATTAGCACTATATCCACTACAAATGCCATATTGCCATGTGATAGTCCTTGTAATTCATACACTCATGCTATTGATATATCTTGTGATGAATTACACTCCTTACCTTGTTGCTCTAACAATGAAGCATCTACTTCCTCTACTATTATTGTTGATACTAACCATGTAGAGGAAATCAATGAGCTCAAGGCTCAAGACACTTCTTTGAAGAATGACTTGAAAAAGAGTCATGAAGGGAAATCCAAAATTGACAAAATGTTGAGTATGCAAAAAATCTCCCAATGACAAGAGTGGGCTTGGATTCAAATCCAATGTCAAGAACAAGTCCACTAACAAGAAGAAGTTCAAGAGAAACAAGAATACGGGTCAAGAACAAGTCAAGAATTCAGCCAAAATTGTTTGCTTCAAGTGCAAAATTGAAGGGCACCATGTTAGATCTTGCCCATTGAAGAATAAGACTCTTAGTGAGAAGCAAAAAGGGAAGAGCCTTCAAGTTCAAGGTCATGGTCTACCTCAAGTTGAAGAAAGGCCACTTACCAAGAAGAATCTTTACTATTAAATGTCTTGCGGTCTTGATGGTACGTCTTTTTTATTTGGACGAGTTTACCCTCCAAACATACGTGAAATTACCCATGGATACCACTCGTAAGAAAAATGAACGGTTTAATAAAAAATAAAACACACGCGACATTGGATCTGTAGGAGGCCGAGCTTGGGTTGGTCGGGTCGTCAGCGAGGTGGAGGCGCGGAGCAGAGCAACGGAGGACGACCGCGAGGGGCTTGGCATGTCCTTCAGGTCGAAGAAGGGGCGAGACCGATCGTGGCCGGCACTGAGCAATCGGCATCGACAGAGAGGAGGCAGTACCAAGGGGATTAGATAGTGGGAGATTAAATTTTCCTCCTCTATAATCAAATCCTATGGTTGGGAACACGAACCAGACCAGATTCGATCGAATTTGTAGGGTCGGGAGAGGGGTTGGAGGGGGAAGCGGACGGCGGAGCCGGCACGGGTGCTAGAGGAGCAGGCTGACCGGCATCGACGCGGCTCGGAGCCAGACGTCGGCTGCTATGGCAAGAGGAGGTGGAGGAGAAGAGGATTTGTTGCCTCGCAGAGTGTGGAAGCACTGCCACCTCCAGAGGTTTCATCATCACGGTGACGTTCATCACCGGCATCTGACAGATCAAGGCTATCAGAACCAGGGCGGCAACAAGCCAGACCATCCCGGAGGCCACCAGTCAGAAGGCGCAAGCACGGTGGTCTAAGGTGCTAGCTCGCGAGCCATTGATCGACTACACTGACCACCTAGGAATATGGAGAGATCGAGAGTGGTTTGCAAGGTTAGTTCAGCGTCGTGTACTCGGTGTGTTTAATTAATTGTCAGTGGTACTTCTAATAAAGTATGTAGTTGGTGTAGAGCCGGTATAATCGTTGATGATGATGATAATAGTTCTATGTCACGCAATATGGTTTGATTCTTTTGAGGTATGTTCTGCACTATGTGTTTCCTCCCTGAAGAAACTACAAAACCGCTGTAATTACTTGAGGTTTACAAGCACATAATTTTCGGAGTGCCAAAAATTAGGAATGACTATAATCCTGCTACATGGATGTTGGAGGTCACAAGCCTCGATACAGGATTTACGGGCTTTATGCCCCACTTCATCTGTTTTAAAATATAAGATGTTTTAGTTTTATAAAATGGGTGTATCTAGACCTTTTTACTGTGTAGATTCATATAGGTTTGAAGTGAACATACACACTAAAAAGTTTAGATACACTCCTTTCACAAAACTAAAACATCTTATATTTTGAAACGGAGGGAGTACCTTTTATCCAACACCTGATTCATTGTCACCCTTCCCTCACTCATACCTGTTTGTATTGCATTTTGGGATGAGGAAAGAAATCGTCGAGATCCTGAGCAAACCGAACACTGAATCGAAACTGCTTATTACTTTCTTTAGTAAGTATGCTCGGCCACTCTGTGCTTAGTTTCTCGCTGAATTGTGGAAGGAAAATCTATCATACCGGAGGTTTCTACACTGTCATAATTCCTTGATGTTTGGGATGATTTGCTGGAAATTTGACTAGAAGGTACGCCGTGATGTACTCAATGCCACGGGTGCCATTTATGCAGTAGTTGTTTTTGTAGGAATTACTAATGCCACTTCCGTTCAATCTGTGATTTCTGTTGAAAGATTTTATATCATACAGAGGGTACAATTGCCACTATGAGCCATGACTCGACGCCTCCTGACCTTGAGGTAGCATCTCCAACCACAAAAGAGCTAATTTCCGGTAGCTGGGCTGGAAGTGAGCGAGGAGTTTTAAGAGCGTGTCGAGGGTACCTGTAGCAACGCACGGGCATTCAGCTATCAAGATAATACTCCTATGGTGGAGAAATCAAGTGTGAAGAAAGGGAAGAAAATAACTTGCCCATATGTCATGAGAAAGGTCACCTCTCTTCTTCATGCACCATTGGTAACTCCTCATCTAACCCTATCATGATTGACGATGTTTATTCTCTTCGTAAGGATGAGGTTGGCAATGTGTTTGCTAAATATGTTGGTGCCCAATGTGGTGTCAAGAAAAGAACCATTTGGGTGGCCAAGCCTATTGTTACTAACTTCTTAGGACCCAAATTTGTTGGGGACCATCTAGCTAAAACTTGATCAATAGGTGTTGGTTGGAGGTCACTAGAGACATGGCTACATCATGAAGAATTAAGGGAACTTCATCAAATATATTTTCTCAAGCCAAGTCATTTGGATTATCATATCTCTATCATATATCCATTGCTCCTCCTTGTGGTAACATGTTCTCAACACATTTACATTGAAAGTTACTCGCCCCTTGTGTATGTGTTGGTTGTGTACCTTGCATGTGTTTGTATATGTTGTGCTTACCTCTTACCTATCTTGAGTTATCAAGTTTATTTGTGTATGTTGGATTACATGCCATGTACTTGTTTTGTTGTGTTGAGCTATTATTGAATGTATTTGTTATCTTATTTGGCTCTTGTGAGAAATTAATGGTCTATCCCATTTTGGAGAGTGGTGTGTTTTGGGCATTCAACTATCCTAAAATGTGTGTACATGAGGAATGCCACTTAGTATTGATATTGCAAGATTTCTAGTCTCTACGTGGTATGCCATTCTCGTGAGAAATTCAAATTCTATAATATCCATTAGTTGTCTCGTGTTGGATCTTTTTGCCTCTTGTCGTGAATATGATCTTGGATATATTTGCAAACTACCACCCGCATCCCTTGTCCTTGGACAATCGGTACTATAATAGGTGGTAGGTATTTTTTATCATTTTCAATTTGGCTTTTGTTTATATTTGCCCTATCTTTTGCCAAGAAAATGCTTTGTGTTGACTCCCATGTCTTCCTTGCCTCGTATGGATATTTCTTTAACTTGTAATCATTTAGTGCTCTATTTGATGTAGGAAGATATGATGATACCATGTGTGTGCATTTTGTATTCAAATGTAAAATCTTAAATAATGAACTAATCATGGGGGAGTTCTCCTATATTACTGAGAACACTCATTTTATGCTTCTTCATAACGTGTTTTGACCCATATCGTGTTTTATGTCTTTGGAAGATAAACCTTTTCGTTTTGGTACTTTGTGCCATCATGAAAATTGTGGAGAGTTTGCTTTGGTTATTTGATCCTTATTCTTTTGGGGAGTTGTCTTTGTCTCATTCCTTGTTAATTATTTAACCTTTTAAAATGAGATAAATCCTTGAGCATTTTTTTGTCTATCTCTTTCTCTTTGGCTTTTGCCTAGTTCATTTGTTGAACTTGTGATATTTCATGTGTTGATTTGGTCTTTGATATAATTTGGACAACCATTAGTCTTGTCTTACTTTGGTGTTCGTTCATGGTTACTTGGTATTTTGTTCAAATTATATCTTGTTTGTTTCTTGAAAATCATGTGCATGCATATGTTCTAAATATATATTATGGCATGCTTGTTTTCCTTGACCCAATATGTAGGGGAAACTCCACCAAATCCTAATTGGCTAATACGTGCATGAAATTTGATTTCATATCAATATACATATATGTATGTGGAGTCTCTCCTATGTATTGTAGTTGTATAACTACTTTGGACCCAATAAGTTTGGGGACCATATTGTACCTGAATTTTGTTTTAGGTACATTGGAGATGTATTGGATGCTTGTATCTTTCATAAGGAAGAAGTGATGACTCAGTTAAAATTAGAGACAATCTAGGATGGTTAGCAAACTCCTATCTACTTCATCACACCAATGATATCTCGGTAACAAGTATCTCTTACTCATGCATACATATCGTCTCCAAACCTATGGTTGGTTGCATATTGGCATGATTTTTTTGTATTTTTAGTTGTTGTGGTTCTTTCTTTGGCCTTAAAGAACGCTCCCTATTGCATATGTGAGTAAGTTGAGATGAGTGCATATAATTGGGACTATACAAAATCATGCTCATGATTCACCAATCCCAAATATGTCAATCTAGCAATTATATTGCCTATTGTTTCCTCAAAGTACTCTCATGTGCAATATTGATGAATTTGCAAAGTTGATTCTTTCTTTTTGACTTGATTCCTCTCGCAATACATTCCAACTATCTCTACGTCCCTTAGTGATAGTTGTGATGTATTTGATATGTTTGTGGTTTAAGTTCATGAATATGCAATACAATAAAATTGAGCCTTTTGGCCATGCTATCAAGCAAAGATCTTAGTGGTGTATTGTCATGACTTCATTTTGGATATCTTGCTCTATTTATTTTAGTATCTATTTTGTGTGTACATGTTTCTTTGTGGATCAATATCTTTGTAAGATTGTCTACTTAGAAACTTATACACATAAGAGATGTTACTTCTCTATTTTTGACATCTTCTTTGTTTCGCATGTGTTGTATGGTCATACTAAGCAATATCATTCATTGAAGACTATGTTGATGCTCAATGATCATACTTGCATTAGTCTTATACTATGTTTCGACATGCCTCTCACACATCCTTATGGTTGAGCCTGCTATTATGTTGTCTCTTACTCGTTGCTCAACCATTTGTTTATTGCAATTTTTATGCCTTGGTATATGCTCTTTTGTACATAGTTGGGTTTAAATAATATCGAGGGAGTGAGGATGCCATGTTTTTCTATATTGTATTCAAATGCATTTTTTGCACAAACCTTAGGGAGCCCCTCGTATTATATAGAACACTCTCTTTTCAATCTTATCATTATATCTATCTTTCATTTGGTATGTTATTTTTGTCAAGTGATTCTTTGGATCTTTTGATTGCTTGCTTCATTTGTTGATGCTTCTTCACCATGTTATTTTTTTGCAATCTTTTGATCCTCAATATTGTTTAACCTCCTCCTAAGTATTCTTCATTAGATACGTGCATTTTATTCTACTCACACTATGAGAAATGTACACATTTTGGAGGAATTATCACTCTATTTGTCGTCGAGCTTTTCACCCATTTTGGCAATCGATGCCAATGGGGGACAAGTTTTGGGGGGTTTAAGGGAAGTTGGTTTCATGCTTTGAGTTTGTTCTTAAGCATTGACCTCTCATGCTCTTGCATCTTTGTTGTTGCGTTGCATGTTGAATATATGCATTTTCCTATCATGCTCTTGCATCTTTGTTGTTGCTTTGCATGTTGAATATATATATATAAACCCTCTCAAAGGGATTGTCATCAATTACCAAAATGGGGGAGATTGAAAGAACATGTGTGCCCCATGTGTGGTTTTGGTAATTAATGACAATCTTTATGGACTTATGATTGCATTGAGTTTTACTTGTAGGATTTGTCCATAGGCAATGCTTGAACCATATGTTGGCTTCAAGGTTGGAAGAAGAAGAAAGTGAAGAAGATCAAGTGTTGATCAAGGTTTCAAGGAATGGTCTAGAGATTGGTCAAGTAGAAGTTGAGCCTATGCCAAGTGTGTCTTGAATAATAAGATGATCTAAAGTATAGCTTGCTATCCTTATGGGGATCATGGATATGTTAAGACATGCCAAAAAGAGAGGCTCTTCCATAGTGGAGTATGGGGGAGCAAATTCCAAGTCTTCACCAAGCTAGCGCAATCAAGAAAGGTGTTCCATCTTGAGGTGTAGAAGATCAGCATCATCAATATCAAGTGGAATATACACAAGGCAATTGTTTGACCTTGATAGGTTTTCTTTCTTACCGGTCTCGTGGTGTTAGTTGGGGAGACCGGTTATAGGATAGATAACCGTACTATCAAGAGGGTCTCTCGAGTGAGTAACTTGATCATATCCCTTGGTGAGAGCTCAAACCTTTGCATACATGGCATCATCTTTCTTGGTTCTTATTTGGGTCTTACTCATGTGAGTATTTAGAGCTTGTGTTAATCTCCATGACAAGATCAAGTTCATCGAAAATGAATTCTATATGCATTCTCTATTGTGTTTCCGATGTTGGATGTTTTATCGGTTCGTCTTTTTGAGAGAGGTCAAACCTTTCATCATTTGGCTCTATCCTATCTTTCTGTACTATGATGTTTCTCTAGATTATCTTGTAGAGATTATTTTCCTCTTTAAAACGATCCGAAGATCATCAAAAACGGAGTTTGGATGTAAAAGTTATGATTGTTTCAATTTCGCTGTTTCTCCCAGTTTTTAGGGGGCGGATAATCCCACCCAATTTTCGGAAAACGGCTAAGGACTTTGAGGCGTGGCTCCCTGTAATAGGGGTGGATTATCCGGGCCTCTAGGGGTGGATTATCCGTCCCAAATATCTGCCCCCTATACAGAGGGTCGCGCCACGAAGTCCTTAGCCATATTTTGGCCTGGGGAACCCGGAATATCCAGGGGAGGGGCGGATTATTCGGCCTGGGAGGTCCCAAACGGTCATATTTTGTTGGGGAGGGGTATAAATAGGCCCCTTCTTCCTCCTTAGGCTGGTTTCTTGGATTCTCTCTCTCCTCCATTGTTTTGACCTTCAAGAGCTTGCAAATACTCTCAATCCCTCCCATATTTCGTGGATCTTTTGGGGGGATTTGAAAGGGGGGGTCTAGATCTACAACTCCACCAATCCATCTCTCCTCTATGTGAGGGGAACATATTGAGATATAGATCTTAGGGTTTCCTTTGTCGATTTCCTATTGTGTTCTTCCTCTCTTATTCTCCCACTAGCTTTTGTAGTTTTGGTGGAATTTGGGAAAGAAGGACTTGAGAACTTCTTGTGTTCTTGACATTGCATTTGGTGCATCGGTTTGAGTTCTCGGTGAGGATTCGATTGGGTGAAAGGTGAGAAGCTTTTTACTCTTGGGTTCTTGAAACCTTAGACGGTTTAGTTGTTTTGCAGGTTTGTGGATTACTTGGGGCCTCCAATTAAGTTGTGGAGATTTCCCCGAGCTTGTTTGTTGGGATCCTCCAATTGAGTTGTGGATAAGTGCCCCAATCTTTGTGAGAGGTTACAGATTGCCACCGACAAGTGCACCGATAGTGAAGAAGTGAACCAGGCCTCTTGTGGCGAGGTTTACAAGAGAATAGGCTGAGGCCTTTTGTGGCATGGTGGTATTAGTACCACCCACCCCTCCAACGAGCGTACTCTCTTTATGGGAGGAACTCGGTAATAAATCACCATCTCCGCATGCCTTAGTTATCTCTATGCTCGAGCTATTTACTTATGCACTTTACTTTGTGATAGCCTTCGTGCTTGAAGTCTTATATCTAGCTATCACATAGTTGCTTGTTTTGCTTAGCATAAGTTTTTGGTGCACATAGGTGAACCATAGTTTATATAGGTTTTGTGCTTAACAAAGTAAACGCTAGTTTTATTCCGCCTTTGTTAAGACCTTCTCATAAAAGTTTTAAACCGCCTATTCACCCCCCCTATAGGTGGCATCTGTATCCTTTTCAATCCTCAGTAAAAGGAGCCTCAAGTTTCTGATTTTGTTCTTTAGAAACCTTTTCACTAGGAGAGAAGAAATCTTCGGCAATAGTACAGCCTGAAGGTTCATCTCTTTTGAAGAGGTCTTTATAGAAAGAGGTAGCTATATGTATCATGTTATGCTCATCTTTCACAGGCCCATCAGACCCATCAAGAGAGTGCACTAGCATTTTCCTTCTTCTCCGATTAGAGACAGCATGGAAATAGGTTGTATTCCAATCTGCTTCCTTAATGTCGCTATCCCTAGATCTCTGCTTTGCTTTGATTTCCTCTTTTAGCCAAAGCATGTTCATTTCAGAACATATTTGTTTTAGTCTTGTCCGTTCATCAACAGAGAGCTCTATTGACTTGACATCTAATAGATCATACTCTTCCATGAGATCCCTTTTAAGGTTTTTAAGCTCAAATTCAATATTCCTACTCCACCATTTAGACCAACACCTAAACCTCCTAGTTTTTACTGCCAAACATCAACTGCATCTTTACCCTTAATTGGTTTAGACCAGTTTTCAATTGCAAGCTTTTTAAAATCACCTCTCATCAGCCACCACTTTTCAAATCTATAAGTGGTAGATTTGGGTTTAACCCCACAACCAGATTCCCACATAATAGGTGTGTGGTCACTACCCAGCCTAGGTAAAGCTCTAATAGAAGCTAGGGGGAATTTGATCAAACTGTACATTACAGAAAACTCTATCAATGTTAGACATAATCAAATTTTCTCTATTGTTCCCCTGAGTGAATGTTCTATTACTAAGCTTGACTTCCAGCAAACTCCAAATATGAATCCATGCATTAAACTTGTCACTCCATTTGTGGTCAATGTTACCATTGCTCTTATCACTTTGGAATCTGACAAGATTGAAGTCACAACCAATGATAATGTGACCATTATAATCGATAAAAAGAACTATGCAATTCAAAAATAAAGGCCTCCTTTTTTCCTCATAAGAAGAGCCATAAACTATAATAATCCTAACTACAACATCTTTGGCCTTCAGCCTAACAACAATGGACATGACACTTTAATCATGTGTTTTGCCTATCATGCGAATTAGACTGGCCATATAACGAAATTGCTCCACCTACGATGAAATGACCAATGGTTTTTTTGCGCTACGAACAAATGCCCCTATAGAGGTGCGTCAATTCTTCATGTCCTTCATTTCCATCAATCCTCCATCGTTGCGTCGGCTTCAACCTCCATCATCGCTTACCATCAGTATGTGTCCCTAATGAGTGTCGCATATTCTCCTGGTCTAGCCGCTGTAGCCACACATCACAGTGGCAGCCATGTCTCATTGTATGGCCATCGTGTTGGTCTTTCATGCCGAGCAGCCACTGCCATAGTCGCAAGCGCATGATGTCCACATTGGCCATCGAGACGCCCCATCTTCACCCTGATGCAGCCATGTCCCTTCCTTGCTAGATATGTTCCTTGTCCATGATCTAGCCCTTAATCACGGTGAATCTTAACTTGATGAATATGATCATGGGCTAAAGACGATAATGGACTAATTATTGCAGGCACTAGAAAGCATGAGATGAATCATCTAGAACTACTCAGGCTATGAATTTTCTCTTACATTTTTTTCCTAGAGTTTATAGTTCTAGATGATAGGTTTATCCTATTTAGATGCAATCTATTTTTACTCTATTAGTTTACATGATCTGTTTAATTTATATTTGTATGATCATACTTTATCAATTTATTATTTAGATAAAATCATATGGATTATTGCTTATATTTTCAATGGGTGTACGAATGTATGGATGTAAGAACGATTCATCACGAGATAGATCCATGCGCTATCAAATTATCGCCTCACACCCAGGTCATGCCAACGAGTTGAGTAACAATAGTAGAACAAGACGACAAGCACAGTCGGTCGGGCCCTGCGGCGCAGGATAAAGAAACGAACCGGTAGTACAAAACTAAGGAGTGGCATGGTGTTTAAATTTCCACCTTAATTCTGAACGCATCGTGATAGAAGCAGGGGTATAACTGGTATAGCTGATGTGGAAATTACACTATCAAAATCCGGCTGCTTCGTAGAATCTGCTTTGGTTCTCAACCTCTTTGGTTGACTTCCTACTTTTCTACTACAATATAAGTAGGTTTTAGAAGTAAAACCAAATGGACCCTAAACCACACGGTATGGATAGTGCATATGTTTGTTGACAACCCTCAATTGTGTATGTGGACGGTATAAAATCCAACCAAATAGCTTGATACTAGTTTTTTTAGTTTTTTCAAACAAAGGATGAGCCCGAGTGGGCCGGGAACTTCATTCAGTCAACATCGGTGGGGTTACAATTACAAAGAGAGCCTTAAAAGGAAAATCAAATTTAATATAGCCCAACACATTTTAAACGTGTCCTTAAAAGCTACGGACTACAAAATAAGTGTGTACCGGTCCTTCTTTCCCGATACTACATCCCACACCTAGATGCACACAAGTTTGATGAATTACCTTAAGAACACGTTGCCTACGCCGAAGAGCACAATCAGAGCCCGATAGGGGTTCTGTCAAGAGTACGGACACAACAAACCTGCAATTGTGATCTTCAAGGGCCTTGAAAGCCTCTCCAACCACATCATCGTGGCTCAACTGATAATCGAGATGGCAGACACAAACGAGGTTGTTGATTAAGCTGTAGATATCGAGGAGAGGATGCACCACCAAGCTCAATGCGGGAGGATTTTCACCACTGAATCTGGAGAGCGATATCAGAGACGATCTCATCTATCTCCAAAGAGTCAACCCGAGTAGTGATACGTTGTAAACGTATCTATAATTTTTGATATTACATGCTTGTATTATATCTACTTTCTTATGTTTTGTCCATACTTTGGGGTATTTTTATACATTTTCTGGAACTAACCTATTAACAAGATGCCACAGTGGCAGTTGCCTGTTTTCTGCTGTTTTTGGTTTCAGAAAAGCTAGTAGGGAAATATTCTCGGAACTAGGCCAGACAAAAGCCAAAGTCAATATTTTACCCGAAGCAACACGGAGTCCGGAGGGGAGACAAAGTGGCGCACCAGGACGGCCACACCTGGTGGTGGCGCGGCCTGGGGGGTGTGGCCCCGCTAGTGCTCCACCGACCTTGCCCTTCCGCCTATAAAAGCCTCCTGGGACGAAAATCCTAAGTACCCGATCAAAGACCCAATCAGAAATCCACGGAAGAGTTTGTAGCCGCTGCTATCTCCACCCCTAGATCGAGGGGGATCCGAAGCTCTTCCCAGCACCCTTCCAGAGGGGAGAGATCACACTGGAGGCCTTCTTCATCACCATGGCTGCCTCTGGTGTGACGCGTGAGTAGTTCATCCTTGGACTATGGTTCCATGTAGTAGCTAGATGGTTGGTTCTCCTCCTTTGTGCTATCATGTTTAGATCTTATGAGCTCCGTTCAAGATCAAGATCATCTATTTGTAATCTTACATGTTGTTTTTGTGGGGATCCGATGGATATTGAGATGTTATTTCAGATTAATTATTGATTCTATCATGTCTATGTTATTTGTGATCTTGCATGCTGATGTCTACGCACTTCTATTCTTGTAGACAGTTGTTCGGCCTCCAAGTGCAGAGGTTTGTAGAACAGCAGCAAGTTTCCCTTAAGTGGATTACCCAAGGTTTATCGAACTCAGGGAGGAAGTGGCCAAAGGTATCCCTCTGAAGCAACCCTGCAATCAAGATACAAGAAGTCTCTTGTGTCCCCAACAAACCCAATACACTTGTCAGGTGTATAGGAGCACTAGTTCGGCGAAGAGATAGTGAAATACAAGTGGTATGGATAATTATAAGTGGTAACGATGCCAGAAAAGGGCTTGACGGGTAGGAAGACACTAAAGGCAATCTGAAATAAAGATGGAAGCAAGCAAACATGTAACATATCTAGTTGCAAATGGTGTTTCAATGTTAGAAACAAGGCCTAGGGATCATACTTTCACTAGTGAACACTATCATATAAACATCTTATCTTTATGATACTACTCTAAACTACTCTCCGGTTGGACACTCTAATCCATGGTAGGGCTATAACCGCACTCCTCAAAGTTTGCTTTCCCTATCTAGATAACCCCTCACTATCACCTTCAGCGCTAGATGGTCCAACAAACACCACAATTTCATAGAGACATCCAACTCCAAATATAACTCATAACAAGTATTTGTAATCTCTAGCCTAAGTGCCACCATGGTGTGCACGCTATCACTTTCACACACATGGGGAGAGCCAGAGATCTATTAAAGCACTTGAGTAGCAAGGTGGATCTACTTGATTACAAAGCTCATGATCACAATATGGTTATGCATACATAGAGAGCTGAACACATAGCTACCGGTAGAACCCTTAGCCTCGAGGAAGAAATACTCCCTCATCATCATGGGAATCAGCAACGGTGATGGAGATGGTGGTGGAGAATGATGGAGATGGTTCCGGGGGCACTTCCCCGTCCCGGCAAGGTGCCGGAACAGAGACTTTCTGTCCCCCAAATCTCCCCTTCGGTGGCAGCGGCGCTGCGGAACTTTTCATGGATGGAGGCTCGATTCTTTAGGGTTTCTGCATCGGAGGCTTCTTATAGGCGAAAAGGCGATGTTACAGGGTGAACCAGGGGCCCACACCACCTGGTGGCGCGGCTAGGGGGCTTGCGCCACCACATGGTGTGGCCATCCCATGGCCCCTCTCCGTCTCGTCTTCTGGCTCCGTGAGTCTTCCAGTAAAATATCGACTTTGGCTTTTGTCCCGTCCAATTCCGAGGATATTCATTTTCTGGCTTTTCTAGAACCAAAAACAGTAGAAAACAGGGAGCTGGCACTGTGGCATCTTGTTAATAGGTTAGTCCAAGAAAGTGTATAAAAATACTCCAAAGTGTGGACAAAACATAAGAAAGTAGATATAAAACAAGCATGGAACATCAAAAATTATAGATACGTTTGCAACGTATCAACATCCCCAAGCTTAACTCCTGCTCATCCTCGAGTAGGTAAGTGATAAAAAGAAATAATAATTTTTAAGGTGACATGCACCATCATAATCTTGATCAAGGTATTTGTAAAACATTGAAAGCTGGGATCAAAGTACTGTAAACATGAGCATGAAAGATATAGTTCTAACAATAAGACATCGCAACTATGTTGTAATATGAAAAGGTACAAACAAAGATCATGAATAACAATGCATTGAAATACATTTGTTTGTTTCACATATAGAAAACATAGCATAGTGGCATTCAGCTTGTCCCTCATGGAGTTGCAAAACATAAATGCAAAGGACACCTTCAAAGTTCATAAGGGTGACTAGATACAAATAGTTCAAGAACAAGCAATATCAACATTATGAATCAATCAATAAGTCTTGGGACAATGCACATTAAACTAAGAATGGCCACTATGCTCTCTCAATAGGTGCATAAAGATAGAAGATGGAGACTCAACATAAATGCAAAAGAAAGGCCTTCATAGAAGGAAGCAGGGATTCAAGTTTCATAAAGAGCTTCCAAAAATTATGGTACTTATTAGCTTTCAGCTCTCATTTCCCCTATCATAAGCATCTTGAAGTGATTAAGGTTAAAGTGAACAAACTATGGAGTATATGCTTGACAAAGTATAAGTTGGAAATCTCATGTCCCTTAAATACAAGGGCCACTCCTCATGCTACACAAGTTTAGTTACCGGTAAGTTCTTGTCATAGTAAGTACATGTGTATCATAGAGAACCGCCAACGGGGTACCCCTTGCGCGATGATACGGAAGAATCCCCATATCAAAATGACAAGGCTAACAGACAATAAGCATCTCAGCATCTTCTTATTTACCATGGGAAAATGATGCTTTTTTCTCTCTTTCCTCTTTTCTCATCTTTTTTTCTTTTTTCTCAATCTCTATCTCTTTTTTTATAAGAAGAATGCTTCATAGATTGCTAACTATGGTGATGCTGCAAGTTTTCACCATGATTAGGCATGGCTTAGGCTAGCGGCCTAGGCGTTTCTCTAACACACATACATAACTCCATGGACTTTACAAGCTCCCCTTTCATTTCACACCAACGACATCCATAAACAAAAGAGCATGATATCAACTGTGGACAATGTACAAGTGCAATGTTGAAAGTGTTCCCCATGACAGCATGGTTCCGCTAATCCCCAACGTATAAGTGCAAGCATATACAACATAGATGACACAATGGTTCAAGTTTATTAGGGGCAAGAAAAGTAAAATGTGCCATCAAGTTCGTGAGAGCTTTAATCACTAGTTTTCTCATAACAAGTTTAATTCGGAAGGTAGATAAAAACATGAATATACTTGGAATAGAAGACGCTAATAGGTAGGTATGGTGGACTCTTTGTAATAACTTGGTTTTAGGAGTTGGATGCATGAGTGGAACTCATACTTGGTTATGGAGGCTAGAAAAAGACTAGGAGCGACCAACTAAGAGAGCAATAATGGCCATAATCATGCAGAGTGACAAAACATCATAAATCAAAGCATAAATTGATATTACAAGTCGAAAACTAAAGGATCATAAAGGCTATGGTGACTTGGGATAGTCATAACATGGTGTGAGCATGCGCTAAGTCAACCCAAATAAAGCATCAAAGGAGAATATCACAATACTATGCTTTAATATGCTAAAACAACACATGATTCTTCCAAGGCACATTAAGCAATCTCAATTGTTTATAACATGGCATGCTACATCAAATATCACTAAGCATAAAGCCAAAACGATATCAAACATGGCATGACAAAGCATAGGCCACAGTTAAAAACAAGCTCCTTTTACCACTTAAGCATGAACTTTTCCTACTCTTTTCCAATCCAAACCAAACTATTTGAAAACCAATGTATGAAAGAGGGGGTCCAACCAATTTATTCAAGAAAACCAAGCAAACAAAAAACCAAAAAAACAAAGACGCTCCAAGAACAACACAACTTGTACATGAAACAATAAAAATAAAGTGTTTGCAAGAAACCTAAGATTTTTATTGATGAAGAAGGGGATGCCTTGGGCATCCCCAAAGCTTTGATGCTTGTACTTATTGGATATTTCTTGGCGTGACATGCGTGGCATCCCCAAGCTTGAGCTTTAGTCCATTTTGCATCCCATTACATCATTCTCTCCATACACCTGAAATTTTTCCTTCATACAAAACTTCACACAATCTTTATTAACAACATTAGTGCACTCAAGATAATAAGTCTTTGGGTTCATTTTCAACACCAATAAACTTCCATTAAAACACAAGCTACTGTAGCACTTCCCTCAAAAAGCTCAATTCCCCAAAAAGAACTCAAAAGGAATCAACAGAAGCGAATGCAAATAATGTTAGAAATCTGTCAAAACAGACCAACAGGTAAAATCCAATTTTTTTGAAGACTTTCTGTTGCTCAAATCGAAAAGTGTTGAACTGACGAAAGTTAGATAACAACCTGGGGCAGAAGCACAAAAATTCACGCCTCAAAACGACGTACAGAGATTTTACACGAATTTTTACAGCGAAGCACAAAAATCTGTTTCGGGACAGCAACTTTTCCAAGTATTACTTCTCTCTCATTAGAGGTTACTCTTAGCACAAAAACCACAAAAAAATGATAAGGAGAGGTTATTACTCTCTCAATAAGTACTTTTCTTTAACGCCTTTAAGTTAGGCATGATAGTTTGAGAAGATGCTCACATAAGAAATATGAATTGAAGTAAAAGATAGCATCAAGAAGCAAATTCAAAGCACATTTAAGTCTAACCCACTTCCTATGCATAGGAATCTTGTAAATAAACAAGTCATGAAAGCACAAAGCAACAAGCATAGGAAACCAAAATAAGTGCAATTTCAAGACTTTCAACATAAAGAGGGGAAACTTAATATTATTGAGATACATAAAACCATGTTTCCCTCTCTCATAATAACTTTCAGCAGCATCATGAATAAAATTAACAATATAAATATCACATAAAACATTCTTATCATGAGACACAGACATAAAAGAATTAATACTCCCCACATAAACATAGTCATTCTTATTACTTGCAGTGGGAGCAAATTCAACAAAATAGCTATCATTATTATTCTCATCACCATAATCATCAAATATAGGAGGCATATTGTAATCATAATTAATTTTCTCCTCAATAGTAGGTGGACTGAAAATATCATATTCATTATTGTAATCATTACATATTGGAGGTGTAGTATCATCATAAGCAATAGAATAATTATCTTCCAAAGTGTGTTCATTTGTAAACATATCATCATTGGAAGGAACATGGATATCACTAATAATACAACAATTATTAATATCATCATTTCAGAATTAGTACCGAAGAGATTTTCAATATCAAAAGAAGTGTCCTTTTCCCAATCATGATCACTACTATAGGTAACAGGCATAGGAACATCATCGAGTTCAGACTCATCAAAAACTAAAATAGGAGCAACATGCTTAGGGGAAAATACTGTTTCCTCTCTCCTTTTACTCCTCCTTTTCTTATTTTTCTTCTTCTCTTTAGGAGGTAGAGGCTTGAAAGGAAGCTTCTCCATATACCCTGGTTTATCGTCAGAGACAATAGAAGAAACTTTGGAGGATTCCTCCTTTTCATTAATAAGATCAAAACACATATTAGTCATGTCATATCTTGGTAAAACCTCATCTTTTATAATATTTTGTATGTAAGTATTTGTGTGGAAATTATCAACACAATAAAGATGACAACCATGCATGACACTATTCATATAAAAAACACCCATATCTACCATAGAGGTTTTTCTTGATAACTCTTCACACCCCAAAAATAATGTAAGTTCATCATGCTGATTAGGAGTGATCATGTCATCACAATATAAACTTGTAGTACTCATTGGATTATAAGGGCTATTATTATGGATTGAGCATTGAAAATTGAAATGACCCACTTCAAAGCAAAGTTCACAAATAAAAGGATAAAGGGCACAAACTTTTTTACCAAGATTATTTAAAGCCCTATACCACATTCTAGTTTTTTCATTCTTGTGGGTGATACAATATTCTTCTTCAATTTGATTATTCTCACAAGGTCTATTTATTCCACAAAAATTAACATGCTTATAAGAAATAGTACTTTCAGAGGTTTGAGCATGTTTATTGCTATCATTAATAACAATTTCATTTTCCACGCAAGTGTTTTTAAAAGGCTCATGATATATGTCCCATTTTTCTTTAGGAGCATTAATATGAGAAGCAAATGTTCTATAACAATCAACAAGGATTTGAGGATGAAGACCATATTTAGCACTAAGCTCTTGAAAATCAGCAGTTTCAGCGAAAGACTTAATGCAATCATACTCATAGTTTATACCTGGTTCTTTACCTTTTGTCAACACCCGGATTTTTAATCCCAGATGCATGTTATGCCATACCTCGCAATCCCAGGATTACCATTTTTGCGAGACATAACAGGTTGCATATCACAGTATATCATCCATTACAAACCATACATAAGCTCTTACACAAATAAAGGATCTTATGATCCAGTCTTAATACAACAAGCAGCGGAATAAAAGATAAGCGTAGCGGTGGGGTCCATCTTCAGGGGCACAGGCAATGTTGATGAAGGCAGATAGTCCTAGTTATCATAGCCGTCCTGCTGGCCATCATCTTGGTAGTCTCCTTCATAGTCTGGCCATGAGAATAGCAAGGGACAAAAGCCATGAGTACTCTTTAGGTACTCGCAAACTACCACTAACAAGTAGTATAGTTCTAGATTAAAGTGCTAACTCTAAGTTTAACTATCAAGTTAAGTTTGAAACCTAAGCTGAGTTCAGAAGCAAAGAAAGATAAAATAAAGTTCTAGAATCACTTAAGTTGGGAAGCTAGTGTCATAAACACAACCCTGTTGTGGTCAAGTCAAGATTCATCATTCATTTCATAAGTCATTTTGAAAACATCTGACAACGAAACAGTATGGCCATTCCAACTGTTCATAACCGCGGACGTGGCTATTCGAATAGTTTAACACTCTGCAGAGGTGGTACACTTTCACCACAAGATTCGATACATCTGTCAGGGATAACCCTGAATCATCATACTTAGTATGCAGATAATCAAACATAACCTTTCCTTTACACACCCTAGTATAAGCACATCTCCTATGAGCATGGCCTCCCAACCATGACCATCTGTCATCTTGGGCACTGCATAGGTGGCCAACATTGAGAGGTAGCCTCAGCTCAAACCTCTCCCGCGAGGGAACTAATACTAATGCATATAAACTTCCGGTTAAGCCTTACCCAATTCAGGTATTGTGGTTGTACGGTAAATTTGGAATGGTATCGCATCTGAATCCAACCATCAGTTTTGTAAAAGAGTCAAGGCTCATACCTCAACATTTTTATCATAACAAACCATCTGTGTTTCTCAACACATGTCAAAACATCTCAATAGAATGACTCCTCATTCCAAGGTTTTCACAATTCATTTTCACCAAGTATTCCCATCTAAAGTGACTCAAGTTTTTATCTACTCTAAACTACTAAGTTAAGAGGGTTCACTAAGGTGGAAGGAATGGATCAATCTCATGCCATAGAATGACATCTAAAGTTATCTAAATAGGCCAAATTTTATACTCTTTATGCTACCTTCAAAACAAGTAAAGGACTTTGGGTAAAGTAAAGGAAGTAAAGCTTGGAAATAATACTTGGGGTAAGTAATAGTCAAGGGGGGGGGGGTATAACCAAAGCATGCTTAGAGCATCTTGCTCAGATTATCTAGCTTAATTCTAGTTGGTTAAGCATTATACTTGCAAGTGTTAGCTTGCATTGTTAATGATGGCTTGCCTTGTGCAGTGCAGTGGTTGAAGTTTTCTTCCTCCTCTTGATAGAACTCCTCCTCCTCGAAAGCTTGGTCGGGACTATTGTCTATAAAGACATACGGAGTATACAATCACCAAACAATACTTAACTAGTCTAACTAGCACTCTAAGGCACACATTTGATGATCTAATATCATCGCAAGCATCACAAGTTTTATTAACTAGCTTCATCCTTTTTATTTAAGAAAAGTAATTTCTACTCATTGAAAATAACTAAGATTTAATATTCACCAGTTAAAATATGGGATCATATGGACACATGTCCTCACCACATATTCTCACATGTGGGAATGTGATTTAAGGGTTGGATCACATTTACTTAAGTTTAAGTTTATTATTTAATGATTTAAAGTGACTAGAAATGCCTATATAGCATTATTTTGGTACTAGTCCAAAGTCACTGCATTCAAACCTTAATATTATTACATATTCAGATAGTTATGGTTAAATGTGATTTTTGAGAGTTGGAATCAACTCAAAAGCTATCATGGTTGATTTTATAAAAATGTTGCAAGGTGCAAATGCTTCTGTTTTGTTATTTTTACTAGGATAGATCTCTAACTCTAAATGAATTAACTCCAACGGGCTTGGATAGATCTTTTCAGAAGCTTTCCAACACAATTGGAATCACTCCATTTGGATTGGTACATCTCTCTGAAATGATTTTCAAACTAGGGGACAAAACTAAGTTCAAACCTAAATAGAAAAATCTAAATTTGAATTGCTGGGCTAGCGCGGGAAGTAAAATGGGCCGGCCCAGTGGCGTTCTGTGGCACAGAGAACAGCTGACAGGGGGGTCCACCCGTCAGCGGCTCTTTACACGTGAAGCGGTACGGGGTGATGTGGGCCGTTAGATTAAAAAGGGGGATCTACGGCTGAGGAGTGTCGTCTCCGGCGAATAGTTCGCCGATGGGAACTAACCCTAGCGGCTCGGTGGGGGTGCTCAGGGGGCATACCGGGGCTCCATCTACTGTGGCAATGGGGGTGATCGAACATGCTATCGATGGCGGGCTCAAGGGTGGTCGCGGCAGCTCTTGGGGTGGAAGAAATCGACGGTGTCTTCTCCTCCTCTGCAGCGGGTTCCTCTGGCAAAATTCCGGCGAACCAAGGCTCGAGTGGCTCCGGCGAGAGGTGGGGAAGGATCAGTGAGAAGAGGGGAGTGGAATGGTGTGAGTAGTTGGTGTTGGGGAGGTCTCCTTTTATAGGCGCGACTAAGCGGTAGAAAAGCATGGGCGGTGCTTACCGGTGACGACGGCACAACGAGCTAAAGGCGTGGGCGGTGCACTAGGACGGTGGGCGGTGCCCTGGCGAGTGTCACGGCGGTGAGTGGGCAGTGGTTTGCGGTCGGGGGCAGTGAATGGCGCGACACGCACTAAGTCTTTGCCGACGGTGAGTTTCACGGTGTCCGATGACTACGGGGCACAGTCGGGGGAATGGGCGTGTCCATTAGCTTCCTAGGCCGGTGGGGATCATGTAGGCGGGTGGCTGGAGCGAGACAAGGTCTGGCTGCACGGGGACAGTGCGCGCTCTGCGGGCGGTGTCAACATGATCGACAGTCTCCGGGCGCGGCGGTTCCTAGCCGTTCTGGTCGCTGTCCTTGGGCTGGGGCTGGTTGGGCGGTGGAGGTGGACCACGGGCTACCTCCTGGACATGGTGGATAGCGTTGGCGGCGGCTGTGGCGTGTTGTCGTCGGTGAGGTGCCCAAATGGGGGTCGGCCTTAATGGCCATGACCATTTGCTCGTGGCACAGTGAGTGGCTGGGCTAGAGAAGGGTAGGGAAGTGTATGGGTTGGCTGTGGTTGCAAAATGGGGAACCAATTTAGTTCAAACACTACTCCAAATAGTGTTTTGTGTTTTGTTTGAATTCTGCCCACCAAGTGTTTGTGAAAATGGCCAAAAGAAATCAAGTTTTGAATTTGTGGATGATTTTTGGTGGATTTGCTAGACACATGCTTAAGCTTCTGTGGTTGCTTGTGTTTTGAAAATGGAGCTCCTTTGATTGGTTTTTGAATAAGTGGGATCTCCCCATATGAACTACATTCAATTTTCAAATGCCATTTAAAATTAGTGTTTGAAAGTTTTTGGCAGATCACAAAGTGGGCCTTGGTACACTACTACATGTACTAGAAAGGGGTGCAAAGATCCATATTTGTTTCTGTTAAGAATTGAGTTCTAGGAATAGCTAAAGTAGGCATGTTGATTAAAATGGCACAAATGACCATTTCTTTCCTTTATTCATTTGGATTTGTTTTTCTTTGGCGATTTGTTCGGGAATGATCTAGATGATGTTTATTTCACCTAAGAATCATTTTACAAGCAATGGATCACTTAATCATGGCAATTCAAAACAACTCCTATTTAAATGCACACACATATGAATGCTTTAATAATTTGAATTGGAAAAGTTTTTGTTAACTCTAAAATTTGATGATTTGGATCTTAATAACCATGGCTTGATGTTTTGGGATGTTACACCTTTGTTGTTATCCCAATCTTCGGTATTGCTTTGAATTGTTTCAAGAAGATCCCACTTAGCTTTGACCTCCTTACTTGTGAAGGATCCCTCTAAACAAGTATCTATATAGTCTTTGTAATGTCCTGAAAGCCTTGCATAGAAATTATTAATAACAATATTACTGGGGAGCTCATGAATGGGACATTTGAGCATTAGTGACTTCAATCTCCCCCATGCTTGGGCAATACTTTCTCCATCATGTGGATGAAAATTATAAATGTAATTCCTATCTTTATGAATTTCATGAGGAGGATAAAATTTAGAGTAAAAGAGAGATTCAAGTTGCTTCCACTCCAAATGATGAGGATCATCTAGTAGCTCATACCACTCTCTTGCTTTGCCCTTGATACCTCCATTTTGCATCACTATTCTATGTCTTAATTCACTATTATTCATTGATATATTTCATTTTAAGAGGTGATACTTATGTTATTTCATCTATTTTTGCATGGTTGATGACTTTTGGAGCATGGACCGCTGTAGTCAGGATTCTGATGGAAAATGTGTTGTTTGGAGAAAAAATTGCGAAGATCAGAAAATCCGGGAAAATATACAGAAAATCCTATTTTTCTAGAAGACTAAGGATGCCAGAAGATGGAGTGGAGATGGGCCACAGGGGGCCCACACCACCCCATGGCGCGGCCAGCCCTAGGCTGCGCCAGGAGGTGGTGTGGCCACCCTGGCCCACTCCAGCCTCTCCCCTCTGGCGTATATCATCCTCCTGAAACCGTAAGACTCGGCGAGCGACCACAGAAAGATTCCACCGCCTCTGCGGGGCGGAAAACACCGAGAGAGAAAGATCTCTCTGGTAGACAGATTTCTGCCGGGGGAATTCCTTCCCGGAGAGGGGAGACCGTCGCCATCAACACCACCATCAAGCTGGACTTCATCGGGATCATCATCATCACCACCATCATCACCATCAGCACCCTCATCACCATCTCCATATTGCTGTAACAATTGGTTGAATCTTGCATTAGTTCATAGGGGAAACTTCCCCGGTGTTGATTACTCTTTGTAGTTGATGCTATTGAGTGAACAGTTGAATTATTGTTTATGTTCATATTGTTATACATCATTATTCCATCTCTGATCATGATCCATATGATGGCTTGTGAGTAGTTCGTTTTGTTCTTGAGGACATGGGAGAAGTCTTGTTGTTAGTAGTGGAGTTGCATTGAGAAAGATTCAATAGATTGTTATTTAAGTTGTGGTGTACTTCTTCTAGTGGTGTCATGTGAACGTCGACTACATGACACTTCACCTATATGGGCCTAGGGGAATGCATTGTGTATTTGGCTACTAATCTTAGGGGTTGCCGGAGTGACAGAAACCTGAACCCCCGTTAGGAAACCATTGCACAAGGGACGTAAGGGTCTTAGAGTTTAAAGTTGTGGTTAGGTTTCTACCTTAATTACTTTCTCGTACTTATGGATGTTTGCAAGGGGTATAATCACAAGTATGTATTAGTCTTGGATGGGGCGGTACATTAGCACAGGTTCACCCACACAACACGTAGCAAGCTAAAGAAGATTAATCAACTATATGAAGCAAAAGCACTTGATAGTCTTCCCATGTGTCCTCGAGAACGTTTGGTCATCTTAAGTAATACAACCGGCTTGTCCTTTGCTACATAAAGGATTGGGCCACTTGCTGCATTTATTCCTACTGTCTTTTATTTACTCGTACTTTGTTTACTTGCTATATCAAAAACCCCTAAAAATCCGTTTGCTAAGTATTTGCAGAGAATTCCTGATCCATACCACTAGCCAGCACCTTCTGCTCCTCGTTGGGTTCGACACTCTTACTTGTCGAAAATACTGTGATACACCCCCTATACTTGTGGGTCATCAAGACTATTTTCTAGCGCCGTTGCCGGGAAGTGAAGCGCTATTGGAGAGTGGAACTTGTAAAGGAAACTTGTACTGTGAGTATTGTTTACTTCTGCTAGTTGCTTTATTTTCGTTATGGATAATTCACTGAGTTTCTTATTTGGTAATGCTACTACCACTTCTAAGGTAGTAGATAAGCCACCACCTGCTGAGAATGATGTTTTCAAAATACCTACAAGAATTATTGATCGTGTTATGGATAACTACTATGTTGGGATGGAACTGTCCATCTTGGTGATCATTTACTCTTTATACACAAATTATGCGGGTTGTTCAAATGTGTAGGTATTACTACAGATCAAGTTAAGAAGAAGTTATTCTCATTATCACTGAAAGGAAGAGGTGAGGAATGGTATAAGCTGCTGAAGAATTGGTCAAGCTCTGGAATGGGAGGAAATAGTGCCTCTCTTTTATTCAAAGTTTTATCCTCCTAGTGAGATCCATAAAGATCGAAATCAAATATACAACTTTTAGCCTCTTGATGGAGAGAGTACAGCTCAAGCTTGGGGGAGACTGAAGTTACTAATGCTCAAATGTCCCATTCAAGAGCTCCCCAACAATATTATTATCAACAACTTTTATGCAAGGCACCCTCTACATGACAAGGATTTATTGGACGCTTCTTGTGCTGGATCATTCACTCGCATGGAAGAAGAAGCTAAATGGGACCCTCTAGACCGTATTCAAGACAATGTTGAAGCTTGGGAGAATGACAAAGGTAGAAAGTCAGGTATAAATTATGATTATGAATGCATTGAATCTTTTATGGGAACTAATGACTTTCAAAATATTAGTAATATTTATGGTCTTTATTTGCAAGTTATTACGAATTGCTTTAGAGCTTTTGCTTCCTATATCGAAATTCCAAAAAGGGGATGGAACAAATACCATGCACCTTACAAAGATATTGTTGACTATGCTCCTATTGGAAGTGCTGAGTATTGCATTATTGACCCCATCATACCCGAACCTTATATCGAGAAGATTCCCTTCCCCGAAAAGGTAAAGGACCATCCTATGATAACTAATGTAATCACCAAAAGTGAAAAAAGAATTGTAAAACCTGATGAACAAATAAACATTGAACCTGTGGTAGCAATTGTGAAAGACCTTGTCACTAAAAGCGTAGAAGATGGGCACATAGTATTTTGTGAGGATGCTTCTAATATTGTTTCACATCCCAATAGAACTAAAAAGGCTAGTGTTCCTGTGCTTTCTGTTAGAATTGGTGATCATTGCTATTATGGTTTATGTGATATTGGTGCAAGTTCCAGTGTTATTCCTTATGAGCTTTACAGATAAATTATGCATGAAACCACTCCTTGTGAGTTGGAAGAGATTGATGTGGCTATTCACCTTGCTAATAGAGAGACCATCTCTCCAATTGGTATTGTACGAGACGTGGAAGTTCTTTGTGGTAAGGTTAAGTACCCTGCTGATTTTCTAGTACTTGGTTCGGCTGCTAGTAAAACCTACCCTATCATTTTTGGTAGACCTTTCTTGAGTACTTGTGGAGCTATTATTGATTGCAAGAGGGAGAAAATCTTGACTAAGTTTGATGGGGAATCTTATGAGTTTAATTTTTCGAAATTTGCTAAAGAACCTTGCGAAGAGGAAACCCATAATGAGGATTTTAGGGTTGAACAACTTGCTTCTATTTCTCTTGCTCCTAACAATGCTTTGCAGCAATTTATGGAAGATCATGAAAGTGAAATCTTCATGGAAGAAAGGAATGAGATTGACAGGATTCTCCGCGATCAACCTATGATGCTTAAGCACGACTTGCCTATAGAAGACTTGGGTACCACGATGCCACCTAAAAAGGATCCAGTTTTTGATCTAAAACCTATCCCTGATGATCTTAAATATGCTTATATTGATGATAAAAAGATATATCCTGTTATTGTTAGTGCTAAACTTTCAGGGAAGGAAGAAGAAAGGTTATTGGAAGTTTTGAGGAAACATCGAGGAGCTATGGGCTATACTCTGGATGATTTAAAAGGGATTTCACCTACTATATGTCATCATTCTATCAACATAGAACCAGATGCGAAGCCAGTCGTGGAGCACCAACGCCGTTTAAATCCTAGGATGAAGGAAGTGGTAAGGAATGAGGTATTGAAACTCCTTGATGCTGGTATTATTTACCCTATTGCTGATAGTGAATGGGTTAGTCCTGTTCATTGTGTTCCTAAAAAGGGAGGTATTACCGTTGTCCCTAATGATAATGATGAGCTTATTCCTCAAAGAATAGTGGTAGGCTATAGGATGTGCATCGATTTTAGGAAAGTCAATAAAGTTACTAAGAAAGATCACTACCCTCTTCCTTTTATTGATCAAATGTTGGAAAGGTTGTCTAAAAAGACTCATTTTTGTTTTCTTGATGGTTATTCCAGTTTCTCTCAAATTGCTGTTAAACAACAAGATCAAGAAAAAACTACTTTTACTTGCCCTTATGGAACTTATGCCTATAGACGTATGCCTTTTGGTTTATGTAATGCTCCTGCTACTTTCCGAAGGTGCATGTCTGCTATCTTTCATGGTTTTTGTGAGGAAATTGTAGAAGTGTTCATGGATGACTTTTCTGTCTATGGAACTTCTTTTGATAATTGTCTGCACAACCTTGATAAAGTTTTGTAGAGATGTGAAGAAACTAATCTTGTTCTTAATTGGGAGAAATGCCACTTCATGGTTAATGAAGGGATTGTTCTTGGGCATAAAGTTTCTGAAAGAGGCATAGAAGTTGATAGAGCTAAGGTTGAGGCAATTGAGAAGATGCCATGTCCAAGAGACATCAAAGGTATTCGTAGTATCCTTGGTCATGCTGGTTTCTATAGGAGGTTTATTAAAGACTTCTCTAGGATATCAAAACCTCTCACTAATATTCTTCAAAAAGATGTACCCTTTGTTTTTGATGATGATTGTTGGGAAGCTTTTGAGACTCTTAAGAAGGCTTTAACTACAACCCCTATTATTCAACCACCTCATTGGAGTTTACCCTTTGAAATAGTGTGTGATGCTAGTGATTTTGCTGTAGGGGCTGTCCTTGGGCAACGTATTGATAAAAAGTTAAACGTTATCCATTATGATAGTAAGACTCTAGACGCTGCTCAAAGGAATTATGCCACTACTGAAAAGGAATTTCTAGCTGTTGTTTTTGCCTGTGATAAGTTTAGGCCCTATATTGTGGACTCAAAAGTAACCATTCATACTGATGATGCTGCTATTAAATATCTTATGAGGAAGAAGGACGCTAAGCCTAGGCTTATTAGATGGGTACTGCTTTTACAAGAGTTTGATCTACATATAGTAGATAGGAAGGGTGCTGAAAACCTTGTAGCTGATAATTTATCTCGTTTGGAAAACATCTCTTTTGACCCTATGCCTGTTAATGATAGTTTCCCAAATGAACAGTTAGCTGCAGTAGGGGTGAGCTCGCGAGGAAGCCCTTGGTATGCTGATTATGCTAACTTTATTGTCTCCAAGTATTTGCCTCCAACTTTTACAGCTCAGCAAAGAAGAAAGTTCTTCTATGATTTGAGGCATTATTTTTGGGATGACCCACACTTATACAAAGAAGGAGTGGATGGTATTATGCGAAGATGTGTTCCAGAATATGAACAAAAGGAGATATTGCGTAAATGTCATGGTAGTGCCTATGGAGGACATCATGCAGGAGATAGAACTGCACAAAAGGTACTACGATCAGGTTTCTACTAGCCTACCCTTTTTAAATATGCAAGAAAAATTGTTTTATCTTGTGATGAATGTCAGCATGTTGGTAATATTTCTAGACGCAATGAAATGCCTATGAACTACTCTCTAGTTATTGAACCTTTTGATTGTTGGGGATTTGACTTTATGGGTCCTTTCCCTCCTTCGAAAGGCTACACTCATATTCTTGTTGCCGTTGATTATGTTACTAAGTGGGTAGAAGCCATTCCTACAAAGAGTCATGACGGGGAGACTTCTCTAAAAATGCTTAAGGATATTATCTTTCCTAGGTTTGGGGTGCCTAGGTATCTCATGACTGATGGGGGTTCTCATTTCATCCATGGTGGTTTTAGGAAGACCCTTGCTAAATATGATGTTAATCATAGAATTACTTCAGCTTATCACCCCCAAACTAGCGGGCAAGTAGAGTTATCAAATAGAGAAATTAAATCTATCTTGCAAAAGACTGTTAATAGGTCTAGAAAAAACTAGGCTAAGAAGTTGAATGATGCTTTATGGGCTTATAGAACTGCTTACAAAAATCCTATGGGAATGTCTCCTTATAAAATGGTTTATGGGAAAGCTTGCCACCTACCCTTAGAATTAGAACACAAAGCTTACTGGGCAGTGAAAGAACTAAATAGAGATTGTAAGCTCGCTGGTGAGAAAAGATTATTTGACTTAAGTTCTTTAGATGAATGGAGGAGTGAAGCCTATGTGAATGCTAGGCTCTTTAAGGAAAAAGTTAAAAGATGGCATGACAAGCGAATACTTAAGAGATAATTTCATGTTGGTGAGAAAGTTCTATTGTATAGGTCTCGTCTCAGAATTTTTGCAGGTAAGCTACTATCAAAATGGGAAGGACCTTTCATCATTGAAGAAGTATACCGTTCAGGAGCAATAAAAATTTCTTCTCTAAAAGATAATACAACACAAGTAGTGAATGGACAGTGACTCAAACACTATATTGCTGGAGATTCTTACAATGAAGATGTTGATGCCTTTCAAGTTATAACTCCGGAGAAATTCATCGAGGACCAAATTCAGAGACCTACAGAGTCTGTTTTCAAATAGGTAACAGTTCTGGTAAGAAAAGTTCCACGAAAATACAATCCAACTATATTTTTGCAGTTTTCAGTCGATAAGGAAAGCTAGAAAGCAAAAAAGGGACGGAAACGGAGCCAGGGTGACTCACACCACCCTGTGGCGCGGGCCCACCCCTGGCCGCGCCACCAGGTGGTGAGTCCACCCCGGACTCCGCCTCCGACTTATTTTCTCCCAGTACCTTCCTTTGACATGAAACTTCATAATTTATAACCCCCCGGATTACCCGAGGTTCGTATATCGTGTTTTCGTCATGTTTTTATTTCGATCTGTTTCTTCCAAGTAAAATCTCAGATTTGTAGCCTCAATGTCTTCCACTGGATCAGTTAAGGGAGATTCCTTGTAAAATATCATCAACCCATACATGAGAGAATTGAAGATTCATCCCAAGGAGTTATTACTCGAAGGTGGGGAGGTTCGGATTAAAGAGGTTCAAGGCCCTGAAGGTGAAGGAAGTCTGGAGGACAGGATGGAAGCATTGGAACAAGAAGTCTTTAGGTATAAGAAGATGGTGGAGCGCGAAGTGGATATCATCCATAAGATTTGTTCTGAACTCATCACCGAGCACCAAAAGGAAACTGCTGAACTCTAAGACGAAGTCCTCTCACTCCGCCAAACAACCAACGAACTGTAAGCACGGTTCTATGACGTTCAAAATCAAAACTGTGAGTATGAGGCTAGATTTAAACTCATAAGTACTGCTACAAGTTTCAGGATGTTGGAAACCACGATGTCCTTTGTTGATGGGAAGCCTTTACCTTGGAAGACAGATGAAGATGAGAGGATACCACCACCACCGAAGGAGTAATTTGTCATCAGGTTTGGCATCCCCTCGGTTTGTTCCAAGCTTGGGGGAGTGCCGCGGTATCATATCACTATCTTCTATCTTTTTACCTTATTAGTAGAGTTATATCATGAATAGAGGAGTTATTATGTAGGATGGTTTGCATTATGGAAGTGTCCCCTCTCTCGTTAGATATGTATCCCTTAGTGTGAGTTTCCGTTATGGAATATTAATGAGAAGTTCTATCATCCACTCTTTTGCATAGCTTATATTAGTTTTCAATTCGTGGTTATATGATTGATCTTATTGTTAGTATTGGTATCACTTTGGGATCATTGAGTTAATTTAGTTGGTTTTGGCAAACCTGGCTCGGTCAGTAGCAACACTATTTTTGAGAGTTGAATGAAAAAGATAAAAGTACCTTTGAAGAAAAATTATTTCATCATCTTTCTTTCTTGATTTGCTCATAAGTTTAGTGTTCTCTAGTTAAGATCTTTTGTGCTTCCAAGGAAGATTGCATGTTTGTCTTTATCACTTGTATGTTTGGTTGTTTCCTTCAACTCTTATACTTGCTACCCAGCCTTGCTAGCCAAAAACCTGTACTGAGAGGGTATTCTTCTCGTGCATCCACCTCCTTTAAACCAAAACCTTTGCCATTTGTGTCCACCATACCTACCTAGTAGCATTATTGCTATTCCAAGTAAATTCTTGTTTTATCTACCTACCAAATTAAACTTGTTATGTGAAAATTAGTGATTAAAGCTCTCACGAACTTGATGGCACACTTTACTTTTTTGCATTTAATAAACTTGAACCATTGGATCCTTCTTTGTTGCGTATATGCTTGCGCTTTATGAGTTGAAGTTAGCCGAACCATGTATCACGGGGACCGCTTTCAACACTTCATTTGGTACTTTGTACCTAGTTGATATCATGTTCTTTTGCTTATGGATCCCGGCGGTGTGAAACAAAAGTGGAACTTGTAAGATCATGGAGTTTATATGTGTGTTAGAGAAACGCCTGGGCCGCTAGCCTAAGCCATGCCTAATCATGGTGGAAACTTGCAGCATAACTATAGTGAGCATTCTATGAAGCATCCTCAATAAAAACCTATGCAAATAGCAAATAAAAAGATCGTTGAGATGCTCATTGTCTGCTTGCCTTGTCATTTTGATTATGGGATAGCTCCTGTGTCATGTGCAAGGGGTACCCCATTGGCGGTTCTCAATGATACGCATGTATTTACAATGACAAGAGCTTGCTCGTGACTGAAGTTGAGTAGCATGAGGATCGGTACTCATAAGTAAGGGGCATGAGATTTCAACTTATAACTTGTCAAGCATATCCTTTTAGTTGTGTCACTTTAACCTTAATCACCTAAAGATGCCTATGATAGGGGCAATGAGAGCTGAAAGCTAGTAAGTATCATAATTTTTGGGAGCTCTTTATGAGACTTGCAATCCATGCTTCCCTCTTTGAAGGGCCCTTTCTTTTACTTTGTAGTTGAGTCAGTAAACCTATTCCCTTCTACCTCAGCAAGTATTTTGAGTTGATGTGTTTCATTCATTCATATGATGATTTATGCAATCATGTCTTATGTTCCTTGTTTTGCACATTGCTCTTATCTTGATGTTTACTACTTTGAAAGCTTTCATTGAAAACCAGCTATTTGTGAACTCCAGCAAATTATCAACTATTCTTCGACCAAGAGCTAAGTTTGCCATTACCAATTATGATTCACTTTATGTATCTTTATTGTGTTTCCTTCAATTATTACAAGTTGAGTTATATAATAGTGAGTTGTCTTCTATTATGATCTATGCTTTTTATGCATGTGATGCTTCTTGTCCGCATTCTTTTATCGACTCTTCACTCCATAAACCTGAGGCCATGTTTATTGAGCTCAGTTTCGCTTGGGGACACGCGAAGTCTAATCTTGGGGGGAGTTGATACGTCCATTTTGCATCACTATTCTATGTCTTAATTCACTATTATTCATTGATATATTTCATATTGAGAGGTGATACTTATGTTATTTCATCTATTTTTGCATGGTTGATGACTTTTGGAGCATGGACCGCTGTAGTGAGGATTTTGATGGAAAATGTTCTGTTTGGAGGCAAAATTCGCGAAGATCAGAAAATCTGGGAAAATATACGGAAAATCCTATTTTTCCACAAGACTAAGGATGCCAGAAGATGGAGTGGAGATGGGCCATAGGGGGCCCACACCACCCCATGGCGCGGGTAGCCCTAGGCCGCGCCAGGAGGTGGTGTGGCCACCCTGGCCCACTCCAGCCTCTCCCCTCTAGCGTATATCATCCTCCCGAAACCCTAAGACTCGGCGAGCGACCACAGAAAGATTCTGCCGCCTCTGCGGGGCGGAAAACACCGAGAGAGAAAGATCTCTCTGGCAGACAGATTTCTGCCGGGGGAATTCCTTCCCGGAGAGGGGAGATCGTCTCCATCAACACCACCATCAAGCTGGACTTCATCGGGAGCATCGTCATCACCACCATCATCACCATCAGCACCCTCATCACCATCTCCATATTGCTGTAACAATTGGTTGAATCTTGCATTAGTTCATAGGGGAAACTTTCTCGGTGTTGATTACTCTTTGTAGTTGATGCTATTGAGTGAACCGTTGAATTATTGTGTATGTTCAGATTGTTATACATCATTATTCCATCTCTGATCATGATCCATATGATGTCTTGTGAGTAGTTCGTTTTGTTCTTGAGGACATGGGAGAAGTCTTGTTGTTAGTAGTGGAGTTGCGTTGAGAAAGATTCAATAGATTGTTATTTAAGTTGTGGTGTACTTCTTCTAGTGGTGTCATGTGAACGTTGACTACATGACACTTCACCTATATGGGCCTAGGGGAATGCATTGTGTATTTGGCTACTAATCGTAGGGGTTGCCGGAGTGACAGAAACCTGAACCCCCGTTAGGAAACCATTGCACAAGGGACGTAAGGGTCTTAGATTTTAAAGTTGTGGTTAGGTTTCTACCTTAATTACTTTCTTGTACTTACGGATGTTTGCAAGGGGTATAATCACAAGTATGTATTAGTCTTGGATGGGGCGGTACATTAGCACAGGTTCACCAACACAACACTTAGCAAGCTAAAGAAGATTAATCAACTATATGAAGCGAAAGCACTTGACAGTATTCCCATGTGTCCTCGAGAACGTTTGGTCATCTTAAGTAATACAACCGACTTGTCCTTTTCTACATAAAGGATTGGGACACTTGCTGCATTTATTCCTATTGTCTTTTATTTACTCATACTTTGTTTACTTGCTATATCAAAAACCCCTAAAAATCCATTTGCTAAGTATTTGCAGAGAATTCCTGATCCATACCACTAGCCAGCACTTTCTGCTCCTCGTTGGGTTCGACACTCTTACTTATAGAAAATACTTCGATACACTGTAATTACCTCGGTGAATTACGCTCTTAGTTACATGTCTGGATGAGCGAAAGTGGTTAAAATAGTACGGTGGGGCCCAGGGCCACTCACGGTAGACCTTTCGGCCGTCCTAACCACTTTCAGAACATCGGGACAAGTACGAGCGGCGTAATCGGCAGGCGAAGGGATCCACTACATACACAAGTGAGTATGTATGCAAGCCACATACAACAGTCCTCAGAGCCATTCCATCTAAAAGAAATAGAAATATTGCAACGCCATACGGCAAGATTCAAATATCCTAGATAGAGATAATATTTCAGGATAGCTCCTCATACATCAAACATCAGAGTATCAGGCGGAAGCGGAAAACAAGATCCGAGTACGGATAAGAAGCAAATCGGCATAAGATGCCACATAGATAAACACATCCCGCCCACAGATCGCACGGATCCCCGTTCCCGGAATCTCTACACCGAGTGATCGTTGCCAACATCATCCGTCTCCTCCACCCAGTATCCTTCTTGCGAGTATACATGTTCATCTGAATCAAACAATTTATCGTGTGAGACCCTAGGGGTACTCAGCAAGTCTTTATGCCTCTAAAGGGGACACAACCTGGGGTGACGCAATTGCAGCAAAAGATAATAACTAACAAGTCTATAGATACTCGCTAACCATCCGCCTAACCAAAGATAGACGGATGTCCGTGAATTAAGAACAACAGTTATAACAGTATAATTAACAGATCCATCCTCCTCCTCGCTTACCAACGAGGAAGCGGACGAACAAGCCCCATCAGTTGGCCGTTTTATTAACCATTCCATAAGTATTGCACTATTTACTAGTCAGGTACTTAGTCAGGTTAAAAGTGGTACTTTAGTTAGACTTGTCTATGATCGAGAAACTGTGCTCCAAGTCGTCCATAACCGCGGACACGGCTTTCAGAAAGATTTACCCTGCAGGGGTGCACGAATAGCAACACACACTCGATCAACCTCGGAAAAACCAAATCAAAACCCAACGAGGCATTCACGACAAAGCAATCACAGGATTCAGAAATATTTCAGGGGGGCACCCCATTAAGCTACCCGCAACGAAGCTAGCTAACTCCGAGACGGACTCAAGGTTTGTGTGGACGGCGGTAAACGACTAGGAACCCGAAAATGTGACTGGGCTTGTCGATACAGCGAAAACATGTCACGATCCAAAACAGTACAGGTGATCCACGCACAATCGTAAATAAACAGTAAACATGGCATAAGTACAGGATAGTAATAAAACCCCAAACTAATTGTGGCCCCAAGAAATAGAAATGAATCAAGCTCTGGCTCAGGGGGGTCCATAAGGCCTCCCGGATGTGGATAGTGCGAATAGTCAAGGAACAGGAATCAAGTACTCGGGGTCCTACGGGACACAAGTGAGCATGAAAAACCAAATAGCAGATATTGCTCACCGGTGCCTCTTTCATTAGTTATCCCATTACTACTCAGGTTATGTTGTTTAGGTACCTCATTATTCATCAGACACTCACATACCCTACACATGCTTTTCTACGACTCGCATGGCTCAATCAACTCCTGTAGTAATGGCTCATGGGATGGAGGAACAAGCTTCGGTGGGGTTTAAAAGTAAAGGCTATGCAGTACTTGGGATTCAATTTAATGCAATCGCGACTCAATGATGCAAGAATAAGATAGAGGCAATAGGTACTATATGTATGCAAGCATTTGGTAGTGCTTGCCTGGCAGCTCAGTTGAAGCGAGAGATGGATCTGGGTAGAACTCCTGTGATTCCTGGTAATTCTCCTGCTGGGCGTCTATTCGAAGAAGAACCAAACAAACAAGGGCCAACATAAATAAAGTGCACAAGCATATGAATTAAAATGCGACAAGCAAACAAGCATGCCATGATGAATGATGCACAATTTACATGGCATTAATGTAGCATGGCATGGTTGAGGTGTGGGGATAAGAATAATTCATTTTATTAATTATTTAACCAAGTTTTATTGTCATAAACAGTTCTGATTTTTAATAATGACCTGATGCATGCTTCAATTCAGAACAAGGAGTGCAAAGATAGAACGGGCTCGTCGCGCTGACCGATTTAGACATATTATTTGTCAAATTTGGAGTTGTAGAATTAAAGTTATTAATTTATTAAGAAAAGGGCATTTTATTTGTAATTTTATTATCTCGAAATTTTAAAGTGGTCAAACACTATTTTGAATGGCATATTTGAATTCCTCTCTTTTTCTGATTCAAAAACATATATCATTTGTATTATTTGGATTTATAATTTAAAAGTTATTTAAAATCTGAATTGAATTTGAATTTAAACAATTTGGAATTTGTTTTGTTTAAACAGATAACCAGAATTACTTTTGTTACCCAGCCATACTCCCGCCCCAGTCGCTGACGGGTGGGACCGGCCTGACTGGACGACGCAGCGCGCAGAAGCTTTCCTCACCGCGAGCTGTGCTAGCCCATGCGGCGGACAGGTGGGACCAGTGGCTACGGGTCCACGTGCCAACGGCCGAACGCGCAGAGGCTGTCAGGTGGGGTCGTGCTGGAGCGCGGGTTAAGGTTTACAAAAGCCATGTCTCTTTTTGTAAAAACTCCACATGCACAGACAGGTGGGGTCTCGAGGAGCGCGGGTTGAGCGGTAAAAAGTTTGGGGGGGGGGGAATGCAAAGCGCGCAGCGGCACTGTGGATCTTCTCCACGATCTGACGAAACTGACGGGGGAAACTCGCGGCGCGGCCGAGCGCGGCGCGGGGACTCGATCCCGCGACCTAGGAGTTTGCACGGAGGAACGGAGCCGCTGCGGTAGGGTCTGGGTGGTGATAGAGAGGCGGACGAGTGATAGATAGGTCGCTAAGCGTCGCGGCGACGTGCAGACGCTCTCGACCACGCCACGCTGAGAGTGCTCGGCGAAACGCATGTCGCGGCTAGGGTTTTAGGTGAGGTAGAGGGTGTCTAGGCGGGAGAGCAACTCACCGCGGGGTGGTTGACGGCGGCGGATCGGGGCGGAACGCAGCAGAACATCGACGAAGCTGGCGAACGGCGGCGCTAGGATTTCGGGGGACGTCGACGTACTGCGGCAGTTGTGGCCTTCTCCTCCTCGCTGGCGCGTACAGGGTGAAGCAGGGGAACCTCCTCGGTCTCCTCGACCACCTCCACGTCGCCCACGCCGGTTGGAACGAGGATACGATGGTAGTACTAGCGGTGACCGATGAGAGGGAAGATGGCGTTGGTGGAGAAGAAGAGGGGAGAGGCAGGGCTCCGGGGTGGATCTGGCGATGCTAGGGCGCGTGAGATGAGGGAGTAGATAGGGGAGGGGGATGGGGTGACGTGTGGGAGCGGGGTAGGGATAAAGTGGCTTCGGCCACCTTTTCCTCCTCCTCTTCCTCGCGTGCACGAGCTGGGGCTCGGCTTGGCCAGGCAGGGGCATGGCAGGTGGGCCAGCAGAGAGGGGGACAGGCTCGGCTGGTGGGGGCCTCTAGCAGAGAGAGAGCGAGGTAGAGAGAGAAGAAGAGGGTCGGGTGGAGCTCAGTTAGGACGGTAGATGGGTAGGGTTGGGAATAGCTTCGGCATGGGTTGGAGGAAGAGGGCTGGTAGGACCTCCTGTCAGGGAGAGGGGGAGGGCCAGCCTCGGCATGGTGAGAGGAGGGAGGTGAGGTTAAGGGTTAGGGTTTAGATTAGAACTAGGGTTAGAGAGAATAGAGAGAAAACTAGGGTTAGGGTTTAATTAGGGTGTTTAGGTTTTAAAAACATGTTTATAAGATCAAACCAAGATGAAAGGTGAGGGCTTTGGTTTAGCATAAGGTGAGGTGAAGGTGAACCCAAGAAAAAGAGAAAGGAATGGGGTTTATGGAAAAAGGCCTCATTTGATCATGCATGAAGGGAAAAATGGTGTTGATGAGGACATGGGGATGGTGGAGAGAGATGGAGATGATCCCACAAAGAAAGAACCACTAAAACAAAGAGAAAAACAAATGGGCAAAAGGTGGTGGTACTCTTGCATGGCCCATGCGTAATAATTAATGGCCATGTTTATGCTTGTGAAAACAATAATAATAACATGGCATTATTCTTATGCATTCCAAAATGTGGAATAAAGGCCAAGCAAAAAGAATTAGAATTAGATCCACCCCAACCCACATGAGCTAGAATAAATATCAAAAGAAATAGAATTACCAGCTCATGGGTAAATGGAATGGTGGAATTATAAGGTGGTGACAAAGAAAGGTGGTGGAGTGAAATAAAAGATATGCCCCCAGCTCAGTTTGGGCACCAAGCATTTATCAAAATTCAAATACATTATATCAAGAGCCAAATACAATTAATAATGCATATGAGAGAAGAACCAAATGAAAGAGTTTTTATATGATGCTCAAATGCAAGGTGGCATGATGACATGAGCATGATATAATTATGATGCAACAATTATATGTAGGAAGTAGCCATTCTATTACTAGACCAAGTAGTATTACAATTGTTAGACAATTGGGATGCTACAACTCTCCCCCACTAAACAGGAATATCGCCCCGAGATTCTAGGAAGAAGAAGAAGACTCGAAGAGGGTAGGATACTTGGCACGGAGCTCATCCCCACGTTCCCAAGTGGCTTCATCAATGGAATGGTGCGACCATTGCACCTTGCAGAACTTGATGGACTTGTTCCGAGTCCTTCTTTCTGCGACTTCAAGGATTTTTATGGGGTGTTCCTGATAAGACAGATCTTCTTGGAGATTGATGAGTTCATGGTCCACGGTCCTGCCGGGATCCTTGAAGCACTTCTTCAGTTGAGAGATATGGAAAACATCATGGACCTTGAGTTTTTCAGGGAGCTCAAGAGCATAAGCAACTTCTCCTCTCCTTCCACGAATTTTGAAAGAACCAATGTATCTAGGAGCCAGCTTTCCTTTAATACCAAAGCGGTGCGTGCCTCTCATGGGAGTGACACGAAGGTAAAAGAGATCACCAGGGACATACTCCATGTCCGTGTGCTTTCTGTCATAATTGCTCTTTTGGCGACTTTGAGCAATCTTCAGATTTTCAAGAATGATGTGAACTTTCTCCTTCGCTTGAGTTACAATGTCGGGGCCAAACAATATTCTTTCACCTGCGCCCGACCAACCAATCGGAGTTCTGCATTTGCGACCATAGAGAGCCTCAAATGGTGTCATCTTTAGACTTTTCTGGAAGCTGTTGTTGTAAGAGAATTCAGCATAAGGAAGACATTCTTCCCACTTCATGCCGAAAGAGATAACGCAAGCACGGAGCACATCTTCCAGAATTTGGTTGATCCTTTCGACTTGTTCTTGCGACTAAGGGTGGTAAGCTGTGCTAAAGTTTAATTTTGTTCCCAAAGCATTTTGGAAACTTCCCCAGAACTTGGAAGTGAAGATGCTTCCACGGTCTGAACTGATCTCAAGAGGAACTCCATACAGAGAGACAATTCTGTTGATATAGAGCTCAGCCAACTGAATTGCAGAAATTGTTTCCTTGACGGGAAAGAAGTGAGCTACTTTAGAAAGCCTGTCGATGACAACAAAGATTGCATTGTTGCCCTTCTGCGACCTTGGAAAACCGGTGATGAAGTCCATCTCTACTTTCTCCCATTTCCATTCCGGAGGCTTCAATGGCTGTAGAAGACCGGAAGGTTTCTCATGGACAACTTTAACTCTGCGACAGACATCACACTCTGAGAATATTGATTTTCTCCCTGTGGCCCCTCTCCGTCTCGTCTTCTGGCTCCGTGAGTCTTCCGGTAAAATATCGACTTTGGCTTTTGTCCGGTCCAATTCCGAGAATATTGATTTTCTGACTTTCCTGGAACCAAAAACAGCAGAAAACAGGCAACTGGCACTGTGGCATCTTGTTAATAGGTTAGTCCTAGAAAGTGTATAAAAATACCTTGAGCGCTAGATGGTTCCAACAAACACCACAATTTCATAGAGACATCCAACTCCAAATATAACTCATAACAAGTATTTGTAATCTCTAGCCTAAGTGCCACCATGGTGTGCACGCTATCACTTTCACACACATGGGGAGAGCCTGAGATCTATTAAATCACTTGAGTAGCAAGGTAGATCTACTTTATTACAAAGCTCATGATCACAATATGATCATGCATAGAGGGAGAGATGAACACATAGATACCGGTAGAACCCTTAGCCTCGAGGAAGAACTACTCCCTCATCATCATGGGAATCAGCAACGACGATGGAGATGGTGGTGGAGATCGATGGAGATGGTTCTGGGGGGCACTTCCTCTACCTGACAGGGTGCCGTAACAGAGACTTTCTGTCCCCCAAATCCCCCCTTCATTGGTGGCGGCGTTGCAGAACTTTTCATTGCTGGAGGCTAGATTCTTTAGGGTTTCTGCATCAGAGGCTTCTTATAGGCGAAAGGGCGATGTCAGAGGGTGGACCAGGGGCCCACACCACCTGGGTGCGTGACCAGGGGACCCGTGCCACCACATGGTGTGGCCAGCGCCTGACCCCTCTCCGTCTTGTCTTATGGCTCCGCAAGTCTTCCGGTAAAATATCGACTTTGGCTTTTGTCCCGTCTAATTCTGAGAATATTCATTTTCCGGCTTTTCTGGAACCAAAAACAACAGAAAATAGGCAATTGGCACTGTGGCATCTTGTTAATAGGTCCCAGAAAGTGTATAAAAAAACTCCAAAGTGTGGACAAAACATAAGAAAGTAGATATAAAACAAGCATGGAACATAAAAAATTATAGATACATTTGCAACGCATCACATGCTTTCCGTTGTTAGTAACTATCTTGGCCAACTAGATGCTAGCAACTCCAAGAGGGAGTATTTATGCTCGATAGTGGGTTCATGCCTCTAGTAATCTGGGAAAGTGACAGGAATCTCTAAGGTTGTAGATGTGTTGTTACTACTAGGGAGAAAACAACAATCCTTTGTCCATGGGACAATCATATTGTTTACTTTACACACTTTTCTTAATGCAATTATCTGTTGCTTGCAACTTAATACTGGAGGGGGTTCGGATGATAACCTGAAGGTGGATTATTAGTCATAGATGCAGTTGGATTATGGTCTATGTATAATGTTGTAATGCCAATCAAATCTCATAGGAGTCAAGATGATTAGTATATGCATGGTATGCTTTCTCAAATCTATCAATTGCCCCGCTGTAATTTGTTCACCCAACATGCTATCTACCTTAAGGAGAATCACCTCTAGTGAACTATGGACCCCGGTCCATTCTTTTACCATTGATATACCATCTACTATTTACTATTTACTTTCTTCAAGCAATTACTATCTTCCACACTATACGTTTAATCCTTTGTTTTCAGCAAAACTAGTGAGATTGACAACCTCACTGTAAGTTGGGGCAAAGTTCTATGGTTGTGTTGTACAGGATTCCAAGTTGGTAGAAACACCTTGGGGTTGTTTCCTTGCTCCTACTGGTTCGATAATCTTGGTTTCATAACTAAGGGAAACTTGCTGTTGTGCTCATCGTACCTTCCTCTTGGGGTTCCCAGCGAGCTCGAGATATCTTGAGCCATCAAGCCTTTTTCTGGCGCTATTGCCGGGGAGTTAAGGACAGCTTCACAAGGGGAGTCCCTCACAACCAATCTCTTCACTTTATTTTTTGTTTTTCTTAGTTTATTTTGCTTTGTTTGCTTGTTTCTTTCTATCAAAAACACACAAAAAATTAGTTGTACTGGTTTGCTTCTTTTATAAAAAACACACACAAAAATCTATTTCAAGTTGCTTTTATGTCTAGCATTGCTCCTATCACCATGTCACCTAAGGAGACGATTTTTACTTTCAAACAAGGAATTGAAGAGAGTTTCAAAGAAGCTTGGTCAAGAATTTCTGATTTACATGAAAAAACTGAACCTAAAATGACTCTAAGTTTGTTTCTTAGCAGTTTCTACTTTGGTCTTGATCATTGTTATAGATATGCTTTGGATGCTGTAGTAGGAGGAGATTTCCTCCATTGCCATGATGATGAAGCTTTTAATGCTATAAAAAAGTTGGTTGCAACATATAACTTGCGTAGCAAATCTGATTCCTCCTTTATAAACATATTTGCTAGATTAAACACTCTTGAGACCAACACAACTAGTTTAAAAGAATGCTATAACATACTTAGAGAGCATCATGATTATGTTCCAATAAATTCTGAATCTTGAAAATGGCTCCTACAGTAAAGGTTGTTATAAATAATGAAACTTTTTATGCTCGTTGTGATATCATGTCTGAATTTTGTCTTATGCCTAAAGATATCTATGAATCTTTGAACCTTTGGGGACTTTCTAAGGAAGAAGAAGAAATATCTCTTACCAATAATGCCACAATATTACCCATTAGAATATCTGAAGGGGTGTTTACAAAGATCCTAGAGAAAGTGGTGTCTAGTGATTATCTTGTTATTGAATGTGTAGGAAAAGGACAAATTACACTTGGAAGATCCCTACTGAAACTCCTTGGAGCAATAATAGATGTGGGAAAAGTCATCATGCATTTTGCTTCTCTACCAAACGATCATACGTTCCCTAAAGATAAGAACAAAGGTAAGGAAGGTAGGAGCAAGAAATTTGGTCTTAATGCTTCTTCATTCGAAAATACTTAAATCTTGCTTCCTATGCCTAGCTCAAAGGCGTTAAAGAAAAGCACTATTGGGAGATAACCCAAAAAAAAATTAGTAAGTTTTTCTTTTGTTGAGTCTTGGAAGTTATTGCCTCAGTAATAACCTCTCCTTATCCTTTTTGTGTGGTTTTTGTGCCAAGAATAACCACTAATAAGAGAGAAGTAAGATTTGGGAAAGTTGTTGTCCCGAAACAGATTTTTATGCTTCACTATAAAAAATCGTGAAAAATCCCTGTACGTCGGATCGAGCTGTAATATTTTGTGCTTATGACCCAGGTTGTTATCTAACTTTTGTTATTTTAACACTTTTCGATTTGAGCAACAGAAGGTCTTCGAAAAAATAGGTTTTTACCTGCTGGTCTGTTTTGACAGATTTCTGCTATTATTGCATTTGCCTCTTAATCTCTTTCTCTTTGAGTTCTTGCCAATTAATTGAAATTTTAAAAGGAATTTCTATAGTAGCTTGTGTTTTAATGGAAGTTATACTTGTGTTTAAACTGAACCCAAAGACTTATTATCTTGAGTATACTAATGTTGCTAATGAAGATTGTGTGAAGTTTTGTATGAAGGAGATTTTAAAGTGTAGGGAAGAATAATGTGATGAGATGAAGTATGGAAAAAATCTCAAGCTTGGGGATGCCACCCGTGTCACCCCAATAAATACTCAAGAAATACAAGCGTCAAAGTTTGGTGATGCCCAAGGCATCCCCTTCTTCATCAATAAAAATATCAGGTTTTCTTCCAAACACTTCATTTTTATTGTTTCATGCACAATTGTGTTGTTCTTGGAGCGTCTTCATTTTTTTAGTTTTTTTTTGGTTTGATTAAATAAATTGGTTGGACCCCCGCATTCATACATATTTTCAAATAAGTTGATTTGGATTGGAAAAGAGTAGGAAAGTTCATGCTTATAAGTGGTATAAAAGGAGTTGTGTATTGACTATGGCTTAGACTTTATCATGTCATGTTTGATATTGCTTTGACTTTATGCTTAGTAATTGTTGCTGTAGCATGACTTGTTCCAAACAATTGAGATTGCTTAATATGCCTTGAAAGAATCATGCGTTGTTTTAGCATACAAAAGCATAATATTGTGGTATTCTCCTTTGATGCTTTATTTGGGTTGACTTGGCGCATGCTTACACCATGTTAAGACTATATGGTATTGCCATAGCCTCTATGATCATTTAGTTTTTGACTTGTAATATCACTTTATGCTTTAATTAATAATGTTTTGTCTCTTTGCATGATTATGGCCATTATTGCTCTCTTAGTTGGTCGCTCCCAGTCTTTTGCTAGCCTCCACATGTACCAAGTATGAGTTCCACTCATGCATCCAACTCCAATAAAACCAAGTTATTCCAAAGAGTCCACCATACCTACCTATTAGCATTATTGCTATTCCAATTATATTCATGTTTTTATCTACCTTCCGAATTAAACTTGTTATGTGAAAATTAGTGATTAAAGCTCTCACAAACTTGATGGCACACTTTACTTTCTTGCACTTAATAAACTTGAACCATTGTGTCCATCTATGTTGCGTATATGCTTGCGCTTTATAAGTTGTGAATTAGCAGAACCATGTTACCATGGGGAACGCTTTCAACATTGCACTTTATTCAGTTGATATCATGTTCTTTTATTTATGGATCCCATCGGTGTGAAATAAAAGGGGAGCTTGTAAGCTCATGGAGTTTGTATATGTGTTAGAGAACGTCTGGGAGGCTAGCCTAAGCCATGCCTAATCATGGTGGAAACTTGCAGCATAACCATAGTGAGCAATTTGTGAAGCATCCTCAACAAAAACCTATGCAAATAACAAATAAAAATATCGCTAAGATGCTCTTTGTCTGTTGCCTTGTCATTTTGATATAGGATAGCTCTTGTATCATGGGGTAAGGGGTACCCTGTTGGTGGTTCTCTATGATATACATGTACTTACAATGACAAGAACTTACTAAAGTTGAGTAACATGAGGTTCGGTACTCGTAAGAAAGGGGCATGAGATTTTCAACTTATAACTTGTCAAGCATATCCTCATATTTGTGTCACTTTAACCTTAATCACCTCAAGATGCTTATGATAGGGGCAATGAGAGATGAAAGCTAATAAGTACCATAATTTTTGGAAGCTCTTTATGAGACTTGAATCCCTGCTTCCTTCTATGAAGGGCCTTTCTTTTACTTTTATGTTGAGTCTCCATCTTCTATCTTTATGCACCAATTGAGAGAGCATAGTGATCATTCTTAGTTTAATGTACATTGTCCCAAAACTTTTTGATTGATTCATAACTTTGATATTTCTTGTTCTTAAATTATTTGTATCTAGTCACCCTTATGAACTTTGAAGGTGTCCTATGCATTTATGTTTTGCTGTACCATGAGAGACAAGCTGAATATCATTCTTATTATGTTTTCTATATGTGAAACAAACAAACATCTTTCAAAGTATTGTTATTCATTAATCTTTTGTTTGCACCTTTTCATGTTACAACATAGTTGCTATGTCTTATTGTTAGAACTATATCTTTCATGTCTATGTTAGAGTACTATGATCCCAGCTATCAATGTTTTACAAATACCTTGATCAAGATTGTGATGGTGCATGTCACCTCAAAAATTATTCTTTTTATCACTTACCTACTCGAGGACGAGCATGCGTTAAGCTTGGGGATGCTTGATACGTCGTAAACGTATCTAGAATTTTTGATGTTCCATACTTGTTTATATCTACTTTCTTATGTTCTGTCCACACTTTGGGGTATTTTTACACATTTTATGAAACTAACCTATTAACAAGATGCCACAGTGCCAGTTGCCTGTTTTCTCCTGTTTTCGGTTTCAGAAAAGCTAGTAAGGAAATATTCTCAGAATTGGGCCGGACAAAAGCCAAACTCAATATTTTACCTGAAGCAACACGGAGTCTGGATGGGAGACGAAGTGGCGCACCAGGGTGGCCACACCTGGTGGTGGTGTGGCCAGGGGGGCGTGCCACCAGGGGATGTGGGCCCCCTGGTGCTCCACCGACCTTGCCCCGCCTATAAAAGCCTCCCGGGACAAAAACCCTAAGTACCCGATCAAAGACCCAATCAGAAATCCACGAAAGAGTCTGTAGCCGTCGCCATCTCCATCCCTAGATTGGGAGGATCCGAAGCTCTTCCTGGCACCCTGACTGAGGGGAGAGATCACCCTGGAGGCCTTCTTCATCACCATGACTGCCTTCGGTGTGATGCGTGAGTTGTTCATCCTTGGACTATGGGTCTATGTAGTAGCTAGATGGTTGGTTCTTCTCCTTTGTGCTATCATGTTTAGATCTTGTGAGCTTCGTTCATGATCAAGATCATCTATTTGTAATCTTATATGTTGTGTTTGCGGGGATCCGATGGATATTGAGATGCTATTTCAGATTGATTATTGATTCTATCATGTCTATGTTATTTGTGATCTTGCATGCTTTCCGTTGTTAGTAACTATCTTGGCCAAGTAGATGCTAGCAACTCCAAGAGGGAGTATTTATGCTCGATAGTGGGTTCATGCCTCTAATAATCTGGGGAAGTGACATGAATCTCCAAGGTTGTAGATGTGCTGTTGCTACTAGGGAGAAAACAACGATCCTTTGTCCATGGGACAATCGTATTGTTTACTTTACACACTTTTCTTAATACAATTATCTATTGCTTGCAACTTAATACTGGAGGGGGTTCGGATGATAACTTGAAGATGGATTATTAGTCATAGATGTAGTTGGATTACGGTCTATGTATAATGTTGTAATGCCCAATCAAATCTGGTGGAGTCAAGATGATTAGTATATGCATGGTATGCTTTCTCAAATCTGTCAATTGTCCCGCTGTAATTTGTAACCCAACATGCTATAAGGAAAATCACCTCTAGTGAACTATGGACCCCGGTCCATTCTTTTACCATTGATGTACCATCTATTATTTACTGTTTACTGTTTACTTTCTGTAAGTAATTACTATCTTCCACACTATACGTTTAATCCTTTGTTTTCAGAAAAACCGGTGAGATTGACAACCTCACTGTAAATTGAGGAAAAGTTCAGTGGTTGTGTTGTGCAGGATTCCAAGTTAGTAGCAACACCTTGGGGTTGTTTCCTTACTCCTACTGGTTCGATAACCTTGGTTTCATAACTGAGGGAAACTTGCTGCTATGCTCATCATACCTTCCTCTTTGGGTTCCCAACGAGCTCAAGATATCTTGAGCCATCAAGTAGCTTGAAGATGGTAGATGCGACCTTAACAACAATACACAACTGGCCCACATCGTAGAATCCAGACAGAATCGCTGCGACGAGAGAGATGAACACGCGACAGAGTGCTTGAATCTCACCAACAACGAACAAGCACCAAACACGTTGACTCTTACTCCTAGTTGGGTGCATGAGCACTAAGGATTTTACCTTGGTTGGAGGAAATCCGAAGGTCGGCGAGGTCAGGGCCATGGCCAAAAAAATAGCGCGATGCGCTTGTCGTCGAAATCCGCCGTCGGGGACGCAGAATATAGAAGAAGCTCCTATGGGCATATGGAATGAGCGGTTTCCGCCGTGCTGCCCGTGATCTCCCCCTCCCCCTCCCCCACCGCCATGGCCATCCAGGAGAACAAGGATAGCTTGTTGGCCACTAGACCACCGATCACAACGCAGATTATTTGGGGGGTTCACCTCCATGGTGAAGTCCGTCTTCCTCCTCCACGGAGACGCGATAAAGTGCCTTGTCGATGACTGCAAGGAGCCACACCAGGACACCCTAGCATAAGAACACCCCCACCACCTCTAGATCCAAGCACCAACGAGTTATTCACCTCCTTCCCCTCGCCTCCACATTTGACCGAAAGGAGAAGAAGCATCCCAGCTTCAACACCGAAGAGGAGGTCGCGGATGACCACCTTAGCCTTATTTGCGGAGATCCATGACTTGGATCCACACGCCGCCCGCTCCGACCACCGGAGCCCGCCGCCGCCGCAGCTCACCCATCGGATGCGCTGGTTCTGGCCAAAAGAAACCGACCCCTACTCCAAACTACCAGCAAAATGTCGAGAAACCTATACTTGCTGCTAGCACCTGCTCCGGCGCCTCCCCCCACCATCTCCGTCCGGGAAAGTCACCGGAGAAGGCACGAGAAAGGCCCGGTCTATCGAGGTCAACGGTCAGACAAGGGGAGCATGAGGGGAAGAGGGGAGGAGACATAATTGTTCAACCAAGTCTCTCCTTCATATTTTCTACAAGCTTGATGCTAGTTGCATGTACTTGAAGTTAGCGAGAGAAGAACACCAAGAACTATAGACATGACGGCGGATATCAACCAACAAGAAAAAGCTGCAACTTTCAATGCATGCACTTTATATATGGTCGACTAGTGCACATTTGACCAAGAGTAACAAAATGGCTACAATGAACCTAACAACGGCTGTGTCCACAACGACTGTGTCCTTGCTTGCTGTTGCGGCTTGCGTACCTGACATCCTTGATTAACCATCTCACTACCACCGTATAGTCTACCATTTCCCCTGTGAGGCCTTGCTTACTTTGTTGAATTCTAGTCCAAATTCTATTAAAAAGGGTAATTTTAGACGGAGCGGAGCGAGTCCCGTCGTCGGAGGCTTGGTCCGAAGCGGAGAGGGGGAGGAGAGAGGAAGCCCCCTGCGCTACGAATCGTTGATGTCCTAGGTTTCCACGGTTATATATACCTCTTGTAAGCTGCCGACTAGGATAAGTTGCATCTGTGAAAATTTCCGGTGTTGTGTAAACACTCCCAATTATAGTGAAGTTTCACTGGCTGACGTCCGTGGTTTTTTCCTCTCTTTGTTGGAGAGTTTTTTCCACGTTAAATCTGTGTCCCTCTTGCTACAATTTTTTTTTCGTTCTTTGTTATTTGATTGTCGCAAAGCTAACATACTTCTCTCCTATTTTTACCCACTACAGTTTTGGGATATGCGGAGATTTGGTGGTTATCCAATACTAAAATACTCTTGTCCAAAAAATACTCTACCATGAAGGAGAGTTTTTAATCTAGATAAAAACAAAATGATTTGTGGAGATATCCTGAGATTATCCCGGCAAACCCGGGTGGTAAACGGACTAGGAGAATTTTGCGGGAATTGGAATAATCTCCACTCCCTGTAAATACACTAACGAATACGAGAGAAAAGTAAACAAGGCATGGATGACTTTGTGTGAGAGAATTTGCTCATAATTGGCGAGTTAACAAATGGCAATGCGAATCTTGACGATGGATCACACGACAATGGGTAGGGGTATACTCCCGGGGTGGCCCCACATTTCCGTTCAAGTGATACATATATAAGAGTACATTCTCAAGAAAATTTATATTTTTAATCCTTTGTAGATATTTTTAAATATATTTCCGTAATGGCAGATCTAGTCCACTAAGTCTAAATACGACTCCAATTGAAGTGTTCTTTGAAAAATATCTTTATAAGATATTTGAGTGGATGGATGAAATATAATCTAAATTAGTTATAATAGACTAGAGTGTGAGTGAATGTTTCCTCTAGGTTAGGACAAGTTAGAGCAACTGAATCATTCCCCTCCGTAAATTACTTTTGTCTCTCTTCTCAATTGCCTTTTCTTATTACTTTGTCATTGTGCACGCCATGGAGGTCACACATCTATGCTCACTGCCCTTTTCCTTCTCTCCTCTCTTTTCTCCGAGGGAGGCGGCCTCCTCTACAAAAGACTCTAACAACCTATATGGGGCAGCTGTCGAGCCTCCGACCTAACACCCGAGACTAGCTAGAACTACGGAGTAGCCGTCGATGCCGGGGTTCCTGTGCTGCTATGGTGAGTTCTTCCTGATCCATGCCGGTAGACGGCAGCTCACGACGCACAGATGTGGCGCCTTTTCAACCTCCAAGTGAGGCTCTTCTCTGATGGCTCGACGACGGCGTGGTTCACCGCCCCCTTCTCAAGTGGCTTGCTCCCCGATGATGCAGGCGACGGCCGGATTGCGAGTTCATCCTGCAGGATCGGTGGAGAGAACCAAGGATCCGATAGCGTTTTTAGATTCAGTTCAAAGGTCCTTAGAGTAAAATTTAGGGGTCTTGATGTAATTTTATTTTTCTTCATGGGCCTCCTTGAACTTGTACCTCCACCGCTTTGGTTTAATGCAGCGGTCCTTCGGACCGCCCTGTTCAAAAAAAGGAGACTATAAAACTCATAGCATTAACTTGTAAGGTGTGCTTTTTTTTGCTTCGGTGTACTCCTCCTACCAAACACACGAGACATAGCACACAAGGATTGCCAGGATGGCTGATACCCCTTCCTACCCGCTGATCCGATCCGATCGTGTATCGGCTAATCCTGGTCAGCCTTGTACTTTCAGTTTCGTGAGTTTAGCGGGAAGGGATACATCGAAGAAAAAAGTGCTAACTTGTACCACAACGGATTACAGACTGACAGGTGGGCAACTCTCCACCATCAGACTGGGAGCCTAGGATCCGTTCAACAGATACCGTACAAAATCCAGAGAACTACCGTCCCCACCAGGCCGTCAGTGAGCTTCACCGGTATAGTACTACTGGAGAGTACAGACACAAAGGAATGGCCCACCGGCAGTGCCTATGGTGACGTTAGACTCGTCCCCTTCCAAACAGGTGAACCTCAAAACCAACCCACGGGACGAACTGACAGATGGCCCCATGCCACGCGTTCTGCGGTAGGTCACAGCTGCAGTGAGACGAGCCCACACAGCCCAGGTTACCCAGAGTCGACAGATAACGACCGGAGACCAGAGCAGATATATAAGACGAACATCAGGCGTAGTGAAATCGGAAGAGGAAAACGAATTCCCAGAATAAAAAAAAATCCACGGATATGCCGAAGACCTCCTCGTCGCCTTCCCCCACCGTCTCCCCCATGAATCCCCTCCTCCCCTCCTCCTCCTACCTCAAATCCCACCACCCGCCGGACCCGGACCCTATCTCCCCGAACCCTAGCCCCTGCAGCTACCTCCTCCATGTCGACGCCGACGACGAGGCGCTGATCCAATTCCCCGGCCCGAACCCTAGCCTGGGGTCGGGCGTCGCCTCCCCGCCCATCGACCCGACGCCGCACATCTCCTCGCAGTTCTACACCTTCACCGCCGCCTCCCATGCGCTCATGCTGCGCTGCGTCCTCGCGGGACGCCCCGCCGCCGCGGAGGAGGTCCGCTCCGCCACGTCGCCCTCCGTGCTCGCATCGTGGCGGGCGGTGTGGAAGGACCGCAACGAGGACACCGCCTACCTCACCGCCTGGAAGCGCATCCAGGACAAGCTCGCCGCTTCGGCCGACGGCCGGCACCTCCACTTCAAGTCCAACCCCGCGCAGCGTGTTTCCCATGTCGGCCAGTGGCGGGACATAGTCGCGGAGGCGCACGAGGACCCGGACCTGCTCCGCCACCTCGGGGTCAAGGACACCGTCGAGCGTATCAGGCAAGCGTGGACCGTGGGAGCTAAATTCTATGGTATTCCAGAATCCTTCGTCCGGGTATGTATTGCCGCTTGCCCTATTTGCAAGGCTGCACCTGCTGGACAGCCTGATTCTGCCATCTCGTCACCTGGACGAGGCAAGCGGCGCCGTAGGTTTGAATATACAGATACGCTGGATGTGCCTGCACGAGACGTGCCACGCAGGCTGCAGCAGTTGGCTGCCAAGCATAAGGTTGTCCTCTGTATTAGGCAGAAGTATATAAGGTATAAGCCATTCATGGCTGAAGTGAAGGATTATGCGTGCCATCGTGCTGGGGTGCCAACTTCAAGTAGTGGGAACAATGCATCCTCTTCAGCCAGCGCCTCTGAGGCGAAGAAGGCACGGGGGCTGAAGCGGGAGCCATACCAATCGAAGAGATGTGGCTGTGGGTTCCGAATTCGGGCCATTGTGCCCATAGCCAATTATAATGAGAAAGACAAGAGCTTTGTATATCTGGAGGAGGGCACCGCAGTGTTCAAGCTTTATGCGGTGCACTCGGGGCACGAGCCCGGGCCACTTGATGGCAATGCCCGAATTGTTCACAGGTTAGTCGGGCATAAGGGGACATTTGAGTTTGATCCAGACATATATGACGTTAATGAGGAAGGTGATCCTAACTTTACAATTAAGGGAGATGTAGATGTTGATATTGACGACTCACATCAGGCAGTCTTGCAGCAAGTTCGAGATCTCAGAGCAGAGGTGGTCTCCCTAGAAGGGAAGGTGCCTAAGATGCACCCAGAGCTATTGGGTTCTCTTTCCAATGAGCTATCTGAGGTTTTGCACAGGATTAGGAAGTTAAATTTGGACGGCAACGCCTACCAACCAGATGAGGCATTGATGATGGGCAATGAGGTCATGGGATGGGGCACTGGTGATGTGTCGCAACATTTAGATCATCACGATGGTGCATTCTGCAAGGAAGATGAGATGCTTGATGATGATGATACTGATTTTGGTTCTAGCCTTGGGCCCATTGTATCATGGGATAGAATGGCAGCAGAGTGTGAGGACAGGAAGATGCTATTGGGTGATAGCCCAAAGTGTGATAAGTGGATGCTGAAGGAGGATGTTGGTGACTGTATCCTCAACTGTGGGGATGAAGATGGTGTTGAGGATTCCAAAATTATTAAGCCATTGATGCACGATGACACCATGGTTACTGACTCAAGTTTATTAGGCATAAATGTTGATGGATTCTACTCTGGGCCCAAGTGGTATGATTCACCGGTAGGTTTAGATTCCAGTGGTGATGCAGGAGATGCCAGTTTTAGACATGGACTTGTGTGAGATTTGTGAGTCACCCCTGATTCCAGGATGGTCTTGTAAATTCTGTATACTAGAATGTCATAAGCTTACATCAATTTTAGTGTAGTGTCTGTAGGTGGAGCTTCAAAGTAACCTATCTTCCCTGATATACAGGCTGATTAATCAATTCAACATTTCTAACTTATGTATCGTGCCATTGTTGATTGCTTGTCTTGGTTCAAGACATTTGAACGTTGGTTTTGTTCTTTAGCTCTTAATCGTTGTATCTATCTTACTATTATGTTTTCTTGTTTCTGCCATGAACTTAATCTCTGTCTGTCTCTTGTCTGTGTGTGTGTGCATGCATGTGTGGAATTTGATGCACTTCTTTTGGCATGGTAGAAGGACAATCTGTGTTATTACTATGCAAGTTTGCATCATTCTCATCATCACTTCTCAGTTGCATCTGATTTGAATTGACAGCTTTAACTAGTTATTCATCTTCTCCCTGTTTGCAATGTTACATATTGTTGATGCAGTGGCTAAGGAAACTGAACCTGATATGGTGCTGTAATGCATCATGTAAGGTACACATGCTGAAAATTCCACAGCTCCTCTTGTATGGTTTAGTTTTACTGTAACCTCGGCCATTCTATGTACCATTGTTCTTTGGTTGATTGTTTGGTGTTTGCTATGAGAAGGGGTGTTCCCCTTGGTCACGTAAGCATTATGCCGTGCAAACAATACAAAATTGGTATCTTACTCAAACATCATAAATACAGGAACGTGTCAAAAAAAATCATAAATACAGGAAGGGTTTTAATATAACAACCAGTATATTATATGTCCTATATGTACTGTATTCACATAATTCATGCACCACTATGGACATCTAACTGATCAGCTCAGAGAAAATGTTAATATTGCTAGATGTTTTAGAAGAATATTGTACTCTCATTCAGTGTGTTTCTTTATGGCAAAATGATCATGGGAAGGTTCTCGGTATAATTCATGTGACGTAGTATATATGTAGAAGATGTGGCCTTTTAGTATAGTTACTTCTGTGTATTATTGAATAGCTACTTCATTTTTGACTCTCCTCTCAGATGAACTGGTTTTGCATTCTCAAATGGCTGAAGCATATTAATTTAGAAACACAATGATTTACGGAGAGAACGTTGTTAATTTGCTGGATTGAGATTTGGGAAATTATGATTTACACCATCGTTTTCGTGTGTTTTGCTGGTGAATCAACAGTAACATTCTCGGACTGACCTTTTTTTCTGACACAAACATACAGGTCTGTCATCAAACTTCAAGGTATGCCAGCCTTTTCTGCTTATTTGCACTTATTTGCATCAGATGGCACACCATCAGCTTGAGGTTAGAAGAACCCAAATACATCCTATCTCCTTTTCCATTTTGTGGCGCTTAATACATAGGGATATGTGTGCAAGTCAGTAGGCCATCACTTCATAATTTGGATCAAATGAATGGTACGAATCAGGCCACATTCAAAGTTATTTTAGACTCTCGGTACTAGCAACCTAGCCAAAATCCAAACAGGGACTAGAGTGATCTGGAATGAAAATAATATTGATTTTGGATTCTTGTAGAATTGGAGGTAACTGGAGGATATTAAACAAACATCTGGAAATAGTTTCACTATGATATGTTCTATGCTTTGATTGCACTTACAATGTGCTTTGGCAACATATGTACTTGAACTGGAAAACGAGTAATATGCCAACATCTAGGATCCATAAGTGCTGAAATTTGTTCCAGGCAATGAGTAGTGGCAATACCTGAAGCTTGGCTTCTGGAGATATTATTTGTGTGGTAATATGGAGTCATCCTACCTGAAATGTTGTGGTCCTCATCTACTGGTTATCACTTGAATCGCTATTTACAGCCTGATCCAAACTAGTTAGGTGGAGGTATTTATTTGCATGCTTCTTAGACTAAATATGGTATTTATTATTATTCAAATATCATTTTTCTTGCCGGTGCATCAAAGCTATCCTTTATATAGCACTTATGTTGTGTTTCCTGTAGAGAAGTTTAGGCCATTTTGTGTTTGCTCATTAGATTGCTGGCATGCATTGATTAGCCTGATTGGATCTAATTGGTTGGTTTGTGGAATGGCTGCTCGTACAAGCAACTAATTTCTCATTTCCCTGTTTAGCTCTGAGAGATGGAATCTGCAGCCTGTCGCCTTGATATTGTGATGCACAGTAATAGTGGAAACATTCTCCAGGGCTCGAACGAAAATCAAGATGATGTTGCTGCTACCTGCAAAACTGAATGAAAAGCAACTGCACCGAGATACTGCATTGTGGATTATCAACAGGTACTAATGCTACCAAATGAAATTTGCCTTATTTGTTCTGTGGGATCCGTAACATCTGAATATCTGATCGTTTACACTTCACCTGTTTGTTCTGCTCCTGAGCAGTGAGATAGTGATGGCCATCTTGGTCGTTGATGTCTGCTGTTCCTGAAAGGGGCTTCAAAAAGTTGGAAGTGAAGCTGGTAACCTGATAGCCTCTGCTGTACCTTTTGCCTCAAGTTTATTATTGATCGGCTGATTGGGACATTAAATCGCCACCATGCACTGGCCACTGATTTGAATGCTTTGATGTCTGTCCATCGTTTGTTGGCACTTGGCTGCCCTCTCTGTGCAGCTCATTTAACTGGGCCTAGTTGTGGTCATTCATCCAGGAATTTGTAGCTTGTCAGAACCGCTGATTGCTGCATCTGCTACATGGTAATCTGCATACCAGTTGTTTAGCCGACGCTACGAGGTGGTGCCGGCTGCCTCCCGTGGTCTTGCCGACACCTTCCTCCCGGCAAGTCGCATCTAGAGCTCTCCCTCTTCAGTGTTTCTGGGTGTGCATGGTCACCACCTCCTAGAAAAATTGTGACCATCCATTCAACAGCTTTAGCTTTCAGAATTGCTGGCTGGTGCATGCATATGCACTCAGTACTCACACCCTTATCAATGTCACGATCTATCCCAAGGCAGGAACTGTTCTTTAGGATATATCTGGCGATCAGATCACCACAGGGAAATTGAAAGTTTAACAGGTTTGTTGGTCATGCACGTGCAGTGTGTGCCCCAATTTATCTGTATATATCGCTGTCAGCCCACCCCACAGCTATAGAGCTGCAGTAAGAGTCGGTTTAGGTGAAACAGAAAAGGAGAGCTCTCTTTGGAAGACCACCGCCAGTATGGCCGCATCGCCAAGGATCATAGCCGTCACCTTCGTGCTTATGTGTCGCCTCTGTCAACTTCCCCCGGTGAGAATGCATCCTGTTGTTGTAGATAGTGGTTTGATCTCTGATATTTTTGAAGCATCCTGTGGTTTGATCTCTGATACTTAGTACTCCCTCCGTCCCAAAATAAGTGACGTGAGTTTGTTTAGATTCGGATGTATCTAGATACGTTTTAATATATAGGTATATTCGAATCTAGACAAACTCAAGTCACTTATTTTGGGACGGAGGCAGTATTTTTGTTCACTAACTAATGCAGTACATGAATGTTTATGGTCTCGTGGATCATGGATGCGCGTTGCTGCTAAACGCGTGCTACTACTGTTCTACTCCCTCTGTCCCAGAATACTTGCATTTGTATAGATTTGGATGTATCTCACACTAAAATAAGTCTAGATATACACGGATATTGATAAATCTAAGTCACTTATTTTGGGACGGAGGTAGTAGTAGGTTGCCAATGGACCCTTTGTATTAGGTTGCCTGTGAACTTCGATGACCTAGATTTGGATCTCTAGATCTCTACTGTGCTAACCAGAGCACAGGCCAACATCTTTGGAACGAAAGCTGAAAACCCAAGTTTGAATGGTTGCTGACTTGCCCTGAGCACTGTACTCTCACCGTCTCACGAGACCATTCTTGCCAAAAGATAGCACAGTCCGGCACACTTCGAGCATCTTCGATGTAACTACACGATCTCGTGATCAAGAATTGATGGTTGAATGTGATGGTCTGTCCCCATGCTAGGATGGATCTACGGTGAACCCGTGAAGGGTTTGCTAACAGGTTCTGTCCATGACTCCAGAGCCGTTAAGGCAAAATGAGAGCTTTTTTAGCATAAGATGAGAGTTGAGTATCAAAGACCCCTGCAGTGATAGTAGTTCGTAGCGATATTCTTTCCTGCCGGTGTAGCGGCCTGTGGCGCGGATAGAGCCGTCGGCGCGGCTGGTCCATCTCTACCAGTATTCAGATAAGGCCGTGGTCCATCATGGCTAGTTGCATCAGGGCGAGTTATGTCCTCAGGACTCAGGTTCATGGATCATGATCGTGCACTGCTCAACTTGTTCGATGGACCGGCGTGATGTAACGGGCTAGCCTAGCATGTGGGCTTTGTCTACTGATGATTACAGGTCTAATGATGCTATGTTTGTGCGCACACTACAATTTCAATGTGGCTGTGAAATGGACGCACCTGATATGTTCCGTGGGAACAAGAGATTCATGTTTAACTGTTGTCTGATTTGTCATTCAGTTAAGTTAATTTGCCGTTGGATTCAAACCCGACTTCCCACCTTTAAAAAAAAAAAGTATATATTAATATCGAGAGATATCAATTACACTCAGCCTTTGCAACAATGCACGCCCTCGTGACCTTACGGATGCACACTACCTAGAAAAAATAAGAAGAATTGCAAAAAAGAAAAGTCCCGCTACAGCCTCAAAGCAATGACACTAACACCACCGAAATAACACCAGTAGTCCAACCACTCCAATAGTGACGTCTCCAAGTAGGAAACAATGCACAAGCGCTATTGTCGCTATTGTCGTCCGATAAAAGATCATAGTTTTTCACCCTGGAGAAAGTCCTTATTCGCAAAACAATTCCTTCAATAAGGCTATTGCCAGGCACAACCAATTAAGGCAAGACCATGGATTTTCACCCTGCAAGGTAAGATTAGGAACTCCTCCTGTGTTGTCGTCCCCACAAATAGTCGCCGCTGCGAGTCACATACCACGCATCTAGTTCCTCGTCGCCACAAAGACTGAAAACACCATCGCTTTCCTGATGTTTCAGCTTTCCTGACATTCTCTGTATCTGACTTCACCATGGACAGTCGAAGACATGACACATGATGGTAACCGATATTAGAGCTTCGCAACGCACCCGCTGAAACCAAACCGCTAGAAAAAACATGGGTACGCCCGACTGAATAAATCCGATCAAGCAATCTCCAGGCATATTCGCCCACGGGAGTCGCTGATGGAGCCTTTCGGAACTCGCCGCTCCAACCCAGATCATCGAGGACAGGCAGCAACAGACTTCATCTTCGGACAGTAGGAACCGTAGGACCGCCACCTTTATTCGCATGACTCGTAGCCCACACGTTACCGGCCATCATCCAGCAAAAGGAGGCATCAAAGGAGATGGAAGCCTAGCGCCTGGCTGTAAAATCGTCGGCGAGAATCACGAGATCCCGACAACACAAGCCCTAGCTGGACTAGATCCAGATGCCAAGGGCGTGGCCCAGATCTAGATCGTGGCCAGAACACACACCGGCGGTGCTCGGAGGACCATAGTGGCAAAACGCCGTCTCCTCCTAATCGCTGCTCCGCTAGAGACGACCTTAGGCACCATCCAGCCCAGCCGTGGCGCCCAATGCCCTTTGCCGGCGCCCCACCACCCTCCATGGAATGCCACCGAGATGCACCTCCCCTACCCCACCACCGATTTGACGGATGGGCACCGCCACCGCCAGCGGCGGCCGGCAGTAGCGGCAACCAGGAAGAAAAAATATCAAGGGCTTTGGGCTAGACGCGGGGGATCCTCCAGAGTCGCTCGGGAGGGGAGAGACTCGGGAGGCGGCTGTCTGCTGTCGATAGCTCGACTCCCCACCTATCCAGGCCTCCGGCCATTGGTTCTCTCTTCCCTAATTGTGGCAATTATAACCGTCGTCATCTTCCACAACTGCAACTAGAGGATCATGCCATCCTTCTAAACCTACTAGCTCCATTGACACCCTGCTTCAACTCCTAATCTGTAACCTTTGCCCTTGAGCTCTTCACTCATTTGTCGTTGTCAACCCTCTGTTGTCACCACCACCAACCCGAATTTGCATTGTCTTTACCGCCATCGCTGGTATGTCTAATTCTGCCAAACTCACTCACCTTGTTTACTAGGCCTTTTCTAAGTATGTGGGCTTCTTGTTGATTAGTACATGTCTATGATATAATGTTTGAGTGTGTTGCAATATTTCAATGTGGTTGCACAAGAGTAGATATTTAGAACCTGGTCACACATGTTCTCAAGATCTCAGTCATGGACTAGTTCGTGATTCGAGGAGAGAGCCTTGCAACTCAAGTGAAACTTACATCAAACTAACATCACACCGGGAATAAGTTCTAAAACTTGCTAAAAAATATATACTTGGGACTTCCAACTCCGGATGGCTATATGTCAAGGAGAGTTACAAAATCTTCAAGCCCAGTTGACTAAAAGATTGTTGATGTTTTGAGGATAAATACTTGGGACTCCCAACTCCGCATAGCCTTATGTCAAGGGGGAAGTTACAAAATCTTCTATCTCAATTGACTAAAAGATTATTAATGTGGGGAGATGGCCACTTGGCTCAAGCTAGGAGGGAAGTTTTCATAAAATATGTAGCTCAAGCCTTGCCATACTACATAATGGGGGTCTTTAAGCTTCATTTCTCAGTTTGTGATGATCTGACAAGTTTTATTATGAATTTCGGGGTGTTAAAGATGGTAAGAGTAAGACCCATTGGCCTACATGGAAAAAATTACAAAGACCTAAGAAGCAAGGCGGTCTTGGGTCTCGAGACTTCGTGTCTTCAATCAAGCTCTTCTGGCGCCGCAAGTGTGGAGATCCTAATGGTAGGCTTGAGGATAAGCGGTTTCCTCGGAATGCCTCCTCAGTGTGGAAAGCGATATCGGATGGGCCTGATCTGCTAAAGAAAGGTCTCATATGGCGTGTTGGTAATGGCTAGAGCATTAGGATCTGGAGAGATTCATCGATCCAAAAAACCACATACAAGCATATATCTCGACAGAGGAGATGGAGACTCATGTTTGTTTCAGATTTGCTTGATCAATTCGGCAATTGGAGAAGGAACTTGCTCAACCAATACTTTTTACTGATGGATTGACTAAAATTTCAAAGATCAACCCTTCTCCACGGCTATTGGCAGATCATATCGCATGGTCACTAGAGAAGCATGGGCTTTTTTACTGTGAAGAGTTCTTAGTATAGGTTTGCTATGGAGGAAATCTAAAGTGCGACAACGGAGTCATCTAGCTCGTCCTCTGATAGTAATAGGAAAGTCTGGGATCTTATTTGGTGTCCGGTGTTTCTCTAAAAGTGTAGCACTGTGCATGGTGCCTCGCTACTGACTCTCTCCCAACCTGGTTAAAAGAAGCACAAACACACTCTTGAAACCTCTGGCCTTTGTCCTATTTGCGGTGTGGAGAATGAGGATAACTTCCAACCATTCTTTCGATGCCCATTAGCAAAAGAATGGGAATTCATGAGTGAGAAGTGTCCGCTATAGGAAATCAAATCGATAAAAAAATACTAGGAAGTACTGGTTGTTGCAGTTGCTAGGAAATCTATCTAAAGGAAAATTTTGCAGAACAGTGACGACATTGTGATGCATTTGGCATATTCATAATGAAATAGTCCATGAAAAGATGCCCTCTCTGATGGAAGCATCAAGGACATTTTTGATATGCCATACGGATTAACTTTTACAGATCAAATATCGTTCCGGTGAGGATATTGTGAAAGGAAAATTCATCCTAGACGTTAAAGATGTAGTTATTCATCGGCCCATGTAACACGAAGTTGTATTTCGAACCTGCATTGGACAGAGACGACCGATCGATGGTGCAAGCTTAATACTAATGGATCCTTTGGATCTAATGGGGATGCAAGTGTGGGTATTATTGTGTGCGGTCACAAGGGAGACATCATCTTATCTGCATGCTATCAACTGCCCAACTGCAAGGATGCTACAAGCGTAAGATGGTTTACCTAGAGGGGGTGGATATGTTTCTACAAATTTCTTTATAATATTTTGCAAGTTTTAGACTTTGTAGAATATAAATATGCCTAAATGCAAACAGGTGAGTCAACCTAGATGATGATACAATATACTTCAAGCACGAAGGCTATCACAAAGTAAACAACACAAGTAAGATATCGGTTAAGGGATAACCGAAGCACATGGAGACGAAGATGTATTCCCGTGTTCACACCCTTTGGGAAGGGGGCTAAGTCATGTTGGAGAGGTGTGAGGTTTCAAGAAGGATTCCCCAACACCACGAAGGCTCACCTTCTTCTCTGAGCCTATCCCATGAAGGAATAGCTCACTTACTCATGGTAGACTTTAAGGTAGTCTCCAAACCCTCACAAACTTTCCATGGAGCAAATCACAAGCCGAATGCCTCCGGGCGACCCTAGCCGCCTAGGGTTTCCCACAAACCCAAGAATAACAAGCTAACTCGATGAACTCAAGGGGGAATGAACTTTGGCTTGCTGGAAACGTAGATTGGGACCTCCTCTTGCTTTCTACCAAAGGGATTTGGAATTGGTTGGGTAGAATGGGAGATCCTCAAGAATTTGTGTTTCAACAAAGGAGGGAGAGAGAGAGAGAGAGAGCTTCAAGTATGAATGATTGAATGAATGGATAACTAGCTCAAGGTGGAAGAAGGGGTATAAATACCCAAGGGAGAAATCTAGTCGTTTGAAGCAATTCTGCACGAATCCGGTTTAAAGTTTGGTTGCACCAGGTCACAGACTGGACAGTTCGGTTCCTAGGCCGGTTGACCGAACCTCAGATCGGAACTCGTCAGTATACCAGTTCGAAAAGACCCAGTAATGAAACCGGACTTACCGGTCCATAGATCGGTCTACCGGTCCTAGCACCGAACCACCCGGTCTAGGGCCCGGTCGAGCCGGTTGACAGACCGAGACTGCTCTGTCTCTGGTTTCAGATGGACTCGGTATGAAACACCAGATGATGGGGATATGCCAAATGGGGTATGCCCAGCAGGACGTTCCGGCTATGTCAAAGGTTTAGCGAATGGGTCTGCAGGACGACGACTGGAAGGCGACTGAGGAAAAGGCCTGGCGATTGGAGACTAGAGGCCCAAAAGCATACTCGAAGCCCAGTCGGATTAGGTTAACGCCTCAGAATCCATACCTTGTTCGGTTATAACTTTGATATTGCTTGTCCTTAAACTATTTATATCTAGTCACCCTTATGAACTTTGAAGATGTCCTATGCATTTATGTTTGCTACTCTATGAGGGACAAGCTGAATGCCACTATGCTTTGTTTTCTTTATGTGAAACAAACAAACGTCTTGCAAAGCTTTGTTATTCATGAATCTTTTGTTTGTGCCTTTTCATGTTACAACATAGTTGCTATGTCTTATTGTTAGAACTTTATCTTTCATGCTATGTTGAAGTACTATGATCCTAGTTACCAATGTTTTACAAATACTTTGATCAAGTTTATGATGGTGCATGTCACCTCAAAAATTATTTTTTCTTTTTATCACTTTCCTACTCGAGGACGAGCAAGAGTTAAGCTTCGGGATGTTGATACATTGCTAATGTATCTATAATATTTGATGGTCCATGCTTGGTTTATATCTACTTTATTATGTTTTCCACACTTTGTAGTACTTGTTATACACTTTCTTGGACTAACCGATTAACAAGATGCCACAGTGCTAGCTTCCTGTTTTCTGCTGTTTTTGGTTCCAGGAAAGTTAGAAAATGAATATTCTCGGAATTGGACGGGACAAAAGCCAAAGTCAATATTTCACCGAGGGGGACACAGAGCTAGAATATGAGACGGAGAGGGGCCAGGGGCCAGCCACACCACCTGGCCTTGCGGCCAAGCCTGGCCCGCACCAGGGGGTGGTGCGGCCACCTAGGGCACCCCCTTGGCCTCCCCTTTCGCCTATAACATGCCTCCGATACAGAAACCCTAAGTACCCAATCAAAAATCCACGAAAGTGTCTGTAGCCGCCATCATCTCCATCCCTAGATCGGGAGGGATGTGAAGCTCTTCCCGGCACCCTGTCGGAGGGGAGAATTCACCCTGGAGGCCTTTTTGATCACCATGCAAGCCTCCGGTGTGATGCGTGAGTAGTTCACCCTTGGACTACGGGTCCATGTAGTAGCTAGATGGTTGGTTCTTCTCCTTTGTTCTACCATGTCTAGATCTTGTGAGCTCCGTTCATGATCAAGATCATTTGTTTGTAATCTACATGTTGTGTTTGCGGGGATCCGATGGATATTGAGATGTTATTTCAGATTGATTATTGATTCTATCATGTCTTTGTTATTTGTGATCTTGCATGCTCTCTGTTGTTAGTAGATATCTTGGCCGAGTAGATGCTAGCAACTCCAAGATGGAGTATTTATGCTTGATAGTGGGTTCATGCCTCTAGTAATCCGGGAAAGTGACAGAAATCTCTAAGGTACTAGATGTGCTGTTGCTACTAGGGAGAAAACAACAATCCTTTGTTCATAGAACAATCGTATTGTTTACTTTACACGCAATGCGTAATGCGATTATCTGTTGCTTGCAACTTAATACTTGAGGGGGTTCAGATGATAACCTGAAGGTGGATTATTAGTTATAGAAGCAGTTGGATTATGGTCTATGTATAATGTTGTAATGCCCAATCAAATCTCATAGGAGTAAAGATGATTAGTATATGCATTAATGCTTTCTCGATGTTTGTCAATTGCTCCGCTGTAATTTGTTCACCCAACATGTCATCTATCTTAAGGAGAATCACCACTAGTGAACTATGGACCCCGGTCCTTTTCTTTTACCATCAATCTACAAGCTGTTTATTGTTTTCTGTTTACGTTCTGCAAGCAATTACTTTCTTCCACACAATATGTTTAATCCTTTGTTTTCAGCAAAACCGGTGAGATTGACAACCTCACTGTAAGTTGGGGGCAAAGTTATGTGGTTGTGTTGTGCAGGATTCCAAGTTGGCAGCAATACCTTGGAGGTGTTTCCTTGCTCCTACTGGTTCGATAACCTTGGTTTCATAACTGAGGGAAACTTGCTGCTGTGCTCATCATACCTTCCTCTCGGGGTTCCCCAACGAGCTCGAGATATCTTGAGCCATCAATCTTCCTTTTATTAGAGACAATATCGTTCATATGCTTTGAATAAGGAGGTAGTTTAATAGCATTAGTCAAAGGTATTTGCAAAAATAAAGGTTTCATCCACTCACAAAACTTATTATAGTGTTCGTCTTCCTTTGACTTGTGTTTCTTATCAGGGAAAGGCATAGGTTTTTTGGACCCAAGGCTCTCTTTCACTACCATGTTTCTTAGCAACAAAATCTTCTTTAGTATATTTAGTATTCCTAGTGTGCCTTTCAGGTTCTTCTTCAACTTTTTCTTTATCAGGAGCATCATTTTCTTCATTACCACTTTCAGTTTCAGCATCAGAGACATATATACTATTAGGATCTTTAGCAGGTTCAGAAGGTTCTACAATATTTTTATGTTTCTTTTTCCTTTTCTTAGGAGAAGTACCACTATTTTCAGTTTGTTGAGAATCCTGCTCAATTCTTTTAGGATGCCCCTCAGGATATAGAAGATCCTGGGTAGCAGCACCACTTCTAGTTCTAATTTCATAAGCTTGTTTTTCCTTAGAAGCATTAACTAGCAAGTCCTTTTGTACTTTAATAAGCTGATCAATTTGAGTTTGAACCATTTGAAAATGTTTAACAAGCATTTTAATGTCATTAGATGTTCTTTCCACAATATCTTTTAACTCAATAATAGCTCTAGAGTTTTCCATTAGATGATTTTGCACCCTTTTATTAAAATTATCTTGCTTAACAATAAAAACATCAAATTCTTCTAAGAATTGACTGGAGGTTTAGAGTAAGGAATATCACCTTCATCAAAATGTTGGAGAGAGTGTACCTTAATAGTGGATGAGTGGGGGATTGGCTTACATAATTCTTCTATAGGAGGTAAATTCTTGACAGCTGCAGCTTCAATTCCCTTCTCCTTAAGACATTTCTTAGCTTCCTTCATCACTTCATCATTTAGTTCAATAACTCCCCTCTTCTTTGGTTTTGGTGTAGGCACAGGAATAGTTAACTCAGGTGTAGTTGTCTGAGGTATAGTTGGTTCAGGAGGAATCCAATCTTCATAATTCTTGCTTATTTTAGCCATTAATTCCTCAGCTTCTTTGGGAGTTCTCTTCCTGAAAACACAATCAGCACAACTATCCAGGTATGTCCTAGATTCTTCAGTTAGTCCATTATAATATATATCAAGAAGCTCATTTTTAGGTAATGGACATCCAGCCTCTGCATGAATCAAAGCACAAAACCTTGCCCATGATTCATGCAATATCTCTTTTTCTCCATGTTTAAAATCAAAAAGTTCCTGCAAAATAGCATGTCTAGCACTAGGTGGGAAATATTTCTGAAGGAAGGTACTAATCAAGCAATCAGGGCTATCAATAGATCCCGAAGGTAAATTATTAAACCAAGTTTTAGCTTCTCCTTTTAGTGAAAAGGAAATTTTTTAGCAAGAAAGTAGGTGCACATCTTAATATCATCAGAAAATAGACCACTCATGGTAGAAAGCTCAGTCATATGTGCTACAGCACTTTCATTCTTAGTCCCACAAAAAGGTTCTTTCTCAACAATGGTTATGTAAGATAAATCAAGAGGGAAATCATAATCCGTATCTTTAATGTTTATGGGAGATGCAGCAAACTTAGCATTAGGAGATAATTCAGGTCTAACAGTATGTTTCTCAAGAAGACTCTTAATAACACTCCTATCACGGGTGTTTTGACATTCTTTAATAAATTCATCAGTCATCTCTATATAACCGTCTTCAATATCATAGCTCTCTCTAGACTCAGGTGAACTGACAGGTGTAGTAGTGTCTTCATTAGGAGTTCCAGTATTTCCAGCTATAGTTCTAGCAATCGTAGCATCTAGGAAAGGACCCAATGAACCACTCTTATCAAGCACAGTAGAAGCAACATCATAAGTATCAGAAGTTTCAGATTCAACAGTAGTAGCAGTGTGTGTAGCATGTGTATGTGGTGGTGTAAGGAGCTTACTCATAACAGATGGTGAATCAAGAGCAACAGAGGTGTTCAGAACCGTACCTCTTCTTGTAGTGGATGGTAAAATAGGAACCTTGCCATCACGAGACTTATATGAGTACCTCTTCTTGTAGTGGATGGTAAAGACATAATGATCTGGTAAAACAGAACATGGACATGACGTTTCCCATGAGCATGCATGATGTGTAAACGCATATGGTATATGGTTTATATGAGTAAAATGCGAGCTAGATTATTTGTACTCTAGTGCAAGTGGGTGACTGAAGGAGATATGCCCTAGAGGCAAATAATAAATAGGTTTTTATCGTGATATCTCAATTAGTTTATAGTAGTTTCATATTGTGCTATAACTGTATCAAGTAGAAACATTGGTACAGGTGTGATATGAAACAACCAAGTCCCTAGTAGCCTCTATTAATACTAGTTCGTTGGTCATGAGGATGATCTAGGTTTCAAGATCATGGGCATTTATGCCAATTGACAATGGGGTCATATCATTGGAGAACGATGTGATGGACATTCCTCGAAGGATTGCAACACGATCAAGTCATATAGTTCATTGTTGCACCAGCTATACCTAGACTCCTTTTCCTTAGACCGGAGCTCATATTACTCACTATTTCCCGAGGCTGCTTTGACTGCATCAACCGTCATCTGCTAATACGGTGGCCATAAAGGTGTACGTTGGGTATTCCAAAGGAACAGTTGATGACATGTGACTGCAAGACCGGGATTTGTTCACCCACATGACGGGGAAAGATACATACGGCCGGCTTGGTGAGATTATATCCATAAATGTTGCAACATGCGACTCGATCACGGGGATGTAATATCACGGTAATAAGAAAACATAAATTGTTGTGAACGAGATTGAACAAGGTATGTGATACCAATGATCGGATCTCGGACAAGTCATATCAAGAAACAAAAGGAATTGGATGCTACATTTAGCGGTTCAAACGACATTGTCACCAGGAATGCATAGGGGTCACATGGATATCCCTGGTCCCTCTGTTGATCATCGATTTAGATCATGTCTAGAGCATTACCGAGCCATGAGAGTATACACTTAAGGATACGATGAGAGCGATCATTCGTAAGACAAAATCATAGTAGAGAAAGAGAAAGTCGGAATTGTTCCGCAGAAAGATCCGAAGTTGTTCGGAGAAGGAATAAAGGACCAGAATCATTTCGGGAATTCCGAAGTTGTTCGGAGGATATAGAAAGGGGAACACTTGGGGCGCTTGAATGTCGTGAGCCGGAGCTGATGCACGATGAAGAAGGAGCAAGGGGTGACCTGCGATGAGCTTCGCGACCTTGAGGTCGGCTACGAGTAAAACTACATCAACCACGTTCCCCTCGGAAAGTTAACCGCGTACAGTCTACAAGGGTATGTATTCTCTACGCTCGACCGTTACCGCATTACTACATAGATAGATCCAAGGCAGTTTTTGGGGTTCCAACGTAGGAATTTTTTTGTTTTCTACTGCGGATCCCCTTCAGTGGTATCAGAGCCGATCTATGCGTAAGAGTGCTATACGGCCAGTACGCACATGTATTGTGCGGGCATTGATCCCTTAGTTGTTACCCTCTAACGTGTACTTTTTTATATCGTGGTATTGTTTGATGAAGTGGCCCGGAACGACCTTACGTGTATTCGTACGCGAGACTGGTTCCACGCTCAACATACGGCTTGTACCGTATAAGTGGCTAGCGGGTGTCTGTCTCTCATTCGATAGTTGATATAGCATTTACAACGGAGGGCCCCAAAAGGGGTGTAATAGAGACAACTGTTGGATCCATGTTGTGGTTGGAAAGTTCATAGATTAGAAACGGTTCTATTGCGAAAGCCCTAACAACCACATAAAACTTGCAATAGATAAAGTAGAGGCGTCTAACTTTATTTTGCAGGGGGCATGTGATTATGATATGGCAGTGGTCGTTGCAAAGGTAAAGTAGTTTACTTTTCTGTTAGTAAGTAGTATAGTAATATTCATCGTTCCGATGGACGACCTGGTGGAGGCGTCGTGGACTTGGCGTCAAACCATGGGCAAGATGGAGATCATACCGGGGCACTCGATGGAGATCAGGGCACAAGAAGAACCATATCATATCACATTATACATATGATGTTGATACCTGTTTTACATATTATTGTGTGCTAGTATTTAGATACCCAATAGTAGCAAATAAGATAATCTCTATTGAATTCCAATGTTCCGTGTTCCCCTTGTGTGTGCACCACCAAGAAAGTTCTTCGTTATGAGGCGCCCTGCAGTGCGTAAGGGTCATACATATCTACGTTCGCGTACAGTGGGTGTAAGCCATGTTGCACAGCGAATACACACAAGTTAGATTTGGCGAGCCTAGCATGTGCAAACATGGCCTCAGAACACAAGAGATCGAAAGATCGAGCATGAATAACATGGATGATGTGATTGGCATTATTGAATGTCTACCTTCGATAATGCACTGATGGCCGTGACGATCGGGGGAGGTGCAGAGGATAGGGATCATGTGATCACTAAAATCGTCCAGGGGATGACAATTTTAGTGGAGACCAATTATAAATCGATCTCTTATTATAAACTTAGTCTAGATGTCTGTTTGCAAATATCTTAGTAGATCTTGGCCTATCCCATTGAGGTCCTTTGCGACCATGGGAATATATTGCTTAATTTGGAACTTAGCAAAAGGGTCCAACTTCATAGATTAATACCCATGCCTGAGGGATATCCTCGTAAAAGGTGATCTTCTCTTCTTGATACAATAACATTAGGAGATAATTTGATGACTCCGGAATCTTTGTGTTTTCTCCATAATCATCCAATAAGCCATACTCCATTCGATGGAGAATTGGACTACATTTTGTATTATGCAAATCTGGCACATAACGTATGAGCCGTTGGATGGGTTTTCCTCCATCATGGATGAAAAGAGAATGTTTGGAAAAACACTTAGCGATCTTGCATTGGAGTTGAGAACTCTTGGAAGGGCTTGATTGCAATGGAGGTCATGGATGAAAAGGTATATGTAAGATATACAAATTATAAATGTGGTTCTTGCAAAACTCGTTGTAGTTTGCAAAGTATTTGATACTTGTCCCGTTTTGTGAAAACAGGAGGATCTGCTTGAGAATTGCTGTTTTTGAGGCAGCGTGACTTGATGACGGTAAGAAAAATAGTTGATGGCCGACATCACCTCTTTCCTCAAAGTTTGTCATTTGGATTAGTGGACTTGAATATAAATTTGTAATCCTTGTTTGTGTGTCTTGCTTTTGGTGAGACGATTATTCATATGAACAAGTTACAAGCCAGTTTGTACTATTCTTATGAACAATACTGTTATGGTCACATTATGATTACAAACTAGTTATTCTCATCACTATGTTAATGATAATGGTTTAAACATTTATTAAAGGATTAGAATGCTAAAAGATATCCAAAGTTTAATAATGAAATGACGCTATAGTTTAAGTCATTTTGGTTATTGCATGTTCTTCATTATAAATGAAGATCGGGGTCCTAGATGCTTAATCTAGAGACTTTGCAAAACCATGCCTCGTTGGGAAGAATGACTAAAACACCGCACTCTGGTAAAACGGTGATATGCGAAGAAGTGTTGAAACTTATACATAGTGATGTATCGTATTTTCAACAAGTAGTGGAAATCATTAGTTAATTGTGGACTTAAGTGAATAAGTGTATTTACTTAATGAAACATGAAGTTATGAAATGATTTGAATTGTTCAAATGAGTTCACAACAAAGGAGGATATTGAATTGACAAGTCTCTTTGATTTGATCAACATGACTAAAGTATTCAAGTTAAAGTTTAGCATGAAAGGACTTGTGAAAGATGGTTCACAAATTATGATAATTGGACAAATTCAAACTATGTTGAAATGTCTAAACATCATAATCATTATGTATTAAGATACATATGGTATAATATCATCTCTTATAGGGGTTATAGTTGTCGTTTAGAGTTAAAGATCAAAAAAAGCAAACATTCATTTGAAATACAAAGGAACATCTAAAAGATTCGTGGAAACAACACCATAAGTGTTGTGGCAAGTTCGAGTTTCTGGAGATTTCGATAAGTCGAAATCGTGGTGAATAAACAAGTCTTTGTAGAGCATTCTTAGGAAGCTATGAATGCATCGTCCACAAGGGGCAAACCTGATGTTGTCCTAAGTTGATGTGTCTTGATGAAGATACATGTGAAAGAAAGTAAAATATCAAAACAAGGCATTTGACCTTACCTCCGGATTATTGAGTGGCGCAGCGAAATTTGTCTCGTGAAACCAAACTCTACAAATAGAGGAGAAACTGTTGATAATGATCATAAAGTTTCAAGGGAATACTTTTACAAAAGAAAGTAGGATTCAACTGTATATTCTACAAGTTTGTGGAATTACATTATTGATTCACTTGTCATGTTTTGAACAAGACATACCTACAAATTACAAAGAAGCGTGATGGACCCGAGTGCGAGAAATGACTAGGAGTCATACAATCCTATATTAAGTTACATTTAAGATTGCAAAGTAACATGTTACTTGATCTTATTAAAGTAAAGAAGTTTACTTGATATTTCTGAATGACTACAAAGTCATAAGAAGGAAATGAAACTTAATGAATGACAAAAAGCTCGATTTGTCACAAGTTTGGATAAATTCAAGGAGTTGACTACAATAGTAGTGATGCTGAAGTCTTTTGGATTTACACTAGAAATATATATATGGATATTGAAGTCTCGTAATTGGAATTCTCAAATTGATGATGATCAAAGAATTTTGGAATGTCCAAGATTATCGAGAGGACCTAGATTTGAGTGGGGGCAAATCATCTTGGATAATTCATAATATGTAGCTGACATATTTTGAGTGCAAGCTAAGTGAAACCCTGGATCTCAAACATGAATGTCATATTTAAGTGGGAGCGTGAAATCATTATGGGATATGTGGACGACATATATGAATGATGTGATTGGAGTTAAAAACATTCAAATAGGTAAATAAGGATGAAGTTGAAATTATTAAACAAGAAAATCTATCGAGATAGATTAGTGAGTTTAATAAACACCGAATGTCGAATGCTTCCTGGACTTGATTCTAAAAGATGTTCAGAATGTCCTAAGAAAGATTCTGAAGTAGCTCAGAATGGAACAAGGTAAGAAAGAAGTTCTTGTTGTATGAAGCATTGTGTTAGTATTGCAACTATGGTTGAAAGTGCATCTCCTATGCCTCAGTCATAGGTTCTTCCACATAACCATGTTGTATACTCGACGTAATGTGACCCAAGGTTCTGGTTGGTAGAACAAAGTCTTAACTGTAAGAACGTGTTTTTAAGTGATTCCTGAGTTGATCACTGAACCAGAATTAAGTTTGTACATAAATGGCAAGAAGCAATGTAAGTGGCATAGATGCATTTCATGCACTAGGATCTACATAGATATAGAAGTATAAAGGCTCCATCTGATGTGATATATAATGTTATGGCGGGGCTAGTTCACTTTTAACGTAGAATGATGTGTCCCATGGCCCATGGCCCATGAGAAAGCCCTCGAGGTTGATCTAAAGTCACTGTAAGCTCCTGGAATCCGGCCTCGTTCTGCTGCCATGACTACAGTATATACACAAAGGATAGCAAAGTGTGTTTCGAAGTTTAGATGACAACAATGAGAACGACTGTCATTATAAACACTACAAACAAAGTCTCACTTTGTCGCCAAACAAATGCTTCGACCCATTATACGATAATGGTGTGAATGACAAAATTAGGAAGACATTAACGATTTGCAAAAGACATAATGATCTAGTAAAATAGAACATGGACATGACGTTTCCCATGAGCATGCATGATATGTAAACACATATGGTATATGGTTTATATGAGTAAAATGCGAGCTGGATTATTTGTACTCTAGTGCAAGTGGGAGACTGAAGGAGATATGCCCTAGAGGCAAATAATAAATAGGTTTTTATTGTCATATCTCAATTAGTTTATAGTAGTTTCATATTGTGCTATAACTGTATCAAGTAGACACATTGGTACAGGTGTGGTATGAAACAACCAAGTCCCTAGTAGCCTCTATTAATACTAGTTCATTGGTCACGAGGATGATCTGGATTTCAAGATCATGGGCATTTATGCCAATTGACAACAAGGTCATATCAATGGAGAATGATGTGATGGACATTCCTCGAAGGATTGCAACACGATCAAGTCATATAGTTCATTGTTGCAACAGCTATACCTAGACTTTTTTTCCTTAGACCATGAGCTCATATTACTCACTGTTTCCCAAGGCTGCTTTGACTACATCAACCATGATCTGGTAATACGGTGGCCATAAAGGTGTACGTTGGGTATTCCAAAGGAACAGTTGATGACATGTGACTACAAGACCGGGATTTGTTCACCCACATGATGGGTAAAGATACATACGACCGGCTTGGTGAGATTACATCCATAAATGTTGCAACATGTGACTCGGTCACGGGGATATAATATTACGGTAACAAGAAAACATAACTAGTTGTGAACGAGATTAAACAAGGTATGCGATACCAATGATCGGATCTCGGACAAGTTGTATCAAGAAACAAAAGGAATTGGATGCTACATTTAGCGGTTCAAACGACATTGTCATCAGGAATGCATAGGGGTCACATGGATATCCCTGGTCCCTCTGTTGATCATTAATTTAGATCATGTCTAGAGCATTCCCGAGCCGTGAGAGGATACACTTAAGGGTACGATGAGAGCGATCATTCATAAGATCGACTCACAGTAGAGAAAGAGAAAGCCGGGATTGTTCCGCAGAAAGATCCGAAGCTGTTCAGAGAAGGAATAAAGGATCGGAATCATTCCGGGAATTCCGAAGTTGTTCGGAGGATATAGAAAGGGGAACCAAAAGGTGTTTCGGGTTGAATCAGGTTTTGTAATATGTATTTACGTATTAATTAGTGTAATTAATATTAAATATAATATTAAAATCTAATTTGAAGGGTTATTCTACTAATGGGCCAAACTTCCTAGTGAATAAAGGCCCATGAGGGAAAACCGAAAGAGGGAAGGGCCAAGGCCCAGCCGCCACAAGGAGGCCCACCCGACCAGCCTAGGGTTGTGCGCGGGGTGGGGTCCACCCCTGGCCGGTTGGCCCATGAATCCCTAAGGGCCCATGCGCCCCCCTCTCTTCCCCTTGTTTAGTCCCACATGGCTTAGCCTTTGAGAAAGGCACACCCCCTTAGCCTATATAAAGGGGTGCCCATCGGTGGGATGAGACACACCAATAGTTTGATATTTTAGTTGTGGTGTACTTCTTCTAGTGGTGTCATGTGAATGTCGACTACATGACACTTCACCTATATGGGCCTAGGGGAATGCATTGTGTATTTGGCTACTAATCGTAGGGGTTGTCAGAGTGATAGAAACCTAAACCCCCATTAGGAAACCATTGCACAAGGGACGTCAGGGTCTTAGAGTTTAAAGCTATGGTTAGGTTTCTACCTTAATTAATTTCTTGTACTTGCGGATGCTTACAAGGGGTATAATCATAAGTATGTATTAGTCCTAGGAAGTTCGGTACATTAGCACAGGTTCACCCACACAACACTTAGCAAACTAAATAAGATTAATCAATTACATGAAGCGAAAGCACTTGACGGTATTCCCATGTGTCCTCGAGAACGTTTGGTCATCTTAAGTAATACAACCGGCTTGTCCTTTGCTAAATAAAGGATTGGGCCACTTGCTGCATTTATTCTTATTGTCTTTTATTTACTCGTACTTTATTTTCCCGCATTATCAAAAACCCCTAAAAATCCATTTTCTAAGTATATACAGAGAATTCCTGCTCCAAGCCACTAGCCAGCACCTTCTGCTCCTCGTTGGGTTTGAAACTCTTACTTATCGAAAATACTGCGATACATTCCCTTTACTTGTGGGGTCATGAAGACTATTTTCTGGCGTCGTTGCCGGGGAGTGAAGCGCTATTGGAGAGTGGAATTGGTGAAGGAAACTTCTACTGTGAGTATTGTGTACTTCTGTTAGTTGCTTTATTTTCACTATGGATAATTCACCGAGTTTCTTATTTCATAAGGCTACTACCACTCCTAAGGTAGTAGATGAACCACCACCTACTGAGAATGATACTTTTAAATACCTACAAGAATTATTGATCGTGTTATGGATAACTATTATCTTGGAGATGGAACTGTCCATCCCGGTGATCATTTGCTCTTTATACACGAATTATGCGGGTTGTTCAAGTGTGCAGGTATTACTACATATCAAGTTAAGAAGAAGTTATTCTCATTATCACTGAAAGGAAGAGCTGAGGAATGGTATAAGCTGCTGAAGAATGGTCAAGCTCTTGAATGGGAGGAAATAGTACCTCTCTTTTATTCAAAGTTTTATCCTCCTAGTGAGAATCATAAAAATCGGAATCGAATAAACAACTTTAGGCCTCTTGATGGAGAGAGTACACCTCAAACTTGGGGGGATTGAAGTTACAAATGCTCAAATGTCCCATTCATGAGCTCCCCAACAATATTATTATCAATAACTTTTATGCAAGGCTTTCTCTTCATGATAAGGATTTATTGGATGCTTCTTGTGCTGGATCATTTACACGCATGGAAGAAGAAGCTAAATGGGATCTTCTAGACCGTATTCAAGACAATGTTGAAGCATGGGAAAATGACAAAGGAAGAAAGTTAGGTATAAATTATGATTATGAATTCGTTGAATCTTTTATGGGAACTGATGACTTTCAAAATGTTAAAAATGCTTATGGTCTAGACTCTCAAGCTATTGCAACTTATTAGGCTTTTGCTTCCTATATTGAAGTCCCTAAAAATAAGTGGAATAAGTATCATGAACCAGATAAAGATGTTGCTAAGTGTGTTCCTCCAAGAAATACTGAAGTTTATACTGCTAATCATGCTTTACCTGAACCTTACATTGAGAAAATACCTTTCCCAGTTAAGATAAAGGAACATTTTATGATAGCTAGTATGGTTATGAAAGTACAAATGAAGTTATTGAACCTGATAAACAAATGGAAGATGAACCTATAATAGCAAATGTGAAAGACTTTGTCACTAAATATGTGGAAGATGGACACACTATCCTCTGTAAGGATACCCCTAATATTGTTTCACAAAGTAGTGTTATGAGAGTGAGTATCCCTGTGTTTTCTGTTAGGATAAGCGATCATTGCTACAATGGTTCTTGTGATAGCTATATTTTTAAATTTATGCATGATACTGAAATTTATTATGAGAGAGGGAAGATTGTTCTTATGCATCTCAATAATATCAAGTTTCCTTGTTTTATGCTTAAAGTCTTTATGTTGCACTTGGTTTGCCTTCTTATGCTTACTGTTTCTGGTTTCAACAACTTGTTTGTTTACAAATTTCCCTTGCATAGGAAGTGGGTTAGACTTAAACGTGTGTATTTTTACTTCTTAATGCTCTCTTTCACTTTAATTCATATTCTTATGTGTGAGCATCATTGAACTTATCATGCCCATCTTAATGGCTATAAAGAAAGAGCTTTTTGGGAGACAACCCAGTTTATTTTTGCTTTCAGTTTGTTTTTGTTTCTTTGAGTCTTGGAAGTTATTACCTCGGTAATAATCTCTCCTTATCCTTTTTGTTTGGTTTTTGTGTCAAGATCAACCTCTAATGAGAGAGAAGTAAGATTTGGGGAAGTTGTTGTCCCGAAACAGATTTTTGTGCTTCACTATAAAAATTCGTGAGAGATCTCTGTACATCGGATTGAGCTGAAATTTTTTGTGCTTCTTACCCAGTTTGTTATATAACTTTAGTTAGTTTTGCACTTTTTGATTTGAGCAACAGAAGATTTTCGAAAAAATTGATATTTACCTGCTGGTCTGTTTCAACAGATTTTGCCACTCTTGCATTTGCTTCTTAAGTCGATTTACTTTTTGAATTCTTTTTGGGATTTCGGAAGGAGTTTCTACAGTAGATTATGATTTGATGGATTTCATTTAAAATTGGACTTAAAGGGTTTATTACCTCGCTTACACTAATGTTGCTAATGATAATTGTGTGAAGTTTTGTGTGAAAGAAATTTCCAGGTTATTGGAGAAAATGGTGTAATAAGAAGTGAAAGGTTTCATGACTCGAGCAATATGAGTAGGAAGATGAAGATATTGATGTTATTCAAGTGGTAACTCCGGAAAAATTTATCAAAGACAAAATTCAGAGACTTGCTGAGTCCGTTTTCGAATAGGTAACAGATCTAGTAAGAAAAGTCCCTCACCTTCTGTCCTATGCTAAGTTTTCAAATATCAGTGTACATGACTTCTTACATGCTGAATACTTAGAGGATAATTTTCACCTACCACTCTCTCAACAAGCATACTTTGAGTTTATAATCATGGAAGAAAGGTGCTAGGAAATCATGCATACCACTCAGGGGGATACCCATGATAATTGGAGCTATATTTGGGGGTCAGATAAATTTGAAGTAAAAAAGGCCTACTCAGCCATGATTGGATATTCACCATCACCACCACACTTCTCTTGGATATGGGCATCCTCTTGCCAAAATAAACACAAGTTCTTATTCTGGCTTTTGCTTCTGGACATATTGAATACAAAGAATTTTCTGAAAAGAAAGCAGTTCATCCTGCCTGACTACAAATGTGTAACTTCCAACTGTTACTTGGAAGAATCAGTAAATCATCTTTTCTGGGATTGTCCATTTGCAAACAAATGCTGGGACCTTATTTACAGAAACAGAACTACAAACCTAACAGGATTGGAAGCTATTTCAGACATCAAAGAAAAGTTACACCTACCATTTGCAATGCAAATCATTATCATGACTACCTGGGGTATCTGGATATGCAGAAATGAGAAGATTTTTAATGACAAAAGACCCACTTTCGAAAGATGGAAAACAATCTTCTATCAAGAAATGAGATGGTTACAATTCAGAATCAAAGGAAAATACAAGGAGAAATTCAAAGCCTGGCTAAACCAGCAATTAGATCAGGGATAGGGTAGATTTTACACATCTTAGATTGATCTTACTTTACTGTTTTGATCTACCTTAGATCATTGTAACATATTCATATCTTATAATAAAAATTGCAGTAGGGAATTTTCCCTACTATTTCACCTCAAAAAAAAAGTTTCGTGAAAATTCTATTCAGTTGTATTTTTGGAGTTTTTATCCAACAAGGAAAGCTACAAAGTTAAAGAGGGACGGAAACAGAGCCAAGGTGGCTCACATCAACCCCTGGCTCGGGCCCCCCTGGCCGCGCCAACAGGTGGTGTGGCCACCTCGGCCTCTGTCTCCGACCCATTTTCTCCCAGTACCTTCCTTTTGTTGTAAAACTTCGTAATATATAGTCCCCTGGATCCCCCGAGGTTCATATATCGTGTTCTCGTTGTGGTTTTTGTTTCGACCTTTTTTGTTCAGATGTCGTTTAGGGGTTCATCTTCGAAGGATTACGAGCTACGACGCCGACACGAGGTCCATCGCAGTCTTGAGCAGGAGACTCTCGTGGGACGGGTGAAACAAGAAAGGATCGCAACTAGGTGCGAATACATGGATCGAAACGTCGGTGAGGAAGTAAAGGACATAAAAACATGCATGAAAGGGCTGATACCTCCAACTCTAGATCTCAGTTCCTGCGCTGCAGCAGTGAAAGCTCTACGAGTAACTGATGAGTTCTGTGACAAGTACTGAGTCTTGAGGAGGAAGGTGGATATGCTTCAAGAGGAGAATAACAGGCTTCACAAGATACGAGAAGATTTCCTCGCACCTATCGGGAGAACACCACCACCATCGAAGGAGTAATTCGTCATCAGGTTTTGGCATCCCCTTGGTTTGTTCCAAGCCTGGGAGGGTGCCGCGGTATCACATCGCTATCTTCTATCTTTTTATGTTTTTAGTAGAGTCATATCATGAATAGAGAAATTATCGTGTAGGATAGTTTGCATTATGGAAGTGTCCCCTCTCTTGTTAGATATCTATGTATCCCTTGGCCTGCGTTGCCGTTAGGGAATATTAATGAGAAGTTCTATCATTTACTCTTTTGCATATCTTATATTAGTTTTCAATTCATGGTTATATGATTGATCTTGTTGTTAGTATTGGTATCACTTTGGGATCATTGAGTTAATTTAGTTGGTTTTGGCAAACCTGGCTCCATCAGTAGCAACACTATTTTTGAGAGTTGAATGAAAAAGATAAAAAGTACTCTAAAGAAATATAATTTCATCATCTTTCTTTCTGGATTTGCGCATAAGTTTAGTATTCTCTAGTTAAGATCTTTTGTGCTTCCAAGGAAGATTGCATGTTTATTTTTATCACTTATATGTTTGTTTGATTCCTTCAACTCTTATGCTTGCTACCCAGCCCTGCTAGCCAAAAACCTATACTGAGAGGGAATACTTCTCGTGCATCCAATCATTAAACCAAAACCTATGCCATTTGTGTCCACCATACCTACCTATTAGCATTATTTCTATTCTAAGTAAATTCATGCTTTTATCTACCTTCCAAATTAAACTTGTTATGTGAAAATTAGTGATTAAAGCTCTCACGAACTTGATGGCACACTTTACTTTCTTGCACTTAATAAACTTGAACCATTGTGCCCATGTATGTTGCGTATATGCTTGCGCTCTGTAAGTTGTGAATTAGCAGAACCATGCTGTCATGGGGAACGCTTTCAACATTGCACCGGTACTTTGTACCTAGTTGATATCATGTTCTTTTGTCTATGGATGTCATCGGTGTGAAATGAAAGGGGAGCTTGTAAGTCCATGGAGTTATGTATGTGTGTTAGACAAATGCCTGGACCGCCGGTCTAATCCATGCTGTCATGGTGGAAACCTGCAGCGTAACCATAATGAGCATCTATGAAATATTCTTCTTATAAAAAAATAGGTAGAGATTGAGAAAAAGAGAAAAGGAAAAAAAAGATAAGAAAAGAGGAAAGAGAGAAAAAAGCACCATATTCCCATGGTAAATAAGAAGATTGCTGAGATGCTTGTTGTCTACTTGCCTTGTCATTTTGATATGGGGATTCTTCTGTATCATCGGGCAAGGGGTACCCAGTTGGCGGTTCTCTATGATACACATGTACTTACAATGACAAGAACTTACCGATGACTAAACTTGAGTAGCATGAGGAGCGGCCCTTGTATTTAAGGGACATGAGATTTTCAACTTACAACTTGTCAAGCATATCCTCATATTTGATCACTTTAACCTTAATCACCTAAAGATGCCTATGATAGGGGCAATGAGAGCTAAAAGCTATAAGTACCATAATTTTTGGAAGCTCTTTATGAAACTTGAAATCCCTGCTTCCCTCTACGAAGGGCCTTTCTTTTACTTTTTAGTTGAGTCAGTAAACCTATTCCCTTCTACCTCAGCAAGTATTTTTATTTGGTGTGTTTGATTCATTCATATGATGATTTATTCAATCATGTTTCTTATTTTCCTTATTTTGCACTTTGCTCTTATCTTAGTGTCTACTACTTTGAAAGCTATCATTGAAAATGAGTTATTTGTGAACTCCAACAAATTCTCAACTATTCTTCGACCAAGAGCTAAGTTTGCCATTACCAATTGTGATTTACTTTATGTATCTTTATTGTGTTTCCTTTATTTATTGCAAGTTAAGTTGTATAATAGTGAGTTGTCTTCTCCTGTGACTTATGTATTGATGAATGTGATGCTTCTTGTACATATTCTTTTATCGACTCTTCACTCCATAAACCCGAGGTCATGTTTATTGAGCTCAGTTTCTCTTGGAGACAAGCGAAGTCTAAGCTTGGGGGAGTTGATACGTCCATTTTGCATCACTATTCTATATCATAATATACTCTTATTCATTGATATATTTCATATTAAGAGATGATACTTATGTTATTTCATCTGTTTTTGCATGGTTGATGACTTTTGGAGCATGGACCGCTGTAGTCATGATTCGGATGGAAATGGTGCTGTTTGGAGGCAAAATTCGCGAAGATTAGAAAATCTGGGAAATAACACATGGAAAATTCTATTTTTCCAGAAGACGAAGATTGCTAGAAGGGGACGTGGAGATGGGCCACAAGGGGCCCACACCACACCCTGGCGTGGGCTACCCCAGGCCACGCCACCAGGTGGTGTGGCCGCCTTGGTCCACTCCAGCCTCTCCCCTTTGGCGTATATTATCCTCCCGAAACCCTAAGACTCGGGGTGCGACCACAGAAAGATTCCGCCGCCTCTGCGGGGTGGAAAACACCGAGAGAGAAAGATCTCTCCGGTAGACAAAATTCTGCTAGGGTAATTCCTTCCTAGAGAGGGGAGATCATCGCCATCAACACCACCATCAAGATGGACTTCATTGGGACCATCATCATCACCACCATCATCTGCATCAGCACCATCATCACCACCTCCATACCGCTGTAAAAATTGGGTTAAATCTTGCATAGTTCTTAGGGGAAACTTTCCAGGTGTTGTTTACTCTTTGTAGTTGATGCTATTGAGTGAACCGTTGAATTATTGTTTATGTTAAGATTGGTACACATCATTATTTCATCTCTGATCATGATCCATATGAAGTCTTGTGAGTAATTCGTTTTGTTCTTAAGGACATGGGAGAAGTCATGTTGTTAGTAGTGGAATTGTGTTGAGAAATATTCAATAGTTTGATATTTAAGTTGTGGTGTACTTCTTCTAGTGGTGTCATGTGAATGTCGACTACATGACACTTCACCTATATGGGCCTAGGGGAATGCATTGTGTATTTGGCTACTAATCGTAGGGGTTGCCGGAGTGACAGAAACCTGAACCCCCGTTAGGAAACCATTGCACAAGGGACGTTAGGGTCTTAGAGTTTAAAGTTGTGGTTAGGTTTCTACCTTAATTACTTTCTTGTACTTGCGTATGCTTGCAAGGGGTATAATCACAAGTATGTATTAGTCCTAGGAAGTTTGGTACATTAGCACAGGTTCACCCATACAACACTTAGCAAACTAAAGAAGATTAATCAATTACATGAAGCGAAAGCACTTGACGGTATTCCCATGTTTCCTCGAGAACGTTTGGTCATCTTAAGTAATACAATCGGCTTGTCCTTTGCTGAATAAAGGATTGGGCCACTTGCTGCATTTATTCTTATTGTCTTTTATTTACTCGTAGTTTATTTTCCTGCATTATCAAAAACCCCTAAAAATCCGTTTGCTAAGTATTTACAGAGAATTCCTGCTCCAAGCCACTAGCCAGCACCTTCTGCTCCTCGTTGGGTTCGACACGCTTACTTATCGAAAATACTGCGATACAGCCCCTATACTTGTGGGTCATCACTTATCTAGCTCCAGGCCTAGCTTGCGCGTGAGGCCTTTCTCGAAGACATCCGAAGCCCACGACACCGCAGGCCTCTTCGATGATGAAGCCGCGGTCACAGGAATCTCCGGCTCAGAAGACGCGGTCGTCCCCGAAGGTCGCAGCGACTTCGACGCCGCAGCTTCAGCTACCTCCTGCTCTGGCACCAGCGAAGTTATTGGCACGATCACCACAAGTGGAACTTCCATCGCCGCTTCGGTGTCCTCAGCCTCCTATCCCATCATCGGAATCGCACACTTCGGGATCTTGCATGAGTTCTTGTCCGCGTCGTCGTCGGATTCGTCCTCCGACTCGAACACCACCGCTAACCTGGACGGTGACGCCGGCTTCTTCGCTGGCGACTTCGGCTTACGCGCGGGCTTCGCCGGCATGGCTGTTCGCCCGAGCACTGTGCTCTTGCAAGATCTCGTCGTCTTCTTCACGCTCTTCAAGACTACAGCTCGCGTTGAACTCGCGCTGCTTCTGCATGCGAGTCTTGCGGGCCGCGGGCGCTAGGGGAGGAACCTCCAGCTCCCCCTCTTCGTCCTCAGAAGATTCTCCTTTGGCACCTTTCTCGAACAGTAAGGACTATTATCATATTTCATATAGTTTACGATTAAGTTTTATATCATGCTATAACTGTATTGAGTGTAAACATCAATACATGGGTGATATACAAACAACCAGGGGTTCCCAGGGAAACTCTAGTCACTAGTTCATTGGTCAACGGATGATCATGTTTCCTGATCATGTGGCATTTATGCCAGTTGGAAATGGAGTCAACTCATTCCGAGAATGAGATGATGAACCAATACCCAACCTAAACATCGTTACCTGATCAAGTCATGAAGTTCAAGTTACGATGATTAGAAATGGATCCTTGTAGACTATTCCTTCGACCATGAGGATATATCAATCATTGTCTCCCGAGAGTGCTTAGATAGCATCAAGCGCCACTTGGTAATACAGTGGTTATAAAGGTGTGTTCAGGTACTCGGTGGAAACCGTAGAGGCAATATATGTCAAGAGCGGGATTTGTCTGTCCATGTGACGGGAAGATACTCAAGGGCCCACTTGGAGAGGTTATATCCAATAGCTGCACAGCGTGTGATTTGATCACAGGGATATCACTTGTCGAAACGAGTCAAGTAGCATTGTTTGGTAACGAGATTGAACACGACATGGTGATGTCATTGATCAGATCTCGGTCAATGCAAGTATCGAGAGACAAAGGGAATAAGACACGACTATCCCGGTTCAAACGACAAAAGATCTTTGTGGAACGCACAGGGGTCACATGGCCATCCAGGTCCCTCTGTCTATCATTGGTGCGGGAGTGTCCCGACCATATCTAGAGTGTTCCCAAACCATGGGGTATCACGCTTAAGGGCTTAATGATGCTTAAAGAGTGTTTATAGGATCAGTAGAATCGCTGAAGAATAGTAGAGAGAAAACTGAAAGGGTTTCGGTAAGTCAGGAGGATGTCCGGAGTGGAGGTGGAAGGTGTTCCATAGCCACGGAGATTGAATAATATGTGAATGAATGCTAAATATTTATTTAATCATTTATTCATAATTGTTTAATAAAAGAGAAAATCATTTAAAAGGTTAAAAGGCTTAATGGGCCAATTCCCGGAGGAGAGAGGGCCCATTAGGGAAAGGAGAGAGGGAGAAGGGACAAGGGGGTGGCCGGCTGTCCCTAGCCCCCCCGTGTGGGGCCCACTAGGGCCGGCCGGCGGCTGCCCCTCCCCCTCCTCTCCTTTAGTCCCACCCCAGGACTTTGAGGGAGGTAGTACCTCCCCTCCCCCTATATATAGTGGGGGTATTTGGCCAGATAAAGACACCGAATAATCAATAAAGGTCTTCTCACTTTTGGGAGGACCTCCAATTGATATTTTCTCTCTCTCCCTCTCTCTCTCGTGACCGTGGTCCCAAGTTCGGACTGCGCGAACGAGAGACATCTTCACCGCGGAGCACCGTCACGCTGCGGGATTCGGATCCAGAAGCTCTACTTTCGCAACTGCTGTTGGATTAGGGAAGCGGGAGTCATCATCAGGCACCGGACGTGTGTAACTCCCCGCAAGGTGTCGCACTTGAGGCACTCAAGTCGTTGGAGCCAAAGGAGCGCAAGGACTTCATCACAACCTTGAGGTCAGCTTCGGCTTGTCTACATCAACCACACTCTCCTGAGCATTGACACTGCTTTTCGGTCTTCAAGGGTAAGTTCGTGAAAAGCCCCTCCCGTTACTGTATTACTAATAGATAGGTCCTGAAAACTTCAGGGGTTCAGGGGCGTAGGGTAAAAATTTATTATTTTCATACGCGGAACCCCAACAGTGGTATCAGAGCTAGATCTATGCGTAATAATGCTAGTACGGGTAGAACACACGAGATGTAGCGTGTGGGCGTTGATCTTTTAGTTGTTACCCTCCCACGTGTACTTGTGTATGAGTAATGCTACACCTACGGGCTGTACTTACGGACTACACTTACGGACACGTCATGGCGTCTTTTGGTTGGCACGTACACTGGTGGTTGGTCCGGAAATTCCTCCTGCAACGCATGGCTGCATGCCAAGTCAGTCTGTAGGTCATCGTCCGTAGCAATTCATCCATAGACGTATCATTATTGCTTGTGTATACCGCAGTAATGCTTGATGAAGCAGCCCCAACCGACTTTACACGTTCATTCGCGAGACTGGTCCACGCTTGACATACGAATTATACCGTATAAAGTGGCTTAGGGGGGGTGTCTGTCTCTCTCGCATTAGTTGGTATGCCATTTGCAACGGAGGGCCCCGAAAGGGGTGTAGTAGAGACAACTACTTGATTAGCGTTATGCTGAAAGTTCGTAGGTAAGAATGGTTCTTGTGCGAAAGCCCATTCAGCCACGTAAAACATGCAAAGATAAAGTAGAGGCGTCTAACTTTGTTTTGTAGGGGGCGTTGCTTTGTGATATGGTTATGGCAAAGGTAAAGTGATTACCTTATGTTACGTAGTAGTAGATAGTCACGAAGGGGACGGACTACGACGCCGAAATGACACCGGTACCTTGGTGTCTACGGCGCCGGAACCCTGGCGCCGGAATCTGGTGAGGACGGATGGAGATCATGACGTGAAGGACCATATCACATCGCATTTACATTCAATGTTATTGTTTGTATATCTTATTGTGTGCTAGTATTAGATACTCGACGGTAGCCTAATAAGATGATCCTTGTTAAAATTACCAACGATCGTGTTCCCCCTTAGTGTGCACCACCAAGAAAGTTCTTCGGTATGAGGCGATCCATGGTACACACATGGGTGTCAGACATATCTACGTTCGCATACAGTGGGTGTAAGCCATGTTGCACAGCGAATACACTAAGGTTGAGTTGGCGAGCCTACCATGTGCAGACATGGCCTCGGAACATGGGTGGTCAAAAGATCAAGCACGAGTCGCATGAATGATGTGACCGACGTTTAGCGTCCACCCTTGAACCCACATTGATGGCCATGATGATCGGGGGAGATGTGGCTGATAGGGGTTGTGTTATCACTAGGAACCCTTATGGGGATCAGTGTTTCTGAGTGGATTTATTATTAACTCATTTAATTATAAACTTAGTCTAAATTCCTTTTGCAATTATAAATGTAGAGATGGCTCACCGTGAAGCTTACTTTGTCATTGAGGAATGGGTAAGGGGTGAGAAACTTAGACTTGATGGATCCAACTTCCCTAGTTGGCTTGTGCACGTGAATGATCTCCATACTAGGAATCATGTGGTAGAATACATACGCTGCACGATAGATTTGACTGAGCCTGACCACTATGAGACCCCGCAAGAGCTGGCAGACCGCTACTACCGTCAAGAGATGTCCACCTACATTCAGAAAATAATGCGTTACGGGATGGTGGATGTACTCCATCCGCTCATGGGTGATCTTGATCCATATTCGATGGTGGATCAGTTGAGAGCAGAGTTCATAAGCCATGTGCGCATGTTGAAGCACGAGCTGCTTGGAGAGTTCCTTTCCATACAGATGGAGGAGCACACATGTTTGAAGGGGCACTTGGAGCGCATGCTTGATGCACACATGAGACTGGTTCACTTCGTGGATTACTGGATGGATGATCTGTTTGCGATAGGCATGCTGCTTCGATCGTTGCCTCCCAGCTACGAAGGACATGTCCGTAGTAGCATCATGAGTGGTGATACGGAAACATTGGATTTCCAAGAGTTCATATTATATTTTAGGAACATAAACATTGAACCAATCACCGAAGAGGTCATCGATGACAAAGGTATATATTTGATATACAATTTTATAAATGCTATAATCTTGCAAACACATTTGTAGTGTTAAGTACATTTGATACTTGTTCTGTTTTGCTGAAAACAGGTCCTTCTGCATGAGAGGTGCTTGCTGGAGAGGAGGTGACGTTCCATGTTGATGGCGAGCATGATTATGATGGCCGATGATACTCTCCCTCGACATTTATCATTTAGTTTATGTTTTAGGATGATTATTGTAATCAAAAGATTGTGAACTTCTTTAGTGTGTCTCACATTTTGTGAGATGGTTATTCATATGAGTTTGTAACAAACAGTTGTTTCACTTTTATGAATGATTTCTATTCACATGCATATCTTGTTTGATTATATATGAATTATCCTTGTTGTTTGAAACTAATTGATAATGCATGAACATTTGTAAAATATTGAAATGCCTTAAAATACCCAACTTAATGATATATTCATTAATGAATGAAACCATTGTTTAAATTCAAAGTTATAATGATGATATGTGAAATTCATTCGATTCTTATCACATATAAATCATGCCTAAGTTTGGCAAAATAACTTGAACACCGTGTATTACTTGAATACAAAGTGTTTAATGAATTGTTAAAAGCAAATACATATTCGATGTATTGTGTTTTGACAAATGGTAATTATCATTATATGATTGTTTAAATGTGTAAAGTAGTTTACCAAAGGAAACTAAGTATGAAACTATTTGATATGATCAAAGTGTTTCCTCAACAAAGGGTATAAATATAAAAGAGAATCTAATTACTATGATTTGATCAATAGTAATGAAATTTGACTTTATTAGAATGGCATAAAAGTAATTGTGAAATGCAAAGCGTTTTGAAACATCAAAATGCAAAGCATCACAATATGATATTAGATATCAAATGGGTAAATAGATGGCACCAAATAAATCGTTGTAGTGTAGATGTAGAGACCATTAGTTAAAAATAGTTAGCACACAATTAGAATATATAGTGAACCATTTGAATTCGTGAAAGCGGCTCCATATCTAGTATGGATTGTCGTGAAAGTTTTGGGGTTATTCGATATAACCAAAACAATAGTGAATAAGTCCTTGCAGAGTATTCATTGGAAACTTTGAATACGAAGTCCATAGCTAAAACCAAAAGAGAAGCAAAACTTGTATTGCTTGGATTTTGGTGCATACTTGAGAAAGCTCACTTTTAGTGATATTTCTCGATTATGAAGCAAATGGAAGATAGTGAAAAACACGATGAGGATTCAAAACCCTGCATCAGAGTGTTGAGAAGCGCAACGGGAAACATTCCTGAACGATTCTTTTCACAAAGGAAAGAATCAATGATAATGATCACTACATGAAGTAGGATTCAAAATGTAATCCGTATCTAGTATGGAGACATTTGTGAATCATGTGTCATGATTCTTGGAATATGACATACCTACAAACTACTAAGGAAATAATGGTAAACTAGAAATATGAGATATCCCAAGAGCAAAGTTCCCTTGAGATTAGAAAGCAATTCGTTGCTGAATCTCACAAGTAAAAGGGGTTACTTGGAATTTTCCCAAATGACTGCAAAGCCATAGTGGAAAAGGAGGTGAATGACAAAAGCACAATTCGTCAAGTATTTGGACGAATTCAAATGAATTTGATTCATGTGTGCTTAATGTCAAGTGGGTTTAAGACTAGAAAAGTACTAGTATCTCATAAAACTCCAAGTTTGATATTTGATCAAAGGATTTTGAAATTGTTCAGAATAGTGAGTGGATATGCAATTTGCATGAAATTGAGTGGGAGCTATGAAAGTCTTCCTAAAACAATATGTGAAGGACATATTTTTGAGTGGGAGCAATATAAGTGTCAAATTCAAATATGTAGGAACATAGTTTGAGTAAGAGTACTGACTCATACCCAAATATGGTATGAACATATTTTGAGTGGGAGCTTATAGGAGTGCTTCTTAAAGTATGTTAAGAATAAAAGTGCAAGTACCGATAAATAATGATTTATAAGGTGTAGAAGTTGATAATAAGTGTATTATAATATTATGTAGTATTCCTTGAGGGATTTTGAAAAGGGTTTCAGAATAGAAGTTAATTAAGGAACTGGTCCTTAATAACTCAAGTTAGGAATAGTAATAAGTTTAAAATTAATGGTTGAAAGAAAGAAAAGGATGATCATCATCCACTATGTTGAGACATAGGTTCTATCTTAGAAAACCATGATGATAACTTAACATAATATATGATCCAAGAAGGAACGTTTGAAACTGATTAAGTTTGAATCATAGAACATTGAGCTAAGTTTGTCCGTAGTGTCTAATAGAGAACTGCATACATGTTTTCCAAATCCATAAAGGATGACATATCTTAAAGCATAAAGGGTTATGTTATAAGGGAATAGTTGGAAACTCCTGTAAATACTGATTGAAGTCAAGTAGGAAGCGAGGTGAACAAAACATCGAAAGTTGCATAGATTGCACTAGTGTTTCAATGAATACATTTATAATAATAGATAAGGGTACCATCTAAAGTGATGTATAATGTTATGGCGAGCCTAGTTCGCTTTTAACGTAGAATGATGTGTCCCAGGGCACAATGCCTGATGGGGATATGCCAAAGAGGGTATGCCCAGCGGAACGTTGCGAGTGGGCCGAAAGGCCTGCGAGTACATCTGGAGGACAGCGACTGGACCGCGAAGGAAGGAAGGAACCATCGACTGGCGAGTGGAAGCCTAGAAGCGTAGCAGAAGCCCAATCGGATTAGGTCAAAAGCCCCTGGATCCTTATCCTATTCGGGGACAGCTTGTAAACCCTAGCGAGGTGCTTCATATATAAACCTCCCTAGGGTATCCTGGGACCTTACGTTCGATCATACACCCCCTCAAGCGACTCGCTGCCTAGCCGCCGAGCTCGCCACCCCTGTAACTCGCTCTCCCGGGGACCAACATCGCTCTCCCGGGTATCCTGGGACCAACATCACCACCAATGACGACGCCCTGAACGACGACACCGACTCCGCGACCCCTGCATCGGTCGGCGGATCTATCACCGCAGCGTCATAGGAGGACTCCATCACGCGAGTCTCCAACCCCGAGGATTTCGAGGACCCCTCCATCCTGGGGATCTTCGACTCCGGCTCTGGCTCGGAATCTCCCGGGGATTTTCACGCCAGATCCAATTGCTTTAACGCGATCTACATGGCGGGAAGCACGGCCGCCCCGCCAGATCCGTTCTCCACGCCGATCCCGCCGACCGCGACGGCCACGGAGGTGGAGGAAGCCCGCCTGCGGCTCGCGGAGGCGCAACACAACAAACTCGCCGAGCGCGAGAAATACCGCCTCGAGCGAGAAACGGCGCGGGAGCTATCACTCTACTACCAGCGCCGCATCAGGACCCGCCTGAACCCCGACGTTTAGGGCCGCGTCCTGAACTTCAACGACGAGGGCAACCCCACGCGCGCTGCCGAGCGTGAATACTGCGAGAACGCGCCGCCAGGTGGGAGCAACCCCGCAAGACCACCACCTGGAGTGCCGGCGACTGGGGCCCCTCCACCACCCATGGGTCGCGCGCCCCCACCGGACCAACCACGGATCATCATCTCGCCTCAAGCCCGTGACTCCAACGGGCTACCACTATACTCCACCCTGATGGACAACGTTGTTGCGGCTGATGCCGCGATCTCCAACCTCGATGTCTAAGGCGACGGCGCACTACAGATCCAGTACACCAAGGCCCTACTCGTTAGGGCCATCGAGCAACAAGCCGCGGGAGTCGACCAGCGGGGGCGAATGTACTCCCGCTCTTCGACAAGCAGGGCGGCATCAAGCGGCCACCCCACTTTGGCCAACGCATTAGTTTGCCCACAACCCCAGCCCCTGGTAAATCAACCACGGGCCGCCAATCCTGCGCTCTCAACCAACATGCCGCGACCGGCAAACAACACGGTCGCCGCCAACGGGTAACCCATCGACGCCCGAACGAACATCATCAACAACCAGACGTGGTGGTCGCGCCAGCCTTACGACCTGCGGCACACCCTCACCAATCGTGGCGAACCGGAGCCAAGAGGCTCGCTCAGCCGAGTCGGGCCGCAATACTTTGGACCAATGATTCGCGGGGAAAAATACCCCGCCAACTTCATGGCCCCTAAGGAGATCGAGAAGTACGACCCAACGTATGACCCCGCCGTCTAGTTGGACACATACCTCATGGCAATGGGGATCGCAGGCCACAACGACCTGCTCACCGCTCGCTACCTCCCCCTAATGATGGAGGGTGCGACCCGGCAGTGGATCAACACCCTCCCTCCTGACAACATTGATTCCTGGGAAGAAATGCGGGACGCCTTCTTCAGGCACTTCGAGGGCTCCTACACCCGCGTCACCACCATAGAAGACCAGGAGCGATGCATCCAGGGACCACGCGAGTCGACCCGCCGGTGGATCCAAAGGTGGCAAGAACTGTGGATAAACGCCTCCGGCATCCACCTAGACATGGCGATACACTGCTTCAAAAACGCGTGCTGGTACGAACCCCTGGTCGCCAAGATCAAGAGGGTCTACCGGACGCTCGATAACATCCCTGACCTCCTCGAGATCGCCAGACACTATGCGGAGGAGGACCCCAACCAAGACTCCGACGACGAGTCGGGAGGAAGACGTCGCCCTAGCATCCACGACAGCGAGCGCCTACGCGACATGCGCTACAGCAACACCCGCATCACTGGCAAACGCCAGACGGACAGGCGAGTCGACTTCGTCGCCAACGCGGCTACCGCTAGCGCGACTCCAAGAACTACCGTCGTGATGGAGGAAACTACCGCGACAGCGGGAACTACCGCGCCAACAACGCGACGAGGCCGAAATTCGACCCTGTCGCCCTGCTTAATCAGCCCTGCATCTACCATAGCAGGGAGGGAAAACCCGCCACCCACACCACCGCCGACTGTCACTCTCTCAAAGAGATTGAGAAGGCGAGACGTGCAAGGGAGGACCCCAACAACAACCAACCTCGGGACAACAGGAACGGCGACGGCTTCGGAACTGCCGTCGGGTCGCTACATACCTTCACCGGGCTCGGCACCAAGCATGAGAAGAAGGTACTCGCCCGCGCGGTCACCGTCAATGCGGTGAAACAAGTCGACATCCCCCGCTTCCTAAACTGGTCTGAGCAGAGCATCACCTAGAGTCGCCAGGACCACGCACCAAGAATCGAGTAACTAGGGTGAGTTGCCCTGGTAGTCAGGCCAAAGGTGGCCGACTACTGGCTGCCCAAGACGTTGATGGATGGTGGGAGCTCCATCAACATCTTGTACCTCGACACTTTCAAAAGTCTCTAGCTCCCAAAAACAGCCATCGAGCCAACACTGACGACCTTCCACGGCATCGTCCCCGGTCGGAAGGCGTACCCGATCGGGAAAGTGACGCTGCCAGTCACCTTCGGCACTCCGGCAAACTACCGCATGGAGAGGATCGTCTTCGAGTTGGTGAACTTCCGCAGCCCCTACCATTGCGTCCTGGGCCGCCAGGCATTCGCAAAGTTCATGGTGACCCCACACTACGCCTACAACATGATTATGCTTCCCGGGCCAAGCGGCATCATCACCGTCCACGGCGACCCCGACATGGCCGTGGAATGCGAGGAAAAAGGCGTCGAGCTTCCCGACGCCATCATCGCTGCGGAGACCGACCACGCGGAGGAGCTTGCGAAATACGCGGGCAACATCAACAAGGACGATCCCACCATCCTGAAGAAACCGATCGCCGCGAACTCCACGTTCGAGGCGACCACGCACACCTGAACCGTCGAGCTCATCCCAGGCAACTCCAGCCAGACGGTCACCATCGGGTCACACATGAGCCCCGCATAGGAAAGCGCGCTCATCGGGTTCCTCCGTGAGAACCGTGACATCTTCGCATGGAAGCCATCTGACATGCCAGGTGTCCCGAGGGAACTCGCTGAGCACAAACATAACGCCGACCCCAAAGTGCGACCAGTAAAGCAGTCGCTACGACCCTTCAATGAAGAGCGCCGCCGAGCAATCGCCGAGGAAGTCCAGCGCCTGTTAGCTGCAGGCTTCATCCGGCCAATAAAATACTCCAAGTGGCTGGCGAACCCAGTCCTGGTTCTCAAAAAGAACAACACCTGGAGAATGTGTATTGACTACACCAACCTCAACAGCGCCTGCCCGAAGGAGGAGTTCGTCCTACCGCGCATCGATCAGATCATCGACTCGACCACGGGATCAGAGTCGCTGTGTTTTCTCGACGCGTACTCTGGTTATAACCAGATCAAGATGGCGGTCGAAGACGAGGAGAAGACGGTGTTCATCACGCCATTTGGCGCATTCTGCTACACGGCCATGACGTTTGGCCTCAAGAACGCAGGCGCCACATACCAGAGGTGCATGCAGGAGTGTCTAGCGAGCCAAATTGGCCGCAACATTCACGTCTACATCGACGACGTGGTGGTAAAATCCACCCGCCAGGACGATCTGCTCGCCGATCTAGCTGAAACCTTTGCAAACTTGCGGAGGTACAACATCAAGCTGAACCCTGGAAAATGCACCTTCGGCGTACCCACCGGATAGCTTCTGGGATACATAGTCTCCGAGCGAGGCATTCAAGCCAACCCCACCAAGATCGACACCATCGCGCGACTCGGGAAACCCGAGTGCCTGCGCGACATCCAAAAGTTGGCAAGGCGAGTCGCGGCTCTCAGTCGCTTCATCCCCCGACTAGGCGAGAAGGCAATGCCCCTCTACCTCCTGATGCGCAAGAACCCAACGTTCCAATGGGACGCGGAGGCCGACGACACACTCAAAGCACTCAAAGAAGTGCTACTCGCGGCACCACTACTCGCCACGCCACTCGACAAAGAGCCAATGCTCGTTTACGTCGCGGCCTCCAATCGAGTCGTCAGCGCCGTGATGGTCGTCGAACGACCGGAAGTGGGCAAGGAGCGCCCCATACAGTGCCCTGTATACTACATCAGCAAAGTCCTAACGGACTCACGACAGCGCTACCCGCAACACCAAAAAATGGTGTACGTGGTATTCCGAGCACAGCAGCGGCTCCCACACTACTTCCAGGAGCACCCAATCATGGTGGTCTCCTCCGCGCCCCTGCAGGACATCATACGCAATCGCGAGGCAACCGGGCGAGTCGCCAAGTGGGCCGTCGAGATCGGCGTCCACAACATCAAGTACGAGCCCCGAAAAGCGATCAAGTCACAAGCCCTGGCTGATTTCCTCGCAGATTGGGAAGAAGCACAACAGCCAGAGAAGCTCCCATACCTACACTATTGGTCGCTCCACCTCGATGGCTCCAAGAACGCCGACGACGCGGGGGCTGGGGTCATACTGACCTCCCCCAAAGGAGACAAGCTCCGCTACATGCTCCACCTCAACTTCAAGCCCTACACCAACAACATGGTGGAATACGAGGCCCTCCTCCACAACATGCGAGCTGCCAAGGAGATGAACATCAACCGCCTACGATGTTACGGCGACTCCGACCTAGTCGCCGGCCAAGTGGCCGGGACGTGCGACGCTGTCTCCCCAACAATGATCGCGTACCGCCAAGCCGTTGACCAGTTGGGAGGACACTTTGACGGCTATTCCGTCGAGTGGATCGACAGGCGCAAAAACGAGGAGGCAGACGCCCTTTTCCGCATCGGATCGACCCGACAGGCGCCACCAGTAGGCGTCTTCCTCGACATCATCCACAAACCCTCAGTCAGCCCACCGAAGGAGATCGACGTCAGGATCCCACTGCAACCAGAACCGGCCTTAGTCGCCATGGTTGTGGAACCTAGCGACTGGACAGCGCCATATGTCGCCTTCCTGGAACACAAACTCCTACCGAGCAACGAGACAGAGGCGCGAATGATCGCGCGCCACTGCAAATCCTTCGTCATCATCAACGGCGAGCTCAACAAGCGCAGCGTGACCGGCGTGTTCCAGCGCTGTGTACAACCAGAAGAAGGCCGCAAGATCCTTCAGGACATTCACGCCGACGACTGTGGCCATCACGCCGGCGCCAAGTCGCTAGTCGCCAAGGCCATGCGGCACAGTTTCTACTGGCTCATCGCACACGCCGACGCCACCAACATCGTCCAACGATGCGTCGGGTGCCAGAAGTACGCGAACCAGACGCACCTTCCTGGCTCGGCACTCAAGACAATCCCCATCACGTGGCCATTCGTCGTATGGGGCATGGACATGGTAGGCCCATTCAAGAAGGCCCCGTCTGGGTTCACTCACCTCCTGGTCGCAGTCGACAAGTTCACCAAATGGGTCGAGGCCAAGCCGATCAAAAAGTGCGACGGCAAGACGGCCACCAAGTTCCTCCGCGCTCATCTACTGGTACGGCTACCCGCACAGCATCATAACAGACAACGGCACCAACTTCGCCAAGGGGGCCATGGCAGAATTCTGCGAGGAGCATGGTATAACTCGACCTCGCATTAGTCGCCCACCCGGAATCAAATGGCCAAGCAGAGCGCGCCAACCAGAGCGTCCTCCATGGGCTCAAGCCGCGACTGCAGGTGCCCCTTGAGCGCACCCGAGGATGTTGGGTCGACGAGCTCCCCTCTGTGATATGGGGGATCCACACCTCCATCAACCTATCAACCGGGTTCATGCCTTTCTTCATGGTGTATGGCGTCGAGGCCGTAATGCCAACAGACCTGGAGCACGAGTCCCCTCGAGTCGCCAATTACGTCGAGGTGGCCAACGAGATCGCCCGCCAAGATAGCATCGACCAACTCGACGAGGCACGCGGCCTGGCTCGCTCCCGCACCACCATATACCAGCAAGGACTTCGCCGCTATCACAGCCGCCGAGTGCGAACTCGCACCTTCTAGGAAGGTAACCTGGTCCTACGACTAGCCCAAGACAAGAAGGGCATGCACAAGCTCTCCCCCCATGGGAGGGGCCATTCGCCATAGGCCGAGTCCTTAGCAACGACGCCTACTACCTCATCGACATACGGGGTGATGGCCAATTGGAGGTCGGGAGGCCATGGAATGTAAACCTCCTCAGAAAGTTCTATACTTAGAACCCCACACTGTACTCCATCGGAATATATAATGAAATTCATTCGGATCGCACAAATTGTGTCCACTCGCCTTATTCTTGTGCCACTTGCACTCGTACATGCTAGCAATATGCTACTTACGGAAGTCAACCTCTGGTCGAGCGACCGGCACGGCCAAGTAGTGTGGCACAAGGGCACCGAAAATATTCGGGCCTTGGGTCGTCCACGAAAAACGCCAACCCGGAGCCGCCATTGGAGTCGCCTAGCCCGACTGGTCCGCCGGGCCAAGACATCCGATACACGCTTCTCACAGCGATCTGTCCCTCCCACCCTCGCGCAAAGCGACTCGAACGGTAAAGTACCACGCACGGGGACTCCGCAAAATGGAAACCCCCACGCGGCTCGGGAACACACCAAGTAAGAGAGCTTCCTAGGGCTCGCCAAGCGACTGGCTCTCCGGGCCAGGGGAGGAGACGCGTTACAAACAACGCACTCACAACCTGCAACAGAATCATGACCAGTACGGTCGGGCACCACGCTCGGGGACTCGCTAATAAGTCAGTCCTACTCGCGCTCGGGGACTCGCCACTCAGAAGACGCGAGGGATAAAAACAACACGTAAACACAACAAATACACAAAAGTATACAATCGAGTTATACCCCATTAAAAGGCGGACACGCCCGGGGACTCGCTCAATCGAAACAATACATAGGCAAAAATAAAACATACATTACTCATCGAAACACGAGTCGATCGACCCCCCGTGGCATATATTGCACAAATATCTTACAGCATTCGCCACTCGGCATTTATCACAACTTGGCAAATTACATTGTCTACTCTACAGGACCTGATGATGAGGCACCACCACCACCCTTTACACGCACAAAAGGCTGCCACGGGTTCGTCGGATATGTTGTCAGCGACTTCGACACCGACGACCGGAAGGGCTGCTCTGACTTCATGTCGCGGTACACCGGCTCGGGGTCGCCAGGCGCCAACACCGTCTCCTGATATGGCAGCAGTTCTCCCATCGCCAAGACACGATCGGTGTAAGGAGTGGCCTTCGCGGTCAGCTTCAGCACCTCCGACATCTCCACCGTGCCGGTCGCCGACGTGTAGCCACTCGTCACATTGTCAAGATCGAAGTCATCTGGAAAATGGGCGAGACCCAAGATCAACGCCGTGGCGGCCCCGCGTCTGAACGCCGAGCGCGTCATCCACTCCACAACGGCGGGTACCTCCTCTAGATAGCGACATACCTCCGTCAACCCCCAGGGATAACCTCGGTGGGAGACATGCCCTGGAGAGCTGCTTGAACGCATAATGCCGAGGCCGTGGCTGCATTCACCACGACAGTCACGCACTACGAGGTGTTGTACGTCTGCACAACCGGGTCGCTTTGGCCTACCACAGCTGCAAACTCAGGCGTCGGTGAAACTACGAAATCCCCATAGCAGGGACCAGATGAAAGGGTCAAGCAAAGACAAAAGACTCACCAAGGAGATTGCGACAGTTCTCCTTGACGTGATTCTCCAAGGCAGTCTGCTCGTTGTGCAGCCCCACGATGATGGAGTCGGCGGCCTTGCGTTCTTCTTCAGCCACGGCGACGGCAGCCTTTGCCCGTTCCTCCGGAGAAATTGAGGCCGCCTTGGCCTCCTCCAAGTCCTTAACCAGGGAGGCTATTCGCCGCGTCCAGTTCGGCGAGTGGTACATACCCCTCACGGGCCTTGGAGATCTCAGCCGGGAAACCATCTGCAAGAGAAGATATCAGAGTATTGCACACAACCAGCTCACACCAGGAAAAAAGAATAAAGCCAAACAAACACTCACCTATTGTCTCCTGAAGCCGCAGGTTCACCCCCTGCGCTTCGCGCAAGTCATGCTCCAAGTGCTCTCGTGTAGCCTGCTGATCAGTCGACTCCCGTTGTAACCCCTGTAAACAAAGAACCCAACTAAGCATTGGAAGAAAAACAAAACCCAGTTCCCAGCCGCTGAAATTCAGCGACTAGGAACTCGGGGACTGGAGAAGGAAGAAAAACAAAACCTAGTTCCTAGCCGCTGAAATTCAGCGACTAGGAACTCGGGGACTGGAGAAGGAAGAAAAACAAAACCCAGATCCCAGCCGCTGAATCCAGCGACTAGGAACTCGGGGACTGGAGAAGGAAGGAAACGAGAAACAATTCCTAGCCGCTAAAATTCAACGACTAGGAATTCGGGGACTGGACATACCTGAATAGCAGCGCCGAGCATCTTGTGAAGTTCAGCGGTGTCAGTCGACAGGACCGTGAAGGAGGTGCGTCCGTGGTGGGACCCAATATCCGCATCCACAATTTCCGGACTTTGCGGAGATTGCGTGTCCGCAACACCTGGAAACGCCTTCGCCATAAAACGAGGGAACGTCGCCGACGTCCTGGCAGGGGCGCTCGTCGCCGAGACCGGCGCCTCCGGCACGGACTCAGCCAACACTGGCTTTGATTGCGTCACCGCCACCTCTTTGGCGACTGGTGCAGCAGCTGGCTCCGCGGCGCCCCCCCTGGTCGCAGCGTCGTCACCCCCCTTCTGCTTCTTCGCAGCTTCAGCGGCTGCAACATCTTCGGAGGCTTTCCTCTTCTTGGGCAGATCGCCCTCCCCCACGCCAGTGGCTGATGGAATCTTAGCAACCGAAGGGCGGCCATTCTTCTTAGCCCTCGACCTGCGAGAGCCCCTCCAATCAGCACAACAACAACACGAAAGAAACAAGCCAAATCGGGACGAGGAAGCGCAACTTACTTGGCGACTGGAAGGACACGAAGCCCGGTACTGATATGGGCGGGATTGTCCAATTCGGGACCCAGCTTACGGCTGAGCCCCCTCTCGAAGACGTCCGAAGCCCATGAAACCGAGGGCTTCCTTGACAATGAAGCTGCAGTCGCCGGGATCTCCGGCTCCGACGCGGCCGCCTTCGACGACTGTGGCGACTTGGACGCCATCGCCTCAGCCGCTTTTTGGCTTGGAACCCCCGAGGACGTCGGTGTGATTGTCGCTAGGGGAACCTCTACCACCACCTCCGTGTCCTCGCCCTCCAACCCCTTCGTTGGGACTGCGTCCCTTGGGGCCTTGTGCAAGACTTCGGGAGATCCTTCGTCGTCGGAGTCGTCATCCGACTCGAACACCACTAACGACCTGGCCGGTGATGCAGGCCTTTTTGCCAGCGACTTGGGCCGGCGTGGGGGCTTCGACGGCGTAGCGGTACGCCGGGACGTTTGCTCCTGGGCGACCTCGTCGCCTTCTTCGAATTCGTCCAGGCTACGGCTCGCCTCGACCTCTCGCTGTTTCTGCATCCGGGTCTTGCAAGCCACAGGCGCAGGGGGAGGGACCTCTTCTTCTTCCCCGTCGCTGTTGGAAGGATCCCCCTCGGAATCTTCCTCCAGTTCCTGGGGAACCTCTTCATCAAGCGGGGGGAGCCAACCCTCCAATACCTGAAAAAGCTGAGAACCATCACGAGTCAAAACACACCAAGCGAGAAGACTGAAATTGAGATACGGATGTAGCGATTGGAAGGAGAACTAACTGTGGGGGCTTCATTCTTCACAGGAGTATACGGGGCGACCCCGACCGCTGCGCCAGTGAAGTCCGCGTCGGTAATCTTCTTTAGGGCGGCCTTGTAGTCCTCGGCCTCCCATGACTCCTTGCTGGTCCGGGATGGATCATGCTTCCCGCTGTATTCGTACATCTAGTGCGGTCGAGCCACCAGTGGAACCAGGCGCCGCCCGAGCCAGCAATTGTAGAGGTTGATCGGGACCAACCCCTGATCCTTCAGCTTCTAGATCTGATCCATCATTTCTGCGACGGCCATCCGCTGATCTTCAGGAAGCTTCTTCGGCGCCAACCGACGAGGCTCGCTCCTCTCGGCGATGAACTCAAGAAGAGATACCTCGCCGGAGGGAGTGGCTTCCTTGACATAAAACCAGCTCTTCTTCCACTCGCTGGCGGCCTTCCTCGGCAGGAGGAGCTTGACGAAGTTGGCCTTCGGCTTCAACTGGAAGGTGACCCCGCCTGCGGCCAGCATCAAGCCGCTGGATGCCTCGCGCCCGATGCGGCCGTGGAAGAGCTCCAGCCATAGCCGGAAATATGGCCTGCAGCCAAGGTAGCACTCGCTGAAGGCGACGAAGATTGCCAGCTGCTCGATGCTGTGTGGACCAAGACCAGAGGGCTAGATCACGTAGTATGCGCAGAAGCGGCGGAAGAAGAGCGAGGTAGGGAACCCTAATCCCCTCTCAAGATGACTGGTGAAGCAGATGAACTCGCCAGGTCGCGGTTTCGGTTCGGTCTCGGAGGAGGGGGGAACCCGCCAATTCCCCTTGCGGAGCACCCCGGCGTCCTCGAAGGATCTAAGTTGGGCCGTGGTGCACTTGGATTTCCCCCATGAGCCCTTGGGAGGCGCCATCGAGTGAGAAGTGGAATTGCGCAACGCGGGGAGAGTAAGTCGGGAGGAAGCAGGAAGGAAGAGCAAATGAGGAAGGATGAAGAATGCGAAGGAGGATTACGAAGCTGATCCATCACTCCCCTTATATGGGAGGCGTCACCCACAAAAATTGGGATAGCCGTTACTCACGGTAATTGCGCCGTAGTTACCGTTGGAAATTCCAACGGATAGTTTGACCAGATTTGACGGTCCAAATCCTTTGGTCTGCTCGCCACCCGCCAGTCTCTCCTCTCGTCAAAACGGCGACTGGGCGGCAGTGATGTTCATTGAAGTGACGAATGGAGCTATGGAGAAATTCTCCTCGGTTCTAATAAAGTCCATCGCCGACTCGACTGGACGCCCAAATTGGGCTCACCTACTTTGAACGCCAAAAGGACGCCCGCGCCCGCGTCAACGATGGCCTCAGCGACTACTGATGGGGATATGCCAAAGAGGGTATGCCCAGCGGAACGTTCCAAGTGGGCCGAAAGGCCTGCGAGTACGTCTGGAGGATAGCGACTGGACCGTGAAGGAAGGAAGGGCCCATCGACTGGCGAGTGGAAGCCCAGAAGCGTAGCAGAAGCCCAGTCGGATTAGGTCAAAAGCCCCTGGATCCTTATCCTGTTCGGGGACAGCTTGTAAACCCTAGCGAGGTGCTTCATATATAAACCTCCCTAGGGTATCTTGGGACCTTACGTTCCATCATACACCCCCTCAAGCGACTCGCTGCCTAGCGCCGAGCTCGCCACCCCTGTAACTCACTCTCTCATAATCTAATCTAGCAAGAGTAGGTCTTTACCCTCCGGGGGGCCGAACCTGGGTAAACCCATGTGCATCCGCCCCCATCTCGCACCGCAGATGGCCGCCAACTCTTCCTCACGAAACACTCGATCGCTGCCTATGGCAGCGACTGCCGTGGCCATTTCCACGACAGTGCCCATGAGAAAGCCCTCGAGGTTGATCTAAAGTCACTATAGGCTCCTGGAATCAGGCCTCATTTTGCTGCCATAGCGACGATACATACACACAAATGTTATCATGTGATGATAAAATATTAATGTCAATCAAGGTGACATTAGTAAGTTGCAAAGGATTTGGGATTGTAAAGTACAGACCCAAGACTCAACCTCTTCCATGAGCAAGCATGTTCAGGGTACCAGATATATGGTGCCAATGATTAAAGAACAAATGTAGCTAGTGTATTTGTACTCTAGTGCAAGTGGGAGACTGTTGGAAATATGCCCTAGAGACAAATAGTTATAAGGACTATTATCATTTTTCATATAGTTTATGATTAAGTTTTATACAATGCTATAACTGTATTGAGTGAAAACATCAATACAGTGTGATACACACACAACCAGGGGTTCCCAGTGAAACTCTAGTCACTGGTTCATTGGTCAACATATGATCATGTTTCCTGATCATGTGGCATTTATGCCAGTTGGAAATGAAGTCAACTCATTCTGAGAATGACATGATGAACCAATACCCAACCTAAACATCGTGACCCGATCATGTCACGAAGTTCAAGTTACGATGATTAGAAATGGATCCTCGTAGACTATTCCTTACACCGTGAGGCTATATCAATCACTGTCTCCCGAGAGTGCTTAGATAGCATCAAGCACCACTTGGTAATACAGTGGTTATAAAGGTGTGTTCGGGTAATCATATGAAACCGTAGAGGCAATATATGTCAAGAGCAGGATTTGTCTGTCCATCTAACGGGAAGATACTCAAGGGCCCAGTTGGAGAGGTTATATCCAATAGCTGCGTAGCGTGTGATTTGATCACGGGGATATCACTTTTCGGAACGAGTCAAGTAGCATTGTTCGGTAATGAGATTGAACACGACGTGGTGATGTCATTAATCAGATCTCGGTCAATGCAAGTATCGAGAGACAAAGGGAATAAGACACGACTGTCCTGATTCAAACGATGAAAGATCTTCGTAGAACGCACAGGGGTCACATGGCCATCCAGGTCCCTCTGTCTATCATTGGTGCGGGAGTGTCCCGACCATATCTAGAGTGTTCCCGAACCGTGGGGTATCACGCTTAAGGGCTTAATGATGCTTAGAGAGTGTTTATAGGATCGGTAGAATCGCCGAAGAATAGTAGAGAGAAAACTGAAAGGGTTTCGGTAAGTTCGGAGGATGTCCGGAGTGGAGGTGGAAGGTGTTCCATAGCCACGGAGGTTGAATAATATGTGAATGAATGTTAAATATTTATTTAATCATTTATTCATAATTGTTTAATAAAAGAGAAAATCATTTAAAAGGTCAAAAGGCTTAATGGGCCAATTCCTTGAGGGGAGAGGGCCCATTAGGGAAAGGAGAGAGGGAGAAGGGACAAGGGGGTGGCCGGTTGGGCCTAGCCCCCCCACGTGGGGCCCACTAGGGCCGGCCGGCGGCTGCCCCTCCCCCTCCTCTCCTTAGTCCTACCCCGGGACTTTGAGGGAGGTAGTACCTCCCCTACCCCTATATATAGTGAGGGTATTTGGCTAGATAAAGACACCGAATAATCAATAAAGGTCTTCTCACTTTTGGGAGGACCTCCAATTGATATTTTCTCTCTCTCTACCTCTCTCTCTCGTGACCGTGGTCCCAAGTTCGGAATGCGCGAACGAGAGACATCTTCACCGCGGAGCGCTGTCGCACTACGGGATTCAGATCCAGGAGCTCTACTTCCGCAACTGCCGCTGGATCGGGGAAGCAGGAGTCATCGTCAGGCACCGAACATGTGTAACTCCCCGCGAGGTGTCGCACTTGAGGCACTCAAGTCATTGGAGCTAAAGGAGCGCATGGACTTCATCACGACCTTGAGGTCGGCTTCGGCTCGTCTACATCAACCACGCTCTCCTGAGCGTTGACAACGCTTTTCGGTCTTCAAGGGTAAGTTCGCGAAAAGCCCCTCCTTTTACTGTATTACTAATAGATAGGTCCTGGCAACTTCAGGGGTTCAGGGGCGTAGGGTAAAATTTTATTGTTTTCATACGCGGAACCCCAACAGCCTCCGGCCGCCAAGATTGGGCCGCCAGACCCTTCGCCCCTGATGCGGCCATGGAACAGCTCCAGCCATAGCGGGAAAGTATGGCCTGCAGCCGAGGTAGCATTCGTAGAAGGCGACAAAGATCGCCAGCTGCTCGATGCTATGCGGGCCGAGATCCGACGGCTTGATCGCATAATATGCGCAGAACTGCCTGAAGAACAACGAAGTAGGGAACCCCAAGCCCTACTCCAAATGGCTTGGGAAGCAGATGAACTCGCTAGCACGTGGCTTCGGGTCGATCTCGGAAGATGCGGGGATCCGTCAATTCCCCTTATGGAGGACCCCGACGTCCTCAAAGGACCTGAGATGCGCCGCGGTGCATTTGGATTTTCCCCACAAACCTTTCGGAGGCGCCATCAGGAAGAAAGCCGGATCGCTTGGTCTGGAGAGTTTGGATCGAGGGAAGACAGAAGGAATGGATGCACAAGGATGAATAATGCAAGGAAGGATCTACATGACTGATCTGTCACTCCCCTTATAAAGGAGTGCTACCCGCCAATCTCGGGTAGCCGTTACCCGCGGTAATTGCGCCGAAGTTACCGTTGGACTACCCAACGGATAGTTTGACAAAGTTGATGGTCCAACTCCTTCACTTGACTCGCCTACAACTGTGCCCTATCCAGTCGGCAGGGCAGCAACTTGACAACGATTGCATTCGCCAAAGCAGCGACTGGAAGCCCGGTGGAGAATTTCCTTGGTTTCGGCAGAGCCCGGTGGAGAATTTCCAAATTGGACTCGCCTACTCCGACTGCCAAATGAACACCCACGTTTGAATCAACGATGGCCTCGGGGACTACTTATGGGGATATGCCAAATGGGGTATTCCCAACAGGACGTTCCGGCTGAGTCAAAGGTTTAGCGAATGGGCCTGCAGGACGACGACTAGAAGGTGACTGAGGAAAAGGCCTGGCGATTGGAGACTGGAGGCCCAGAAGCATACTCGAAGCCCAGTCGGATTAGGTCAATGCCTCCGAATCCATACCTTGTTCGGTTGTAAACTGTAAACCCTAGCGAGGTGCCTCCTATATAAACCTCCCTAGGGTACTCTAAGGGCTTATGTTCCATCATACACCCCTTTGAGTGACTCGCTGCTTTGACGCCGAGCCGCCACCCCTGTAACTCGCTCTCCATGAATCTAATCTAGCAGGAGTAGGTCTTTACCCTCCGGGGGGGCGAACCTGGGTAAGCCCATGTGCATCCACCCCCATCTCGCACCGCAGAAGGCCGCCATCTCTCGCCCCCGATTCTATCAATTGCTGCATACTGCAGCGACTGTCATGGCCATTTCCACGACACCAGAGGATCTGGTTCAAGGTCAGTTTTCTGGCCCTGCCACCGGACCACTCGGTCTGGGAGCCAGTCCAACTGGTATGTACATTGAATCCTGTAGAACCAGTTCAAAAGGTAGTTCTCCCTCTCCTCTCTCTTTGGTGATGGATCAAGTGGGTGTATAGGATGTGAGTATGTCTTAGGAATTCATCCCCAACAAGCTCATCGAGAGAACCCCTCTTAATAGTGTGGAGTTCCCAAAGACTCATGTTACATAATAAAGAAAAACTCCGGCACAAGGATTCGTTATCGAAATGGGGGGTGGGGGATCTCCGACGATCTTCCAACACAGAGTTGGACTAAAACCTGTGTAAGACAGTAGTAGGCAACATTAGTCTGCTCTAACTACGATGTCATTGTTAACCAAAAACAGTAGAGGTTACAATACCCTTTCAGATGCCCTTAGAGCTAAACTAAGTGCAACATTGGAAGGACTCTCTCTAGCGCTTAACTGGTGCAACCAACCACTAATCCTTGAGTTGGACTGCTTGGAGATAGTCAACTTATTACAAAAGGATGGCATGGATTGGTCTTTCTATACGACTATGATTGAAGATGTAAAAACCCTATCGAAGGATCGTCAAACCTGCATTATTCATGTGAAGAGAGCTCAAAACATTAGTAGCCATTTTATGGCAAGTTATGCTAGAACAAATTGTAGAATGGTAGTTTGGTTATCCTCCAGGCCAGAGGGCTTATCAGACACTTGCCTAGGGCAATGTAATAGTAATGCAAGTTTTATTCGCCAAAAAGAAGAGAAGAAGTCTCTATATACACTAGTGAAAAACGGGCCTCCAGTCCCGGCCCGTAAGGGGCTTTAGTCCGGGTCCTGGTAACCGGGACTAGAGGGGCGGGACTAAAGGCCCACCCACTAGTCCCGGCCCTCTTACCAGCCGGGACCAATGGGCATCCACGTGGCTGTCTCTGCGGGCGCTGGGTGCCCCCCATTAGTCCCGATTCGTATTACGAACCGGGACAAATGGTTCTCTGCCGCGGCAGAATTTTAGGCACTTTCTCTACCGCGGCAGAGAATTCAATTTTTATCCTTTTTTTATTTCAAAATAGTTTTCTATGCTACCACATACCGTATATGTTTGTGCATACATAAGATAACTTCTCTTAAGATCGAGCATACAAATATATACATGATAGTTACACATGGAGATCACAATTATCGGGACTAGAGCCCGTCTATTCAATTACACGGTCGGGGATCATCGGCGCCTATTCACACTAAATTCTCCAGCGTCATCTATCATCTCGTTCATCAAGAATCCTGCCAGTTCTTCAGCAATTGCTACTACGCGTTGATGTGGTAGGAGCTGATCCCGCATTTTCTCGAACTATATAAGAAAAGGAGATCAATATGAATATCAATCATGATAACAAAAAGTGACGGTAATAAAAATAATGTTATGAATGTATTGCTTACATCGACTCTATAATCATTCAGCTCACTGGTAAACGTGCGAATGAACTCGCAAACATAGAATCCACATAGATTCATCTTCGGTGGCTGCCTCGCACACTTTACAAGAATAGAATTCAATCAAAATAATAATCCAGCATCATAATTGTATTGAAACTAGAAGTAAAGAGATGCGCGTACTACTTACCGAGACCGGCTTAAACGTCAGCTTCTCACTAAAGTCACCCGTAACCGCACTCTTGAACTGGTTCCAAACCCTACCCGGTAAAGAAAATGAATGAGTTATTTATTACGTGATATCTTAGGAAATCAACGAAAGAGACCGATGTAGCGCGAAAATTACCTCTGGAGCATGTCCTGCATGTCCCTAAACATTTCCAGGGGTCTCTTTAATGGGTCCATGACTTCAACTCTTCCCTTATCAAGTTGAATGTCCATGAGAATCCAGTGGAAACTGTACACGTTTATATATACATCAGTAACTCATCAATTGCACTTAACATCGAGTAAGCAAAAAAGAATGTGTACAATAGAGTAAGACCCTCACGCAAAATTGTAAGGAAACAGTATGTGGTCACAGAAATTTTGCTCCGTTAGAAATCTTAGAAGGTTGTCCTGCGTGTCCTCGGGTTTTGTCGTTAGCGTCTGTACATGTATTTTATCTGGGTCAATGAACCCAACACTAAAGATTGACCTTCTTTTACATTCCATGATCTTCATTCTGCATAATATTAGAGTACAAAAGGATATAATTAGGATAATTACATGCAATGAACTGAACAACTTATATATAGACAATGAATTCAACAACTTACAGACAATAGCAACTCATGAGACTTTTGTCGAGGGCATCGAAAATGTATAACTAGAAGAGTTCTGGAAACTCAACATGGTCCTCTTCTTCTCGGAAGTAGTAGTCATGTGGGACTTTCGCCACGATCATTATTCTCTCCTGCTTTCCGGCTTCCAAGTACCATTTATGTAAACTCCGCATTTGTGTTGGCAGTTGTTGGAACTGCTCAAAGCTTACCAGAGGCTTCCCTGGGACATATGTAGGGACTACCTGAGCCTTGGGTAACTTGTCGTCCTGGGAACCTAGCAATTCCTCAACAGTCACATTCATAGAGGCCGCAAGCTTCGCAGCTTCTTCCATATTCTGTTGGGGAATGTCATGGGATACCACCTTGAGGGGTGGGGTCGATTTTTTGGCCTATTCCCTGAGCTGGGGGATGTCCTTTCTTTTCTCGGTTGCACTTTGACCTGATGATTTGCTCCCGCTTGCACTTCTACTTGATTTGCTCTTCTTCACTTCCTTCTGAAGTGTGCGTCGATATTCATCTGGCTTATGGTGCAAGTCATATTGCAATTTTGTGTTCAGAAAAGAAAGTCATACGCTTTTTGCTTCTCGGTGTATACCGGGGCGGGCTCGGGTTTCTTCTTTTGAAGCTGCGCAACACATTCGGCCTTTACGATCATGTCGGTTTCCTTGTCAGTACGATCGTAAGGTCTGATAAGAAGATTCTTATGAGGTACTCTTGGGAGGGGAGACATTTGTCGTTTTGGGCTCCTGCGTCGTTTAGTACTAATCGGAGGCTGCGGCGGAGATCAAGATGGACTCGGGCTGTGGTGGTCGTAGTCATGGGGTGGGCTTGTTGGAGGTGATGGAGGTGAAGGTGACATGCGACCACTCGGAGGCGGTGTTGGCTTTGGCGTCTAGCCTAGAAGCATGATGTTGTTCTTGTCCCATAGAATGATACCACCCAGTACTTCTCCGAGTGTCCTCTCACCTTCAGGTCCAGGGATGTCAAGCTCCATTGAGTCCCACCCCATTGCGATTTCATCCACATCAACTTTAGCATAGCCAGCTGGAATCTCATGGCCATGACAGCATGCGCCAGGTGGACAAGGTAAAGCACATCCGATCGCCACCTTGATGGATAGGTTCTTCACCTTCTGATGGAGCTCACAAGATGCCTGCTCCTTGATTCCATCCACGGGGTAGCCAGGGCCGCCATCTACCATACGTGCATCATCAGAAGGGACCTCCGATTCAGCCACGCTGCTTCTCCGCTGAGATGGCATGGCGGTAATATCGAGTACAGGATCTTGCAGGCGCGCTGCTCCTCGAAGTTTGTCAATCTGTTGCTGATGCATTCGAAGTGTTCCTAGCAACTCGGTGAACCTGTCTCCCTCCTCCTCCTGCCGTCGCCTCTTTGCTCTCTCTCGGCTCCTATAAGTATCTCTGTCTTTGGGAAACCCCATCTCCCACGTATAACTAGGGCCAAGGCCTCGTACACGTCCTCCGCGTTCGTCATTCCCGAGGACCTTTTCAGCAAGTCTTTCTCTCTATCGGGACGGAACTTTGTTGTCCCTGCTTTAATCTCCTTCACCACTTTCTGCCATGTATCCCGGGGTATCCTAATACTGTCACTACAAATAAGGTCCCTTGTACTTTCGTCATACTCACTCCCATGCCCAAGGAACCAATTCCTTGCCCTCAGATCCCATTCTTCGCGTATTGGTTCTAGAGTCATCCCTTTAGCAAGCAACTCATTCTCTTTAGCATCCCACTTTGGGATGGCAGCCGCGTAGCCCCTGGCCCTAGGTGATGGTGATATTTCTTCATCGCGGAATTTTTCTTGTTTTCTTCCGACATTTCCATAGCAGGTTGTGACTCCTTGTACTTCACAAATGCATCCCAGTTAGCCTGTTGCTTCGTTAGATAGCATTCAAATTTAGGAGTCTTCTTCGTCTTCTGATACTTTTCCATAATGCTTTATTCCAGTTCTTGAATAGTTCGGCCATCTTCGTAAGAGTCCACTGCTTGACTTTCTTCTTCAATGCAGCTGTGTCGGCATCATCCTCACATTCTGGCAGGGTGAAATGTGTCATGAGGTCATTCCAAAGACCCTCTTTGCACCTGTCGGTGACATACTCACCCTCTTTCGCCCCTTTGGTCTTATTCCACTCTCGAACGGTGATCGGGATGTGATCCCTAACCATACTCCGCATTGTTGTTTAAATACAGTTTTAGCCTTTTCGGGTTCCACCGGTTCACCCCGTGGTGATACCCGCGTAATTGTATAACGCGTAGATGCGTCCAACTTTTTGGCCGGGCCTTGTTTGGAATATTTTTTGCTCGATGTGGAGGCCTAAGAGAAGAAACATTCGTCAATTTATATATATATACAACTCAGTTAATGCATCTACTAATCACCAGACTTCATATATATACCTCGCCGTCGGCTTCTCCACCCGCGGAGCTGTCGGCTTCTCCACCACCGGAGCTGTCGGCTTCTCCTTGATCATTTTGGTCGACCTCCTCTCCCTCACCGGAGGGGTTCAGATAAATCGACGGAGATTCGGGTAGATCAACATGGGGGGTGTCGTTGATCATATCCTCGAGAATTTCTTCCTGTGCTAGGTATCTCTAGATTGGATCCATAGTTTTCTACAAAATGCACACAATAACATTTTTCATTCAATATTGCTACATAAAATAATACTAAACAATAATATGAACACGCAATTTGCTACAATAATACTAAACAATAGAAAAATTCTAGTGATGCCCTAACCCTAACCCTAAGTCCGGGGGCCCGCGAGCACTACCACATTAACCCTAAGTCCGGGGGCCGCGAGCACTACCACCCTAACCCTAAGTCCGGTGGACCGCGAGCACCACCACCCTAACCCTAAGTCCGGGGGCCCGCGAGCACTACCACCCTAACCCTAAGTCCGGTGGCACGCGAGCACCACCACCCTAACCCTAAGTCCGGCTGCCCGCGAACACCACCACCCTAACCCTAAGTCCGGCTGCCCGCGAACACTACCACCCTAACACTACTAATACTATACTACTAATATATTACACTACTAATATTACACTACTAATATATTACACTACTATATACTATATACTATAATAATATTACACTACTAATATATTACACTACTATATACTATATACTATAATATTACACTACTAATATTACACTACTATATACTATAATAATATTACACTATATATACTAGCTATTACATTACAAAAATAATATTACGATTCTACAAAAAAAAGAGGAGCCGCCGGCGCCTGGCCGGCTCGCGCCTGTGCCCGCTCGCCAGCTGCCAGCCGCCGGCCTCCCCTGCTGCGCGCGCGGCTGCGCGCCAATCTACTGCGCTCGTCGGTATTACCAGGCCGACAGGGATGACGGCGGCTGGAGAGGCGGTGGTGCGGCGGCGTTCGTCGGTGAGACGGTGGCGGCGCGGATGGGCAGCCTGCCGACGTCGTTTCGTCGTCCTAGACTAAAGGTCCCCCTCTTTAGTCCCGATGTGTGCCACCCACCGGGACTAAAGGGTTTTCGGCACTGCCCAACGCGCGCACGCCAACGCCACACCTTTAGTAGCACGCACCGGGACCAAAGGTCCTTTTTTCAAAAATTTCACCCCAGGGGCGCGCCTGTTTAAAAAAAATTCAATTAGTATATTTTTTAAACATTTGAATTTTACAGTTTTTGCATACTTATGAATTTGAGAACAATTTCAACATGAAAAGTTCTTAAATTTGAATAATTAATCCAAATCTATTTTCTGTTTTCTAAAATGATTATTCTAACTAGTGAAACTAATAACCATTTTGCCATTTTCAATTTAAAAATGCATTAACTATTATATTTTGCATATTTTTGAATAAGTGATTCAAATCAATTTTATGTTTTATAAAATAATTATTCTAACTAGTCAAACTATTAATCATTTTGCTATTTTCATGTGATTCTGACGCTCCGGTGGTCTTTGAATTAGCATATTTTTTAAACATTTGAATTTTACAGTTTTTGCATACTTATGAATTTGAAAACAATTTCAACATGAAAAGTTCTTGAATTTGAATAAGTAATCCAAATCTATTTTCTGTGTTATAAAATAATTATTCTAACTAGTGAAACCAATAACCATTTTGCCATTTTCAATTTAAAAATGCATTAACTATTATATTTTGCATATTTTTGAATAAGTGATTCAAATCAATTTTCTGTTCTATAAAATAATTATTCTAACTAGTCAAACTATTAATCATTTTGCCATTTTCATGTGATTCCGGATTGTAGCTCCTTTAGGGTTTAGGGTTTAGGGTTTAGGCTTCCCTCCTCTGACTTCCCGCCATTTCTCACTATATATATGTAGGCTTGGTCGTTGCCATAGCACATCTAGACTCATATCTGCCGCCTCTCTCCACTCTATCCCATGGCTTCCACCATACCACTAACCCAGGGAGGCGGAGATGGAGTCTTTCACGGGCTAGCAGGAAAATATTTTCCGAGGCGGAACTTCCGAAGATACCATAGGGCGTGTGCACCAAGGGCATCTTCGAGAAGTTCCGCCACGGGAGATTTCCCAACCCTTTCCTCCATCCATGGGGATGAAACTCTCCATCCATGTTGGCTTGTTGAGTTGCTTGTCATGGTGTATCGATGCTCCTTTTATAGGCACGGCGCCGCTTCTACTTTGTCTTCTTCCTCCGACAGGGCATCGTGCGCTACATGCTTTATCTCATCGAGCAGTGCGTCCACCCACGCGTCCTTATCCTACCGACAGCTTTAGTCCCGGTTTGAGCCCCCACCTGGTACTAAAGGTTACCCACGCGTCCTTATCCCACCGACAATTTTGTTAGATGACACAAAAACCACCTTTAGTCCCGGTTGAACCCACCAGCCGGTACTAAAGGTTAGCCACCCCCCAGATAAGGCCCTCCCAGATAAGCCTCCCCCAGATAAGGCCCCCCATCTTTTGTCCCGGTTTGAGCCCCCACCCGGGATGAAAGTTTCCCGCGCCACTGTGTTCCCGCGCTTTCCACTGGTTCCCACCTTTGTCTTCCCGCCATTTTTTCAGTATATATATGTACGCTTGGCCTCCATTTACATATCACATCTAGAATCATCATTCTCTTCCCATGGCTTCCATCGTATCTCTAACCACCCGGGAGGGGGAGGCGCTTTGCGCCTCGAACTACCCCTGCCCACCGGGCTACCGCGTCCCCACCGGCTAGATGCTGAGCGCCGGAGGCGTGACGATCCCTCCTGTCCCTCTAGGTGTGGAGCGCCGGATGGCCATCACGAACCACTACTACCTCGAGCTCACGCCAGAGCAGCGGAGGAATCCCAACTGGCATCCCGACTATTTCCCGACTTGGGAAGCCTTCTTCATCAATCGGCGTGAGCGGGCGCTTGCCAGACACGGGGAGGACGGCCCACCTCCTTCGAACTTCAACGAGGCCGGCCGTCGGCTGTGGTGGTGCAGCCGGACTCTCCAGGGTGTCATGGCCTACAACACGACCGGCAATAACCCCCGCCTACGGTACCCTAAAATCCAGCCCACGCGTGCCCAACCTTCAAGGTTCGACTATGGCGACCCCGACGACGACAGCGACGACGGCACCGGCGACTACGACGACTATAGTGGCGCGTATTACAGGGCTAGGAAGGAGCATGACTGAATCACTCCAACATTAGGCATGTTTCGTAATTTTTAGTTGTGCTATGTATCTTAATTTTCAGTTGTGTTATGTATCCTTAGTGTTTGTGGGTTCCTTCTCTTGTGATGGTTCCTTCTCTTTGGGTGATCACCTCCCGCGGCTCAGAACCCGGTCATCAACGTCTAGTTTGATTGAGCAAGATGTATTACATGAAAGGGGACCTTTATGTCTCAAATAAAAGGTTTAATACATTACATAGATTTATGTCTCAAATAAAAGGTTTAATACATTATTACACATCACCAACATCTAGTGTTGTGGTTTTCTTCTGCACCGTAGCCATGGAGAATCTTCATCATTTGACAGGATGCTTGGGTCAGTTTTCACTTTGAAGGGCGGAATTTCCTGAAACTTATTGTAATCTTCTGACATGTCTGTCTTGTCATCCACTCCCACGATGTTTCTTTTCCCTGAAAGAACTATGTGGCGCTTTGGCTCATCGTATTATGTACTCTTTTGCTTATCTTTCCTTTTTCTCGGTTTGGTAGACATGTCCTTCACATAGAAAACCTGATCCACATCGTTGGCTAGGACGAATGGTTCATCCATGTACGCAAGATTGTTGAGATCCACTGTTGTCATGCCGTACTTTTGGTCTACATGTACCCCGCCTCCTGTCAGCTTGACCCATTTGCACCGAAACAAAGGGACCTTAAAAGTAGGTCCATAGTCAAGTTCCCATATCTCCTCTATGTACCCATAATATGTGTCCTTCTGCCTATTGTCATATGTTGCATCAAAGCGGACACCACTGTTTTGGTTGGTGCTCTTTTTATCTTGGGCGATCGTGTAAAATGTATTCCCATTTATCTCGTACCCTTGGAAAGTACATATAGTCGAAGATGGTAACCTGGCCAACGAGTACAACTCATCTCCAACAGTGGTGTTATTCATGAGATGTGTCTGCAACCAATTGCCAAAATTCTTCTCGTGTTCCCCTTTAATCAAGGTTTCAGGCTTCCCCGGATTTTCGGAGCATAGAATATTCTTGTGTTTCTCGATATACGGAGCCACCACGGTGGAATTGTGTAGAACTGTGTAGTGTTCTTGAGTGAAAGAATGCCCGTCCCTACATACCATTGATTTCCTTCCTAGTGTTCCTTTTCCAGTCATCCTCCCCTCATACCGAGATTCAGGAACACCAATTGGCTTACGGTCAGGAAGAAAGTCAACACAAAATTCAATGACCTCCTCTGTTCCATAGCCCTTAGATATGCTTCCTTCTGGCCTAGCACGGTTATGAACATATTTCTTTAAGACTCCCATGAACCTCTCGAAGGGGAACATATTGTGTAGAAACACAGGACCGAGAATTCTAATCTCTTCGACTAGGTGAACTAGGAGGTGCGTCATAATATTGAAGAAGGATGGCGGGAACAACAACTCGAAGCTGACCAGACATTGGACCACATCAATATGTAACCATGATAGACTTTCTCGATCGATTACCTTCTGAGAAATTGCATTGAGGAATGGACATACCTTCACAATGGCTAGGCGAACATTTTCTGGTAGAATTCCCCTCAATGCAACCGGAAGCAATTGCGTCATAAGCACATGGCAATCATGAGTTAGGTTTTGAAATTTTTTCTCTCATATTTACTATTCCATTTATATTCGACGAGAAGCCAGACGGGACCTTGATACTGAAAAGGACTTCAAAAAAGATTTCCTTCTCTTCTTTGGTAAGAGCGTAGCGGGCAAGCCCTTGAAACTGCCATGGATGCTTGTCGTCTCGTCCTTTATGATGTTGCTAGTCCTCCCGTGCTGCCGGGGTATCTTTTGACTTCCCATACAAGCCCAGGAAGCCTAGAATATTCACACAAAGATTCTTCGTCAGGTGCATCACGTCGATTGCAGAGCGGACCTCATGCACTTTCCAATAGGGTAGCTCCCAAAATATAGATTTCTTCTTCCACATGGGTGCATGTCTGGTAATGGGGTCTTTCGGAACAGGTTGTCCTCCAGGACCCTTTCCAAAGATTACATCAAAATCCTTGACCATGCTAAATACATCAGCACCACTACGGGGGACAGGCTTCGTCCGGGTTTCTGCCTTGCCATTGAAATGCTTGCCTTTCTTCTTTAAGGGATGACTGGGCGGAAGAAAACGACGATTGTACAGGTACACATTCTTTCTACATTTATCCAGATATATACTTTCAGTCTCATCTAAACAGTGCGTGCATGCATTGTATCCTTTGTTCGTCTGTCCTGAAATGTTACTAAGAGCAGGCCAATCATTGATGGTTACGAAAAGCAACGCTTGTAGGTCAAATTCTTGTTGTTTGTGCTCATCCCACACACGTACACCTGGTTTGGCCCACAACTGTAGAAGTTCATCAACTAATGGCCTTAGGTACACATCAATGTCGTTGCCGGGTTGCTTCGGGTCTTGGATGAGCACTGGCATCATAATGAACTTCCGCTTCATGCACAACCAAGGAGGAAGGTTGTAGATACATAGAGTCACGGCCAGGTGCTGTGACCGCAGTTCTGCTCCCCAAAAGGATTCATGCCATCGGTACTTAGACCAAACCATAAGTTCCTTGCGTCATCAGCAAAGTTCGGGAAGTCTCTCTCGATTTTTCTCCACTGCCGACCATCAGCAGGGTGCCTCAACATCCCGTCTTTCTTACGGTCTTCCATGTGCCATCGCAACAACTTGGCATGCTCTTTATTTCTGAACAAACGTTTCAACCGTGGTATTATAGGAGCATACCACATCACCTTGGCAGGAACCCTCTTCCTGGGTGGCTCGCCCTCAACATCATCAGGGTCATCTTTTCTGATCTTATATCGCAATGCAGTGCATACCGGGCATTTATCCATATTCTCGTACTTCTCACCGCGGTAGAGGATGCAGTCATTAGGGCATGCATGTATCTTCTGCACGTCTAATCCTAGAGGGCAGACAAGTTTCTTTGCTTCGTACGTACTGGAGGGCAATTGGTTATTTCTTGGAAGCAGCTTCTTCATTATTACCAGCAACTTTTCAAATCCCGAGTCAGTCATACCAGTCTCTGCCTTCCACTTCAACAATTCCAGTGTGCTATCCAGCTTCTTCTGGCCATCTTTACAAGTTGGATACAGCAATGTGTTGTGGTCCTGTAACATCTGCTCGAACTGCAACCTCTCATTTTCTGTGTCGCAGTCTCGCCTTGCATCACTAATGACCCGACCAAAATCATCAACGGGCTCATCTGGTTCCCATTCTTCACCCCTTCTTCTTCATTATCTTCAACTGCAGTATCATCGTATTCAGGGAACATAGATTGGTAGTTGCCATCATTGTTCTCTTCTTCATCGCTGTCTTCCATCATAACCCCTCTTTCTTCGTACTTGGTCCAAACATTATAGCCGGACATGAAACCGGACCGAAGCAGGTGGCTCTGAATGACTCTTGAGGAAGTGTGAGTCTGCTCATTCCGACATTCAACATATGGACAACACATAAAACCATTCCGCCGCTTGTTCGCCTCGGCCACAAGGCGAAAAGAACGCACACCTTCTCTGTAAGCGTCAGAGCGTCGGTCACCGTACATCCATGGGTGACTCATCTGCATCATACAACCAGGCATATATATCAAACGCAATCACGATGCTTAAATTAGTACCGCACGGTCAAAACGAGAAAATAGTTGCTAACCTTTTAGGACACTTCAAAACAAAGAGGAGAAACCTTAAGTGTCGCTCTGGCACCTCATATCATATTTTGTCTTGTGTGAACTCAAGTGGCATCGCTCTAACATGCATTTCACCGAACACCTCTAGTGCATATGAAGAAAAAAAGTTAGCACAAAGTTATACCCACCTCTCACATAGGAAAAAAAAAGGAGAGAGTGGAGGGCTGGGTGCATATATATAGGGTCAGGCCATTAGTCCCGGTTTGAGATACAAACCGGGACTAAAGGTTCTGCCAGGAGCACGCGCGCCGGCCTAGACCCATTTGTCCTGGTTTGTATCTCAAACCGGGACTAATGGTTCCTTACGGATCGGAACAAAGTGTCTCGACCTCCTTGGGCCATCTGGTTCGGACCATTAGTCCCGGCTCCAGCCACGGCCGGGACTAGTGGCCCGAACCAAAGGCCTATTTTCTACTAGTGATAAGAGGGTAGTTTAGAAGAATTTGTTATGTTTCCGTTGAAACAAGTGATTACCTATCAAGAGATCTCTAAGTGCCCCCAAAAAAAGTTTCATCAAGTCGCTGACTCCACGTTGTCGTCCCCTTGAACCCGAACTGTGCTCGCCCTTGATCATTGCACTACCAAAAGTATTCGAATAAGTTCTGAATACGAATCGGTTTTTCCAAGAATATGAAAGACATGAATCATGTACCGTTCACGCAATGCAACTTAACTCACTGGTTCTATTGGGATTCATCATGCCGTGCATACTACCGTTTAGAACCAATTTATCGGCGGGGATGAGAAACATGGTTACTCGCCAGTGCCTAAAACTACCGTCTAGGGAGTTCAGCTGACGATTGTGAAATGACGCACTCGTTATGTTTTATGATGAAATGATGCTTACTTTGATGCTTGATGGGTGGCTATGAACTGTTCACTCAAACAAACTAAAGATGCATTCGAGTTGGACACCCCAGGAACATAGTTGTGGATCCCAGGCCCAGAAGTGCGGAGCTAATCCGCAGGCATCAAACCAACCACACATTTCCAAAACAAGCTACTACACGTTTACGTATCAGTTCTCCATGTACTTTAGGATCGATTCGATCCTAGGAGTACTCCCTCCGATCCATATTATTGTTCTCAACTTGTCTAGATTTGGACGTATCCAGTTAGTCTAAATACATTTGCATCTAGATAAAATTGAGAACAATAATATGGAACGGAGGAAGTATCTCATTTACTTCCATTTCATCGATCCGTTCTTTTCTTTTTTATGTTGCTATAAAACAGTTTACAAAGTTGACCTACTATGCCAGCAGCGTTTCGCCTAGTGTCGTTGCTGAATAAAGGGCGTAATGCTAGTGCTCCAAGACCACGTAGAAATTCTGCAGACTTTTGCAGCCAGTTGCCTGACAGAATGAATCGACCGAGCAGAGACAGATTCATTCCCAGAGGCATTGGCCCAACTGTCCCGATCGAATCTAACATTCCCATCCAAAAAACTATCCCGATCGAATCAAACGTGTATCGTGTTGGCCTTATCGTGTGCTTACTCAACTCTCGCTAACTGCCCCAGCACTTCTGCCTGGATCGGATTCGATCCGAATCCAGCAGCATACATAGGAATTGATTCCAAACAAGTTCTGCCCCTTTCCACCTGAATCTACCACGTACCATGCCTAGCTTACGCAGCTGGAAGCAAGTACTCTCTTCGTCTTGAAATAAGGGACTTGGATTTGTCTTGATTCGTGAGATACATGGCTAGCTGCTCGTCACCAAGGAGATATGTGGATCTACATCCGTATAACAAGCCAAGCACAAAATTCCAGATAAATATCACACACGAGACATTCACCAACATGTCATACTATATATTAGAAATACTAGCGAAGTGGGCGATGGCAGCGAATACCTTGCTAAGAAAAAGAAGAATCAGCAGGCCCCTTCTGTGCCTCAGACGACTCCTTCTCAGCCGATTTTTTAACCCCAATTTCAGCATATGGCGGTTTCACAGTCTACAGGTCTGGGGTATGCTGCTCCTGCTTCAAGTATGCCTCTGGTCGCTGTTGCTCAGGCACCTGTGGGTACGGCTGTGGACACTCCGGTACAGTCTGATGTGGGCAAGTCCATGAAGATTCTGAAATGTTGGAAGTGCTCTGGTGATTCTCATGCGTCCAAGAACTGCCCGGTTGTGCACTATTGTTTGGTTTGTAACAATTCGGCTCACCCCACTATCAAGTGCCCAACGTTGAAGTTGCCTAAGCCCACGATGATTGTTGCGGGGAATGGTACAAAGGGTACTCTTTTTAACCAGCTGCCGGACTGTATTTTTTAAGGCTAATCTTGCACCGAAGTGCACACCTACTGCTAAGGTGTTGATGATCGGTGCGTTGGTTCCTGCGGCTGTTATTGAGGCTCAGATGATGCGTATTTGTCCGCTCAGCACTCAGTGGAAATGGGAGGCGCTTCCTCATGGTGATGACGCTTTCCTTGTGAGTTTTCCCTCATTTGCGGATCTACAACGGGTTGATGGTATCCAGATGCCGGTTCCTTCTCATAATACTAGGGTTGTGATCAGCATTTGGGAGATGCAGGATATCCAGCCCAAGTTTATTCTGCCTCAGGTGTGGGTTCATGTGGAGGGGGTTCCCCATACTATCCGTCATTTCCATGGTCTTTGGGCAGTTGGTTCTCTGTTGGGTACGACTATGGATGTGGATTTGCCGACGCTGTATAGTCGCAACATTGTGCGTATTTGTGTGGCTATGATGAATCCTAATGCATTGCTGAAGTGTGTGGATGCCAAGGGTCCATACATTTGTACTACTGCTACCTTGAAGCTGAAGGGTTTTGATTTCACGTTCCGCTAGGAGGCTGCGGACTTTGTCCCTGATCCTGCTTTCACCCCTTTTTTCTGGAGGCATAAGGGGGATGATTTTGAGGATGATGGCACTGGCCAGAAAGACGCGGATTCACCTGCTGATGAGAGTGCTCCGCGGTCTCAAGGGAATCACATGGATGTTGATAACATGGGTGCCCATTCAGCTACGGGAGGCCCTCCCGTAAACAATGTTTCTTCATTACCTGTCTTTGCGGTTACTCCTTTTAACCCGCGGCCTCAGACTCCGTGGGGGAAAGCTATTGTGGATGCTGCACGTCGCTCTCATTCAGGCTTTCAGCGTCCCGGGGTATTTATCATTCCTTCGCCGGGGGCACGGGCCACTTCACCGATCTCTCTGCTACGGGCAGAGGAGGCCTGGCCTACTCCTCTCTCGCCGGCTCGACCTCCTACTCCTTCGCCGGCGGACTTTGTCGACTTGCCTGCTGAGGGGGTGTCTACTGGGGAGCAGACCGTCTCGCTCCAGCAGCCAGCTCGACCCACTCCTTCGCCGGTAGTCCTCGTCGAGCCTGCTGATGAGGCGCCTGATGGGGAGCGACCAGCCCCGCTCCAACAGAGGGCGGCTGGGGCTACTATTCCGCCGCCTGCCGGCCGTGGGCCTTCAGAGGGGCCGGAGCTGCTGGAGGTCCCTCTGGCAGTGGCCCCCTCTTCTTCGTTGGCTGGGCTCCTAGAGGCCCCTCTTTCGGAGACTATGACGCCGACGATGGAGGACGTGTCCGTGCCAGTCGTGGGGCCGGCTGTGGGGGGTCTGCGTCTGTTACACAGGCACCTGCAGTTGGCGCTACAGCTGGTGCTCGGAAGAAGACGCCATCGATGTTCCCAGTGCTTCGCACGAGCGGAAGGCACATGGAGGGCCACGGTGGTGCTTCTACGATGGACATGGATACTTTGGAGAAGGCCATGCGCAGAAAGGCTGAAAAGAACCTGGACTCTGGTGGTAATTTCGCATCTTCCAAATCTTTTATTTCTTTTCCATCTACTAGTATTTCTTCTAAGCTAAACTCTGTTGGTATTAGTCTAGGTAAGAATGCTAGTGATATTTCAATTTCTGCTAAGGTCTTGAAGCGGATGGAATTTGACCAGCTAACGGTTGTTCCTAAAGTTTTGACCTCTTATATTCCCTCTTACTCGGATGATGAGGATGCGGACCATTCTACGGATGGTCAGCTCCTATCTCATCTAGTAGGTGAAGTTCTGGAAGTTGGTTTGGATGAGGACAGTTTAAGCTCATTATATGAGCTCACTGCTTCTGGTCGCAAATCGACTTCTAGGAAAAAATTGTAATAAATCTCGTAAACAAGATCTTGCTCCCAAATCTATCATTAAATTCCAATGAATGGCATGTTTTTGAATAGCAGAGGTCTTCGAGACTTGGCTAAACATTTACACATTGCACTTTGTTTTAGGGAACACAATTTAGATTTTGTGGCTATCTCCGAAACATGTAGACGGGAATTCTCACAGAGTACACTGGACCACCTATCGGGTGGTTTAGACTTTGTGTGGCATTCTCATCCACCTAGGGGACGGTCAGGGGGTATTTTACTCGATGTGCGGGCGGATACCATGGACATATTAGCAGTTTCGGAAGGGGAGTTCCATATAAAACTTCATATCCGTAACAAGGCTGATAGTTTCAAATGGAGTCTGGTCGCAGTTTACGGTGCTGCCGAAGAGGCTTTCAAGGCTGAATTTCTTCGTGAATTGGTGAAGCTAGCAAAAGACAATCCACACCCTATTCTGATAAGGGGAGATTTTAATTTTCTTAGATTCCCACACGAGAAGAGTAGAGGCCGTTTTGATGATCATCGGCCTTTCCTTTTTAACGTTGTCATTGATAGTTTGGATTTAAAGGAAGTGTCGATGATTGGAAGACAGTTTACTTGGGCCAACTCTTTGCCTGGACCTACATACGAAAAACTTGATCGCGTACTCATGGACTCTGATTGGGAAGATCATTTCCCTCTAGTCACGGTACGCGCTCTCGAACGTATTGAGGCTCTGTCGGATCATGCTCCCATTCTGCTTACCACAGGGTTACCATCATCTTGCTCGGCTCGGACGTTCAAATTTGAACTGGGATGGCTAACACGAGATGGTTTCTAGGATATGGTGAAAGCGGTGTGGGAAAGACTGGTTGAGGGTGATACCCCAGTCCAGAGGTGGAATAATAAAGTGTGTATGACACGTAAACACCTTGGGGGTTGGGCAAGACACACAACCGGTATCCTCAAAAAAGATAAAATGAGGCTTTCTTCTATTATTGATGACCTTGAAGCCCTAGCAGAAACTCGGCTGCTAACTCCGCATGAAATTGAGCTCAAAAGCCAATCGAATGCGGAGATTGCCCGGTTACTGAGGGAAGAGGAACTCAAATGGTATCAATGTTCTAAATCGTAGTTTATCTTGCAAGAGGATTCGGATACTCGAAACTTCCACAGTGTAGCCAATGGCAGACACAAGAAGAAACGTATTCATTCCTTAATGCATGATGACGAACCGATTGAAGGACATGACCAGTTGAAATTTTATATTACAAGTTACTATAAAGCTCTATTGGGGGAACCGGATGAAGGTTCTTTCACTATGGATGAATCTCAAATAACCGATGTGCCCCAGGTCTCCGATGAGGAAAATAGCTATCTGACCTCTCCTTATTCTGAGGAGGAGGTCAAATTAGCCATTTTGCAAATGGAACATAATAAGGCACCTGGTCCTGATGGATTCCCAGCGAAGTTCTACCAAACCTTCTGGGATGTCATCAAAACAGATCTCCTCGCTATGTTCGGTGCTTTGCACCTGGGACAACTTGAGCTGTTTCGTTTGAATTTTGGTGAAATTATCTTATTACCTAAGGTTAATGAAGCAGAACGGATACAACAATATAGACCGATCTGTCTTCTTAATGTTAGTTTTAAGATTTTTACCAAAGTTGCTACTATTAGGCTAATTCTGTGGCTGATCATGTTGTTAGACCTTCGCAAACTGCTTTTATGCAAGGTCGTTGAAGGAAATATGCCCTGACAGGCAATAATAAAGTTGTTATTATGTATTCCTTATATATGATAGATGTTTATTTTGCATGCTAGTATTGTATTGATCGGAAACATCAATACATGTGTGTTTAATAAACAAAAAGGGTTCCTAGTTCTGCCTCTCTTATAGACTAGCTTGTTGATTAACAAGATGATCAAGGTTTCCTGATCATGGACATTGGATGTTGTTAATAACAAGGTCACACCATTGGTGGAATGATGTGATGAACATTCATCCGAAGTATAGCATTACGATCAAGTCATTATGTTTATATTGCTATAACATCATACAAAGTAATCTTTATCCTTAGACCATGAGATCATGTTAATTGCTAACACCTGAAGAGTATCTTGATAACATCAAACGTCACACCGTAACAGGGTGACTATAAAGATGGGTTCAGTACTACGAAGGTGTTATGTTGAGGCTCATGGATCAAGAGTGGAATTTGTCAATCCCGATGACGGATAGATATACTCTGGGCCCTCTCGGTGATATCACATTGAGATAGCTTGCAAGCAAGTGATGTGATCACTAGAATGTTATATCACGGGAACGAGAAAAGAGTGCATGTCGGTAACGAGATCAAACTAGGTATGGAGATACCGATGATCGAATCTCGGACATGTAATATATCGCGAGACAAAGGGATTTAGTTACAAGCGTTAAAGGTTCTCACGATCACAGAAGTCATCGTTGAATGTGTAGGAGTCAGTACGGATCTCCAGGTCCCGCTGCTGATTATTGATCGGAGAAGGGTCTCGATCATGTCTGCATTATTCATGAACCGTAGGGTGACACACTTAAGAGTTACCGGATATCATTTTGGATCACATATGTTTGAGACGAAAGAATTGCAAAGCGCGGGAATTGTTTCAATAGAAACCGGAAATTGTTTCGGGTGAAATTGCAGAAAGTGGTTCTGCATGTGATATTGAAATATTGCAAGGGGCTATATGTGAATGTTTGTTAATTAAAGTAATTAACAAAATTCTGAATAAATTTAATAAAAGAGTTTTATTAAATGAGAGAGCATTAAACTTGGAGAATTTTAATGCATTTAAAGTTGAGACTTTAAAAGGGAATGTGAAGAGGCATTTTAATGTGGAGGGGTTACCACCACATGAATGGGGGAGGTGAGGGGTCACCCCCCATGCGCCGGCCATGGAGAGAGGGGGTACCCCCTCCTCCTATAAAAGGCCACCCATTCCCTCCTTCATCCACACACCTCCTTGTGAAGGATCTCTCTCCCCCTCTAGAATTATTCCCCCATGGTCTCGGATTAGCGAGATACATGTTCCTGGTGGCATTTCGTCTGGAAGGAGTTGCTGCTTCCGCTAGATCGCTGGAGCGAGGAGGTGGAGGTTGTCCGGTGGCTTGAACGTGTGTGCGAGTGCGGATGCGCTGCTGAGTTACGGCGCTCGGACTTCCTCATGATCTTCAGATCGGCAAGTGTACGACTACATCAACCACAAGTTCCTACTCGTTAACAAAACTCGTTGTCTTCGAGGGTAAGTTCTCGTTGGATGTATGTCCACCCGTTGCTTTGTACCTAGTAGATAGATCTTAGCGTGTAGTTCACACCGTAGGAATTTTTTTGTTTTCTATGTTGTGGACCCAACAGTCGTAACATTCTTGATGGCGTAGTAACTTTGCATGAAACTGTTCATGAACTTCATAGGAAGAACCTGGACGTGGTCATTCTTAAAATAGATTTTGAGAAAGCCTACGATAATGTCAAATGGTCTTTCCTTCAGCAAGTTCTAAGGATGAGAGGCTTCTCCGCTGAATGGTGAAAGAACATTTCATGTTTTCCTATGTTTTGCGTCTTAGATAACAATACTATGGAGACTTTTCATGTGTGCTAAGTGTGTAGGAAGTTTTGAGGGGGGCCGGATAATCCGCCCCACCAAGGGCCGGATAATCCGGCCTACCTCATCGCTCAATGGTACCCAAGGCGCGTCGCTCGGTACCCGGTTGGATTTTCTCCCGGAAAATCTGAACTAGGGCGGTTTTTCCTCCCCAGGCCGGATAATCCGGGTGTCGCATGGGCTGGATAATTCGGCCCCCAGTTTTCGAGCAAAAGGAGCCAAGGTGCGTCGCTCGGTATCCGGTCGAATTTTCCACCGAAAAATCCGAACTAGGTGGTTTTTCTTCCCAGGCCAGATAATCCGGCCTTCGCATAGGACCGGATAATCCGGCCCCCAGAAGTTGATCAAGGGCAAGCTCGGCGCGACGCTCTGAGGGGGGGCGGTTTATCTGCCGGATATTCCGAGTCTGGGGCGATGTTTCCCCAGACCGGATAATCCGGCCCTCACTTGGGCCGGATAATCCGGCCCCCAAAGGTTGCAACAGCTGGCTTCTGAAGGGGGTATAAATACCCCTTCTTCCCCAATGTTCAGACTTCTTGATTCATTCGAAATTGACCATACTTTGTGCAAGAGCTCTCATTCTCGATCTCCCACTTCAACCACCCGAAGGTCTTGATCTTTGGTGGAATTTAAGGAGGAGAAGTTCATCATCATCATCATCATCAAGAATCAAGCGCTTCAACTCCTCTCCATTCACTTAGAGAAATCCTTGATCTAGTATTCTTGTCAATACCTAGATCTTGTTTATTGTATTTGATAAGTTTGTTTTTGTGGCAGCTTGTTGTCATTTTCGGGAGCCTCCAAGTTGTTGTGGAGTTGTTGCCCCGCTAGTTGTGTAAAGGCGTCGGTGCCCACCTCGAAGGGTACCTATAGTGGAAGGTGGATCCGGCCTGTTGTGGCGAGATCCATCGGAGAACAGGGTGAGGCCTTTTGTGGCGTGGTGGTCTTAGTACCGCCCACCCCTCCAACGCAGACGTACTTCCCTTAACAAGGAAGGAACTGCGGTCAAACAAATCCTGTGTCTCCGTGTGCTTCACTTCGGTTTACTCGTTCCTCTTCCACTCGCTCTTTACTCGCTAGTAGACAGGTTTGCATATAGGGAAATTCCACCCAATAGTTTATCTAGAGAATTTACCCTTTGTGCTAAGCCTAAAATTGAAAAAGAATTAAAAATTGGTGTAGCACCTATTCACCCCCCCCCCCCTCTAGGTGCCCATACGATCCATTTCAATTGGTATCAGAGCCCTGACTCTTAATTCGGGCTTAACCGCCTAAGAGTAGTATGGGTACCAAGGATGATGGAAATGAGGCTGTAGATAAGGTCACAATGGATGATCTCAAGTCATTGGAAAGAACCTTGTTGAAATCCTTTGAGGCCAAGATGGAGGAGATGAATCAAATGATTGCTTGCCTTACATCATCCATAGCCCCATCTCCATCCTCCTCTGAGGCTCCCACACCATCATCTAAGGAAAAGGGTAACACCAGATCCAAGGATGATGATGTGGAAGGTGAAAAACTAAATGGTTCCACCTCCAAAAAGGGAAGTGGTAAGGAGGAATATAGTGAGGTTCGCCACGTATATTCCCCCGACCCACCTATCCCTCATCCTCATATAAACAATAGGGGTGATCCACCCAAGCTCACTGCATCCTCTTTTAACCAATGGCAATTCCTAATGAAATATCATGTTTGCAGCTCCTCTATTGAATTGTGGAGGATTATTGAAGAAGGTCTTCATATTGGAGATCAAACCAATCTAACGAGAAGGGAAGTTGTGGATATCCAGTTGAATGCCACCGCTCTTCATATGATACAGCTGGGTGTGGGTCCCAAGGACATGCCACACATTGAACATCTTAACACAGCTAAAGAGGCGTGGGATGCTCTTACGGACCTTTTCGTTGGAAATGAAAGCATGAGAAGAAACATGTATGATTCCCTTAATAATGAAGCTGAGGGATTCTACATGTTGGATGGTGCAAACCATGAGGACATGTATAGAAGACTCAAGGGCATCGCAACAACATTTCGGAAGCATGGGGCCACTCACATTGATGATGCATGGATAAAAAGAAAGTATGTGAGTGCCTTAATGCCTTTCGAGCCAACGGATTTGAAGAGCCTGCAAGGTAGACACAACTACCATCAAATGACATCCAACGAAGTCATGCAAGAAATGGCATCATTCAGAGTGGCGGCAAAGAATGCTGAAGATGCCCGTGCTCGGGCCATTGGAATGCAAAAGGGTGTCAATGTGGCTCTCAAAGCCAATGTTGTTGAGCAAGAGGAAGATGAAGGAGCTTTTGAGGGGGTATCCTTGGACTGCCCCGATGAGGTCAAACGTGCTCATGGTGAGTACATGGCATTCTATGAAAGGAACTTTTGGAAGGACCCTGCCAAAGCCAAGTCTGAACTTGAGCGCAAGAACGGGTCAAATGGAAGAAGAGAAAGTGGCCCAAGATTGAGAACTTGCTTCAACTGTGGAGATAGAATACACTTTGTAGCCGAGTGTCCATATCAAAATAGAGAAGACAATGGTGGCAGGCTCATTCTTATAGAGAAATCTAAAGCTCCTAAGAAGAAGCCATTTATTAAGAAGAATGGCCCTTTCAAGAAGCAACCCAAGATTGTCCTTGTAGCTCAAGAGGAATACTCCTCCGCAAGTGAAGATGAAGAGGATGATGATAGTTCCCGTGAAGTGGCTGCTATAGCCACCACATCGACTCCCTCCTCTCTCTTCAACTCGCCGAACAAGAACGCCATTAACAACAATGCCACTTGTCTAATGGCAAGAGGATCCGAGGTATCAACTTCTAGCTCTTCATTTCCTAAGACTAACATAATTTTGGATATGGATGATCATGACAGTCTTGAAATGAAAGAAGAAGTTATTGCCTTGGATACTTTTTTCACTAACCTACAAGGTGAGCAAAAACTCCATTTTGATACTCTTATGAGTCAACTTGCTCAAGCCGAAGATCTCCTTGAAGAAAAGGGCAGAATTGAAAGAAAAGATGCCTTGGAGATAGCTTCTTTGAAGAGTGCCTTGGAAGAGGAAGAGGAAGCTCGAGTATCTTTGGAAGAAAGACTCGAATCCCTTGAGGAGTCACAAGAAGAAGCTGTATCTCAGCTCATTAAAGAACGTGACCATGCTCTTGCCAAGGTAAAGAAACTAAAGAAAGAAAAGATTGATTTTGGGGCTGTTCATGCTAGACTTTTGGAGAAGTTTGACAATCTTGAAAGTTCTCACAAGGCATTGAAGAGTGATCATTCTACTCTAAAAGAGTCTCATGACCAGCTCCAAACTCAATTGAAATGGTATGATGTGCCAAGTACCTCCACTTCATCCTTTGGAAAAGAAGATCTTGCAAGAAGTTCTCAACACAAAGGTAAAGGGGTTATTGATGAGATACTGAGCAGGCAAAGGACAAACAATAGTAAAGAAGGTCTTGGTTACATACCCAAGATAAAGAGCAAGAAAAACAAGAAGAAGAAGAAGAAGAAGAAGAACAAGACTGCTCAATCGAAGACTAGCAACATTACCAATGACAAGACTAATCATGATGGTTTTGCAGGGATCAACAATCCTAACTTTGAACTATATTGTGATTGTTATGGTGATGTTTATGCTAGTTATGTAGGGCCTTATGATTGTTACATTCCTTGGTCTATTTGGGTTCCCAAGACCCTTGTTACTAACATGAGAGGACCCATTGAAAAATGGGTACCTAAAACCAAGAAGTAATTTTCTTGCAGGGATATGCTGCCGGTGGTTCTAAATGGGTACTCGATAGCGGTTGTACGAGTCATATGACCGGAAGCAAGGAGATCATCATGGACATGCGGCCAAACCTTGATCACATTACCGTCTCCTATGGTGACAAGTCAAAATCTGAGGTATTGGGTCTCGGCAAAGTTGTGGTGGCTCACGATATCTCTCTCGTGGATGTCATGCTTGTTGAGACCCTGGGGTATAACTTACTTCCAATTCGTGCCCTTGGTAAGATGGGATTTGCAGTTTACATTGATGCTGATTTAGTCGTACTCTTGTGGAGCAAGTCTCTAAAAGTCGCTTTCGTGGGATATGTCGAAAACGACATGTACGTGGTGGACTTTTCAGGGAAAACCACTACAGGCCCGATGTGTCTTTTCGGAAAGGTTGATGCGGGCTGGCTATGGCATCGCCGACTATCCCACGTCAATATGAGAACTTTGCAAAGTCTCCATAAGGGTGGCCACATTCTTGGACTAAAAGAAAATGTCTCTTTTGCCAAAGATCGTGTTTGTAGGGCATGTGTTGAAGGGAAAATGCATGATTCACCGCATCGAAGGAAAACCATTATCTCTTCAAAAAGGATTTTGGAGCTCCTTCATGTGGACCTCTTCGGACCTCCATCTCATGCAAGCCTCGGTGGGAAGAAGTATTGTCTAGTGATTGTTGATGATTACTCAAGATACACTTGGGTTTATTTCTTCAAGTTGAAGAGTGAAACTCAACAAACTGTCATCGACTTCGCCAACGAGATTCAACAGCAACACAACGTCCCCATTCTGGCTATAAGGAGTGATAACGGCTCGGAGTTCAAGAACTACACCTTAAATGAGTTCCTAAGTGAAGAGGGGATAAGACATCAATATTCTGCTGCGTACACCCCTCAACAAAATGGTGTAGCCGAGAGGAAGAATCAAACTCTAATGGACATGGCAAGATCAATGTTAGCCGAATTTAAATCTCCATATAACTTCTGGGCTGAAGCAATCTCTACTGCTTGTCATTCATCCAACCGTTTATACCTCCGCAAGATTTTGGACAAGACTCCATATGAAATACTTACCGGTAACAAGCCAAACATCTCATACTTTCGGGTATTCGGGTGTAAGTGTTTCTTTCTTATTAAAGTAGTTCGTTTATCTAAGTTTGAATCTAAGGCTTTAGAAGGTATTTTTGTTAGTTATGGTGCCCAATCCCACACTTATAGAGTCTACAATAAGCTCTCTGGAACTATTGTAGAATCTTGTAGTGTGGTGTTCAAGGAAAATGACGGTTCCCGTGCGGAGCAAGTTGGTGTTTGTGATGCAGATGTGGAAATACCCCAAGATGCCATAAGAAGAATGGGCGTGGGATTCTTCCGCCACATTGAGGAACCCCTTGTGGCGGACCGGGAAGGACAATGCTCTACTCATATAGAGCCCTCATCTACACATACTCAACATGCTCCAACCACGGGGGCAACTCCTACACCATATCCATCAACTGCTGAAGGTCAAGATGCTCCAGAAAGCTCCAGGCCGGATTTTCTGGTTGACACCGGATTATCCGGCCACCCCGCTATAGCTGACAATGTTGCTCTTGTTGGAGAAGATTCCAACGCAAGCTCCAGGCCGGATTTTCCGGCTAGCCCCGGACTATCCGGCCCCTCACCAGTTCAAGCAAGTCCCAGGCCTCCTGATGAAGCTGCTGCAAGTACTCCCAGGCCGAATTATCCGGCCTCTCCATCGGCCGGATTATCCGGCCCTGACTCTCCAGTTCTGCAGCCTCCTATTACGGCTACGGATTCACCTCAAGGGCATGCGTCTCCACCACCTGCTACTGATGTTCCAGTTACTGATCAAGGCGGAGAAAATGCTTCCAAAGAAGACTCAAGTGATGAATTTCCTCCTCCAAGAGACAACAAACTTATTGAACTTCGTCGCAAGGCTCGGTCTGATTGTAACCTTGAGTTGAGGGGTCACATTCTCAACAAGGTTGTTGGTGATCTTCGACGAAGGGTTTCTATAAGAAGAGAATTGGCCAGTTTTGGTGAGCATCAAGCTCATATCTCCATGGTGGAACCTAAGAAGGTCTTTGAAGCCCTTGAAGACCCAGACTGGGTTATTGCTATGCATGAAGAATTGAATAATTTCGAGCGCAACAAAGTTTGGAAACTCGTGGAGAAACCCAAAGACTGCCGCAATGTTATCGGCACCAAGTGGATTTTCAAGAACAAACAAGATGAGAATGGCATTGTTGTGAGGAACAAGGCAAGACTTGTGGCACAATGTTACTCCCAAGTTGAGGGCATCGACTTCGGCGAGACCTATGCTCCAGTGGCTCGCCTTGAGTCCATCCGTATCCTACTTGCTTATGCTGCTCATAACAATTTTAAGTTGCAGCAAATGGACGTCAAGAGTGCCTTCCTTAACGGTCCTCTACATGAGTTGGTATACGTAAAGCAACCCCCGGGGTTTGAGGATCCTAACTTTCCGAACCATGTCTACAAACTCGATAAGGCACTCTATGGCCTTAAACAAGCCCCACGTGCGGGGTATGAGCACCTTAAAGAGCTTTTGTTAGATCGTGGCTTCAAAGTTGGGCAAATCGACCCCACTCTTTTTACTAAGAAGGTTAAGGGGGAGCTCTTCGTATGCCAACTATATGTAGACGATATCATCTTTGGTTCTACTAACAAAGCTTTTAACGATGAATTTTCAAAGCTTATGACTGACAGGTTTGAGATGTCTATGATGGGGGAATTACGGTTCTTTCTTGGATTCGAGATCAAGCAACTTAGAGAAGGAACCTTTATTAATCAAGCAAAGTACATCCAAGACATGCTCAAGAGATTCAAGATGACGGATCTAAATGGTGTCGCCACTCCGATGCAAACAAAGTGTCATCTTGAACTTAACCCTCATGGTAAAGATGTGGATCAAAAGGTATATCGGTCCATGATCGGATCTCCTCTTTACCTCTGCGCATCTAGACCCGATATTGTGTTGAGTGTGGGAGTGTGTGCAAGGTATTAAGCAGCTCCTATAGAAAGCTAGTTAGTGGCGGTCAAGAGGATCTTTCCATATTTGGTTCATTCCCCCAACTTTGGTCTCTGGTATCCCAAGGGCTCCAATTTCTCTTTATGTGGTTATACTGACTCAGATTGGGCTGGTGATAAGGATGATCAGAAATCCACTTCTAGAGCTTGTCAATTCTTGGGAAGATCTCTTGTATGTTGGTCCTCCAAAAGCAGAATTGTATATCTCTCTCCACCGCCGAAGCTGAATATGTTGCTGCTGCCAGCGCTTGTACTCAATTATTGTGGATGAGGCAAACTTTAAAGGAATACGGTGTCAATTGTGAAAAAGTGCCTCTTTTATGTGATAATGAAAGTGCAATCAAAATTGCGTACAATCCTGTTCAGCACACTAGAACGAAGCATATTGAGATTTGGAATCATTTTATTCGAGACCATGTTGCTCGCGGCGATATTGATCTATCCTTTGTGAGCACGAAGAACCAACTGGCGGATATTTTTACAAAGCCACTGGATGAAGCAAGATTCTTCTATTTGAGGAATGAGCTAAATATCATTGATTCCGGGAGCTTGTCTTGATTACCCATGCACTCACTCGTACATCTCAATCCTTGTTTGGTCCAGGTGTGGGCATGGATATAGGGGGAGTGTGGTTCTAACTCGTTGGGCTAACCCTCCCCCCATAATGCCAAAAGCAAGATAAATCATTTCTCTTAATATCATTTTGTGATATGTGAGCTTATTGATGAGTATTGGTCGTGAACCCAAGATATATCTTCGCGGTGTCACACCATACACTCCAACAAGGTGGCTTCAGCCACCGCCCTCTCCCTTGAGGAGAATTGGATCTTTTTGGATGTTATTTTCTCTCTCATGTTCTTATGGGAATCACACTCACTCTTGGCTTTTATTTGATTTGGATTTTGCAAGTTTGAGTGTCTAGTACCATCTCAGTTTGGCTCTCTTAATCCCAAGCCTTCCCTACCCCTAAGCCATCTATTCTTGCACAGAAGTCCCTTGTACACCTTGTGGGGGTGTTGTTTGGGGACGCGCGGGCCTGGTTCTGTGTGTAACAGAATACCAGATTTGTGGCCGGATAATCTGGCCCAAGTGTTGACTGGATAATCCGTCCCTGTCGGATTTCATCTTAAAGGGTAGGGCTCGGGGGGAAGGGCTCATAACAAGCAACACTTCTCCCCCAGCCCTCTCCTCCACCATAGCCGCCGCCTGCCGCCCCTCACCCTCCCCGGAGCCTCTCCGGCCACCAGATTTTCCGGGCCTCCCCGGATCTTCTTCTCCGCGCCTCCGGGTACCTTCTCCTCCGCGTTCTTCCTCCAATGAGTGAGGGTAACTCCCTCTCTCCCCATCTTTGGCTAGATGTGCATCTTGTTGGGTGGAACGTTGTCTAGAAGGATGTGTTTTCACATAGAAATCATAGTCTTGCAGTTTCTAGGCCCGATCTACTTTTTTGCATGCAATCTAGGTGAAATTGAAAATTCCTGCTAGGGCCGGATTATCCGCCCCTAGCCAGGCCGGATAATCCGGCCTGACAGATTCGATTCTGCTTCAGTTTCACTATGGAGTATGCATTGAGTAGTTTTGTCCTATGAACTTTTTGACTACTTTTACCATGCTCTCTCCTGGACTTGTGTGTATGCTTATCCCCTTGCTATCGCCCTTATTCTCCTCACAGGTGGTTCCGGTGTTTCCAAGACCTACAAGCGTCGTCCTCGCGCCAAATACTTTTGGGACGACGGACAGGGTAACTTAGTGGACGAAGTTGAGTTGAGGAGGATGAAGAACGAAGAGAAGCGCATGGCTGAACAAGCAAAGAGGACTAGGAAGGGGGTGTCCAAGAGGAAGGGCAAGGAGCCCAAGATCAACTACAGGACTTTGGATGCGGTCTCCTTTTCCGCCATTCGTCACCGTGACTTGTTTGCTGAGCTGCCTCGTGATGATGAGATGGGGGATACCCGTTTTTAGTGTGCAGAACAGAAGGGGATTTATGAAGACATCTATGCCAGGCTGAACATTAGGCCTATGCACCCACTGGTACTTGCTGATGCTTTGGAGAAGGCGCATCTTGTGGATGCGATGTATGTGGCTGAGAGGATGGGGATGCACCATCTCATGTCTCTTCAGTGCTCCTTTGACTCTGAGGTGGTGAAGCAATTCTTCTCCACTTTGGTGATTTGTGGGGATGAGCGTCGCACTATGAAGTGGATGACTCATGACAGGCCAATGACTGCTGATTTTCACGTGTTTGCTGAGGTTCTGGGGTACTCCTTCCGCAGCAGGGATAGAGCCAGTGGCCACCGCATCATCACTCAGCTGAAGCCCAACAAGGTTGCAGCTCTCTCTCCGTGCACCATGGTATTGTCGGTACTATGGTTGGTCTTGCTCCCATCTATGCTGTATTAGTGGGTCTCTTCCGTGACTCTATTACACCGAGTGGGGGCAACAATGACAGCATTCGTGGTCACCTTGTTTAGCTACTTAAATTTTCTCATGAGGTTGCCTCCTGCGAGGACAGGTCAGTGTAGTACAAGCTGGATGTCATGGACTTCATTTACCATGAGCTGTGTGATGTTATGTTCAACCGTCTGTCCATTCCCAATGCGCCCTACATTATGATGCTCATCCGCCACCTGCTTCCTGCTGAGGAGTTCCACATTGACTCGGTGCACAAGGCCAAGAAGATATACAACAAGGTTCGGAAGACCTCTCACCCCTCCTCTGCTCCTGAGGGCCTCATGAGGGATGCTCGCATGCCCCCTGTGCCTCCCGTGGCCCGTGAGATCAAGCAGCTGAACTGGTTCCAGCGTCACATTCTCTGCATGGGCGTGGACACACGCAAGGGTCAGTACGAGGCATACAGGCAGTGCCATGAGTTGGCTCACTCTCAGCAGCTCATTCTCCACCACGTGTCCGGCGCTTCGGGTGCTCCTCCGGCTCCTACACCTCCCACTCCATATGCTCGGTGGAACTCTTCCTCCGGGCTGAACTATGGTGAGATGGAGCGTCACTTGTTCCCCTCTGCACCCGCTGCTGATGATGAAGATGAGGAAGGTGACACTGAGGAACTTGAATATGAGGATGAGGAAGAGAATGAAGACGAGGACGAGGACTATGATGAGTGATCCCATGGGGCGCTAGCATCGCTCTTCTCCCTTTTTGGTGTCTCGATGCCAAAGGGGGAGAAGTAGTTCTATTAGGTTGTCCGTGGATTTGCATGGGTCGGGCATAAGCACTTGCACATTTCTATTCGTTATTTCTTGCTTATGCCCATTTAGCGTTGAACTTTAAATTTGTGATTTGTGGTTGTCTGGATTATGCTATGCCTATGGACTTCATATCATGGATTATGCTTATGGATCTATCTATTCATATCCTATTGCTGGAGGTATATCACGGAAGGCGCGCTTATATTGGTTATCCGGTAATAATTGTGACTTGTGTCAAGGATGCCTATTCTCTACTTCGGTGGTATGTGTTTTTGCTCATATGTCTATGGAATAGATTCACCTATGTGTGTGCATTTGTATTCCAATGCAAAACTCTATTATGCACACATTGAGGGGGAGTCTCTTTCATAAGTTATCTTTGTTTGTCTTGTGTCTTTCTCCTGCAAATCCTGGTATTGTCATCTAACACCAAAAAGGGGGAGATTGAAAGAACATTTCATGTTTTCCTATGTTTTGCGTGTTAGATAACAATACTATGGAGACTTTTCATGTGTGCTAAGTGTGCAGGAAGTTTTGAGGGGGGGCGGATAATCCGCCCCACCAAGGGCCGGATAATCCAGCCTACCTCATCGCTCAAAGGTAGCCAAGGCGCGTCGCTCGGTACCCGGCAGGATTTTCTCCCGGAAAATCCGAACTGGGGCGGTTTTTCCTCCCCAGGCCGGATAATCCGGGTGTCGCATGGGCCGGATAATCCGGCCCCCAGTTTTCGAGCAAAAGGAGCCAAGGCGCGTCGCTCAGTATCTGGTCGGATTTTCCACCGGAAAATCCGAACTGGGGCGGTTTTTTCTTCCCCAGGCCGGATAATCCGGCCTTCTCATAGGACCGGATAATCCGGCCCCCAGAAGTTGATCAAGGGCAAGCTCGGCGCGACGCTCTGAGGGGGGGCGGATTATCTGTCGGATATTCCGAGTCTAGGGCGGTGTTTCCCCAGACCGGATAATCCGGCCCTCACTTGGGCCGGATAATCCGGCCCCCAAAGGTTGCAACGGTTGGCTTCTAAAGGGGGGTATTAATACCCCTTCTTCTCCAACGTTCAGACTTCTTGATTCATTCGAAATTGACCAGACTTTGTGCAAGAGCTCTCATTCTCGATCTCCCACTTCAACCATCCGAAGGTCTTGATCTTTGGTGGAATTGAAGGAGGAGAAGTTCATCATCATCATCATCAAGAATCAAGCGCTTCAACTCCTCTCCATTCACTTGGAGAAATCCTTGATCTAGTATTCTTGTCAATACCTAGATCTTGTTTATTGTATTTGATAAGTTTGTTTTTGTGGTAGCTTGTTGTCATTTTCGGGAGCCTCCAAGTTGTTGTGGAGTTGTTGCCCCGCTAGTTGTGTAAAGGCGCCGGTGCCCGCCTCGAAGGGTACCTATAGTGGAAGGTGGATCAGGCCTGTTGTGGCAAGATCCATCGGAGAACAGGGTGAGGCCTTTTGTGGCGTGGTGGTCTTAGTACCGCCCACCCCTCCAACGCAGACGTACTTCCCTTAACAAGGAAGGAACTGCGGTCAAACAAATCCTGTGTCTCCGCGTGCTTCACTTCGGTTTACTCGTTCCTCTTCCACTCTCTCTTTACTCGCTAGTAGATAGGTTTGCATATAGGGAAATTCCACCCAATAGTTTATCTAGAGAATTTACCCTTTGTGCTAAGCCTAAAATTGAAAAATAATTAAAAATTGGTGTAGCACCTATTCACCCCCCCCCCCCTCTAGGTGCCCATACGATCCATTTCAAATGGCATGCTTTAATCAATAGCTTTGTGGTCGGAGGTAGTGTTGCCATCAAAGTCAATGACGATATTGGTAGCTACTTCCAGACTAAAAAGGGGCTAAGACAAGGAGATCCATTATCGCCAATGCTATTCAATATAGTGGCTGATATGCTCTCCATCTTGATTGAACGCGCCAAATCAGAGGGCTATATTAAAGGTGTGATTCCTCGTCTAGTGGATGGTGGTTTATCTATACTTCAATATGCGGATGGTACAATTCTCTTTATGGAACATGACCTCGAAAAGGCAAAAACCTGAAACTTATACTTTCAACTTTTGAGCAACTATCGGGATTAAAGATTAATTTCCACAAGAGTGAATTGTTTTGTTTCGGTGAGGCTCAAGAAGCGACTAGTCTTTATAATGAACTGTTCGGTTGTAGCCACGGTGTTTTTCCGATCAAATATTTGGGCATACCGGTACATTACCGCAGGCTTACAAATGCTGAATGGAAAATTGTCGAAGAAAGACTACAACTGCGTTTGAGCAGTTGGAAAGGTAAATTATTATCCATAGGAGGAAGATTGATACTCATAAATTCAGTACTCAGTAACATGGTACTTTATATGTTATCTTTCTTCCAACTACCAAAAGGCGTCTTGAAAAGGTTAGATTACTTCAGATCAAGATTCTTTTGTCAAGGAGATGACGAGAAGAAGAAATATAGACTGGCTAAATGGAGTGTGATGTGTCGTCCCAAAGAACAGGGTGGGCTTGGTATTCATGATTTGGAAATCAAGAATATGGCCCTCCTTAGTAAATGGCTCTTCAAGTTATTAACTGAAGAAAGGATATGGCAAACTCTTATTAAAAGAAAATATGTTGGATCAAAAGCTTTGTCCCAAATGGTTTGGAAACCGAGAGATTCTCACTTTTGGGCTGGCCTGATGGCGACAAAGAAACATTTTCTTTGATATGGCACATTTTCTATTAATAATGGGTCTCACATAAGGTTTTAGGAGGATAAATGGCTTGGTCATGCTACCCTCCAAGAACAATATCTAGCATTGTATTCTATTGTTCGCTATAAGGGGGAGACAATTGCTAATGTATTGGAATCTTTTCCACCCAATATAACGTTCATAAGGGATTTAACTGGTCTCAGACTTGACTCTTGGATCATGCTGCTACATAGATTGGCGCAGGTCCAATTGACAGATGAGCCAGATGAATTCCAATGGAATCTAACTGAGAATGGTTCTTTCTCGGTTAGCTCTTTAGACAATGCTTTAACTCAGCCAGTAATACCAGTTTTAGAAAATAGGATGATATGGAAGATGAAAATACCTCTTAAAAACAAGATTTTTGCTTGGTATCTTCGTCGTGGAATTATCCTTACAAAAGACAACCTTATTAAGCGTAATTGGCATGGGAATCCGAACTGCGTGTTTTGTCTCCACAATGAGACAATCAAACACCTGTTTTTCCAATGCAATTTTGCACGGTCTATATGGTCAGTCACCCAAGTAGCTTCTGGCTTGTCTCCACCACGTAGTATTACCAACATTTTTGGGAATTGGTTACATGGTATAGATAACAAGTTTAAGACACTTCTTCGGGTTGGAGTGATGGCATTAATTTGGTCGCTATGGCTATGTAGGAATGATAAGGTTTTAATGATGTTAACTATTCCCTTCTGCAGGTTATTTACAGGTTGACGCATACCCTTTGGGCTTGGTCGGTGCTACATCATGTGGAGCTACGAGACCTTTTTTTGGAGGTGTGTACGAGGCTGGAGGATACAGCACGGGACCTATTTACTAGACATGGATGGCAGCATAATCTTCGGATCGGTCCGCCTCTAGCTCCTTTAGCGTAGCTGCATTTAAACATTGCTTTTGTAACTCGCTATCGAGTTTTATTTTTTTGTTTGGACTCGTTTGGTCACTTTGTCGGCTGTGTGCATCCTAGCTATGCAGAGGCCGGGTGTAATACTTAAACTTTTGAGTAATAAAGCACCTCTTATCGAAAAAAATTTGGAGCCATCGTCTCGGAGGGTCTACATGTGGATACATGAGCGCATTTCTATTGCCGATTGTGTGGTGGATATCAGGGTGACGGCCTCAGAAGGTTGTGCATGTGCGTCGAGGCGGTGACCTCGTGACTCGTCGCGAGTGGTGGTCCTATGAGGTGGGGTTGTGGCTCATCATGGCTTGGGCGGCATTGATGTGCCGCTAGTGCGGCGGTTTTGTCAGCTTGGTCGACACGTCCTAGATGGGACGATTGGGCTTTATGTCAGGAAGGAGACATCGAATGAGTTGGTGCGATGGCAGTGGTCTATGGCTTGTTGCCCTTTGTAGCTTGGGTTGCGGGTGGATGGTTTGTGCGGAGTTGCATCTCGGGAGTGAGCGACGGTAATGTCGCGGTGGTGGTCTTCGCGCGACAGAACAACGAAAAATCAGAGCGGCGGCTTCGAGAGTTTGTCAACTTTGAGGGTGTTTGACCTTGTGTCGTATGGGCGATGAAGAGACTCTCGATCTTGGTTGGAGTCGAGTCGAATACCACTGCAAGCGCCCTGGGTCCGTTCCTTCCATAGGAGGCACAACTTCTTTTCCTTCGTGGTGGGAGTTCGGTTGAGCGGGTCACTGTTGGTTGTGTTTGTTTAGTTGGCGTCCCTTTTGTGGTCTTCGACATGTAGTTGGCAGGAGTGGGGTGCCCCGTGATGTTGGTGGTTGGGTTGGCTTGACCGTGTTTGTATATGTTTTCGCCTGGGTTTTTCCTAATTAATTGGACATTTTATTTTAATTAATGGATAAGATAAAGTTTTTGCCTTGCTTAAAAAACATTGCAGTTGGACACCGATAACATATTAGGAAGGGGCAACGGGGCTGGAGTGCGGAGCTAATCGGCAGGGATCAAACTTCACGTTTCCAAACGAGTTACACGCTTGCAAATCAGTTCCGCAGGGACTTTGGAAGCCGGGATATCCATTCGATCTGATCTCATTTACGTCCATTCTTATCTTATTTACTTTGCTAAAAAAAACAGCTTACAAAGTTGACGTACTAGTACTATGCCAGCATCGTTTAGCGTAGCGGCATTGCTGAATAAAGGGCGTAATGCTAACGCTCCGAGGCCAGATAGAAATTCTGCAGACGTTTGCAGCCAGTTGGCTGACAGAATGAATCGACCTAGCAGAGACAGATTCATTTCCAGGCGCATTGGCCCAACTATCCCGATCGAATCAAACGTGAATCGAGTTGGCCCTTAACGTGTGTTTCACTACTCCTGGAGTCTCGCATGCTACTGACCAGCACTTCTGGCCGGATCGGATTCGATGCGAATCCAGCAGATGCTTACATAAGAATAGATTCGAAAAAAGTCCTCTGCCTTTCCACCTGAATCTACCACGTACCGTGCCTAACTTAACTTGCGCAGCTGGAACCGGTCTTAACCGTGGCAGGGTCGTCACCAAGGAGATACGTGGCTGCACATCTGTACAACAAGCCAAGCACAAAATTCAGATGAGAATGAAATACTAGATCATATTAACACAGATAAACGTCAGACATCAGACCATCACCGACATGTCTTACTAACTACGAGAAGGAGACAGGTTGGTGAACAAACAATTACCAACTCCGTGTGTGTGGTAACTCTGACTCACCAGCCTGCCTGATCATTTTTCTTTACTAGCACCACGAAGCCGCCGTTACTAGTTAGGGTAGAAAACACTTGAGCCCGCGAAAAGCGGATCAAGCGTTGGTCCAGCTGGCCAGACATTACCGCCTAACCGAAAGCGAGCACGAATCGTGCCTCGTGCTAGCTCAAGCTTTCTCTAATCGAAGCATCCAAGCAAGGTGCGCCAGCTTCACTTACACAGCTAATCTTAATGTATCGGTATGGTACGTCCGATCCGTGACTTGCAGAACTGGGCAGAGAGATCGGCTTTAGGCTATGCACGTCGCCATCCTCCTAGATCTCGGAGGATCCCCTGCGCGGCGCAGCATCATGCTTATCTCGGAATCATTAGTAGCCTAGCACGTATCCGATTCCTTGATCAGCGTACTAATGCTCGCCATACTGCTGGAGTACTAGTAGTACTAGTTCCTTTTGCTTCCTCGATCGGCTGCTAATTCTGAAGATGTATTTTGTGTACGTTAGGTGATGGTGACGTGCGCCCGTTCTCCCGATAGTTAATGCGCCCCATCACCGCTAAACATGGCTCACATGGACGGGCATGCGCCGAACCGGAACTGGCGGAGCCCGCGGCACGTCTCGGCCGCCCATCGTCCAGCCGTTGGTTTCCTTGGTTGGCGATGCGTCCCGATGGTAACACCGAAGTCTCCGCCACATGCGCGGTCTCCCGCTGGATCCGCCGAAATCACCGAGGCAGGCGGCGGCGCGACAAGAGGCGCCCGCCGCCCGGCCGGTGTTTCCTGTGCCGCGGGAAAGAGAACGGATCGCCTCCCTCTGTTTTTTTGTACTAGTACAGCGACAACGCACGGGGCCTCGTTTTGCCCCGCCCAAACAAAACCCGGTCACATGGTGCGTGCTGCGAACGACCGCCAGCCAGCCAGCCAGCCAGCCGCGCACATGGCGTGCCTCTGGCGCCGGCTCACGTGACCGCGGGTGGCGACCGACACGCGGGTTGCCCTCGTTCTCAGAGCCCCCCGCACATGCGCTAGCTGTCCCATGTGTCCGTACCGGTGTGCCCGAGGCTGGCTGACGCACGCACCTCCCGCGCGCCCGGCCGCGACCAATCCGGCAGCGGCGCAACGTGCACGTAGCTACTCCGCCTCTACTAGCTATAGCTAGTCCCGGCCGGGCTGACACAGTCACACGACCACACTGTTCGATCCAGTAGCGCAGTGGCAGTAGCACAGTGCGTGAGATTTGAAAAACGGGAGCAGTCTCACACGCCAGCCAGTAGCCGAGCGCGATCTGCTCCGACGGTCCGTGCGGCGTCGTCCTAGGTAGGGCTACGTGGGGGGAGCAATCAGTTTGCCCGATCGTGTCGTTAAATATCGACCTCCGCTGAAAATGGAGAGGACGAGGTGGTCGGCGATCGGGCCCGCCTTAAATATCGCGCACCGGCAGGGCAGCGGTGAGTGATTAATTTGGCCGGGGAGGGAGGGAGGGAGGTCGCCCGCTAGCTGTCGCGCTGGATTCATTCGCGGACGGACTTTGTGCCCGTACACCGCAACAACGTGCACACGTACTACACCATTCTCTCCCACGTTCACGTGCCCGCAACCCAAACCATCGAGAGTGTGAAATGCAGCTTGGGATCACGCTGTATTTCCATGTGGGGCTCACGCTGGATCACGGTGTAACTACTATCTCTAGCAGTAGTCATTGGTCCAACAAATAACGCTAGGTGCGGCACTTGATCCATGGCACATACACACTTTCCGTTCCCCTCTCGACCACTCGTACATCCACTCTGAGCAAATTAGCTTGCGAATGGCGGGTACTTTGCACGCGCACAAGCTCATTTTGGCAACTTCTCACGCCAGCAACAAATTCAAAAGGCCTGCGGCCAACACGTTCACATGACCAATCAAGGCAGTCAGTCTACACCACCTGTTACTCACTAAAAAGAGGAACACACGCCAGATCTATTATGGCATTTTTACCAAACAACGTCCAGTCGATCATCAATGGAAAATGGACCTCCAAGAAAAAAGGGCACATGCTATGTTTCGCACCAACTCGGTTGAAGATTCATAGCTAGCTAGCCTGGTACTGCCAACTACTCCATCTTTAATTAAAAAATATATCTGCCAAGGACCGGAGAAAGTTTAATTTTGCAAGGAAAAACCGCATGTGGGGAAACGACAAGGCATCATCTCAATTTCATGAGAAGAAAAGCTTCTAGATTTTCTCCTAACTACTACTCCCTCCGTTTCCAGAACGCCGGTTTCGTCCGGATTTGGTCCAAAATTGGTCCGGCGTTCCCAGGCTGAACCCGAGGCATCGAAAACGGCCTGTGAACGCCGGATGGAGAGAAAACGAGGGTGAGCCAGCCCTATCGGCGAGACATCCCATTTCTCATCACCAGCCGCCTCTCCCGCGGCGAAGGTTTTCCCTCATCTGCCTCGTCGACATGCTTGCGCCGGCGAATCTCCGCCGATTCAAGCCAAAATCGCGCATGTAGATAGGTTCGTCGACATCGCCGCAAGTTCCCCCCGCTGCCTAGGTCACTTTCGCTGCCCCCACCTTCACCGTAGCTCACCCACGCTTCTAGCTCCCACCACCTCGCTCGCCAAGTGTTCGACAATTGGCCCATTCGGCCATGGACTCCGACGACGAAGAACTGTTCGCCGTGTTGCTGGAGGAAGAGAACGCCACAATCGCCGAAGATGTAGAGCACGTGCAAATCCTAGCCTCTCTAGCACGGCTGTACATGCAGACGGCAACGCCGAAGCGTGGAGGCTCGGCGAAGGGTCGCCGGAAGTGCAAAGCAAGGCAGAGGGTGGAGGGCTACTGCATGTTGTACGCCGACTACTTCGCCGACTAGCCGCTCCACGAAGAGGCCGTGTTTCGGCGCCATTTCAGGATGAGCCAAAAGCTCTTCCTCGAGATCGTGCACGCCATCCGGGAGTTCGACCCCTATTTTGTATGCAAGAAGGACTGCATCGGCATGGTAGGCTTTTCCTCACTGCAGAAGTGCATAGTGGCGATGAGATTGCTTGCATACGGACCGCCGGGTGACAGTGATGATGACTATCTCCGCATGGCCGAGTCGACCGCCATCGATTGCTTGTACAGGTTTTGCAGGGCAGTGATTGCAGTGTTTGGGCCACACTACTTGAGTGTTGGGTTCGCAGCATAGAAAACAAAAAAAATTCCTACGATGAGAACTATACGCAAAGATCTATCTACTAGATACAAGCAACGGGTGGATATACATACATAGAGAACTTACCCTCGAAGACAACAAAGCTTTGTTAACAAGATGGAACTAGTCGATGATATAGTCATACACTTGCTGATCTCAAGATCATGATGAAGTCCTTCAGATCCAGCAGTCCCAGCACCATCAGGTCCAGCACCATCAAGTCCAGCACCGCAAAGTAACGGTGCATCCGTGATCGCACACACGTTCGGTCCACCGAACAATCTCCGTCTCCTTGCTCCAGCGATGCAACGGAAGCAGCAACTCCTTTCCAGATAAATCCACCGGGAACATGTATCTCGCTAATCCGAGACCATGGGGAATAACTAGAGGGAGAAGAGAACTTTCACGAGGAGGTGGGGCAAGAGGAGAGGAGCCATGGGGCTCCTTTTATAGGGTAGGGGGTGCATCCCCAAGGCCATGGCTTGCCGGCCATGGTGGGTGCCCCCACCTCTCCCTCATTCATGTGGGTGGAGCTTCCACTAAGCCCACTCACATCAATTTCAACTCCACTCACTTTGCATTTAATGTCCACCAAATTAAATGCATTTTCTCTTTAAATAAAACACTTTTATTTATTTTATTCAGAATTTGGTTAATTACTTTAATTAACAAACATTCACATAAAACTCCCTGCAACATTTCAATATCACATGCTGAACTAGTTTTAGCAATTTCACCCAAAACAATTCCGGTTTCCATCGAAATGATTCCAACGCTTTCTTAATCTTTATCTGAAACATATTTGCTCCTAAATGGTGTCGGTATCCCTTAAGTGTGTCACCCTACAGTTCGTGAATAATGCAGACATGATCGAGACCCCTCTCCGATCAATAATCAGCAGCGGGACCTGGAGATCCGTACTGACTCCCACATATTCAACGATGACTCTTGTGATCGTGTGAACCTTTAACATCGTAACTAAATCCCTTTGTCTCGCGATATATTACATGTCCGAGATTCGATCATCGGCATCCAAATACCTAATTTGATCTCGTTACCGACATGCACTCTTTTCTTGTTCCCGTGATATAACATTCTAGTGATCACATCACTTGCTTGCAAGCTATCTTAATGTGTGATGACCCACAAATATAGGGGGTGTATCGCAGTATTTTCGATAAGTAAGAGTGTCAAACCCAACGAGGAACAGAAGGTGTTGGCTAGTGGCTTGGAGCAGGAATTCTCTGTAAATACTTAGCAAACGAATTTTTAGGTGTTTTTGATAATGCAGGTAAATAAAGTACGAGTAAATAAAAGATAATAAGAATAAATGCAGCAAGTGGCCCAATCCTTTCTTTAGCAAAGGACAAGTCGGTTGTATTACTTAGGATGACCAAACGTTCTCGAGGACACATGGGAATATCGTCAAGTGCTTTCGCTTCATATAGTTGATTAATCTTCTTTAGCTTGGTAAGTGTTGTGTGGGTGAACCGGTGCTAATGTATCGACCTTCCTAGGACTAATACATACTTGTGATTAAACCCCTTGCAAGCATCCACAAGTATAAGAAAGCAATTAACGTAGAAACCTAACCACAGCTTTAAACTCTAAGACCCTGACGTCCCTTGTGCAATGGTTTCCTAACGGGGGTTCAGGTTTCTGTCACTGTGGCAACCCCTACGATTAGTAGCCAAATACACAATGCATTCCCCTAGGCCCATATAGGTGAAGTGTCATGTAGTCGATGTTCACATGACACCACTAAAAGAAGTACACCACAGCTTAATTAACAAACCATCGAATCTTTCTCAACACAATTCCACTACTAACAACATGACTTCTCCTATGTCCTCACGAACTAAATGAACTACTCACAAGACATCATATGGATCATGATCAGAGATGGAATAATGATGTATAACAATCTGAACATAAACAATAATTCAGTGGTTCCACTCAATAGCATCAACTACAAAGAGTAATCAACACCGGGAAAGTTTCCTCTAAGAACTATGCAAGATTCAACCCAATTGTTACAGCGAGATGATGGTGGTGATGATGGTACTAGTGGAGATGATGGTGGTGATGATGATGATGATGATCCCGATGAAGTCCAGCTTGATGGTGGTGTTGATGGCGATGATCTCCCCTCTCCAGGAAGGAATTCCCCTGGCAGAATTCTGTGTGCCGGAGAGATCTTTCTCTCTCGGTGTTTTCCGCCCCGCAGAGGTGGTGGAATCTTTCTGTGGTCGCTCCCCGAGTCTTAGGGTTTCGGGAGGATAATATACGCCAGAGGGGAGAGCTGGAGGTGGACCAGGGCAGCCACACCACCTGGTGGCGCGACCTAGGGTGGCCCGCACCAGGGGGTGGTGTGGGCCCCCTATGGCCCATCTCCACTCCTCCTTCTGGCAGTCTTCGTCTTCTGGAAAAATAGGATTTTCCATGTATTTTCTCGGATTTTCCGATCTTCGCGAATTTTGCCTCCAAACAACACCTTTTCCATCAGAATCCTGACTGCAGCGATCCATGCTCCAAAAGTCATCAACCATGCAAAAACAGATAAATTACATAAGTATCATCTCTTAATATGAAATATATCAATGAATAATAGTAAATTATGATATAGAATAGTGATGCAAAATGGACGTATCAACTCCCCCAAGCTTAGACTTTGCTTGTCCCCAAGCGAAACTGAGCTCAATAAACATGACCTTAGGTTTATGGAGTGAAGAGTCGATAAAAGAATACGGACAAGAAGCATCACATTCATCAATACATAGATCATAATAGCAGACAACTCACCATTATATAACCTAACTTGCAATAGGTAAAGGAAACACAATAAAGATACATGAATTAAATCATAATTGGTAATGGCAAACTTAGCTCTTGGTCGAAGAATAGTTGACAATTTGCAGGAGTTCACAAATAACTGGTTTTTAATGATAGCTTTCAAAGTAGTAAACACTAAGATAAGAGCAAAGTGCAAAACAAGAAACATAAGAGACATGATTGAATAAATCATCATATGAATGAATGAAACACAACAACTAAAAATACTTGTTGAGATAGATGGGAATAGGTTTACTGACTCAATTAAAAAGTGACAAAAAGGCCCTTCGTAGAGGGAAGCAGGGATTTCAAGTTTCATAAAGAGCTTCCAAAAATTATGGTACTTATTAGCTTTCAGCTCTCATAGCCCCTATCATAAGCATCTTTAGGTGATTAAGGTTAAAGTGATCAAATATGAGGATATGCTTGACAAGTTGTAAGTTGAAAATCTCATGTCCCTTGAATACGAGGGCCGCTCTTCATGCTACTCAAGTTTAGTCACCGGTAAGTTATTGTCATAGTAAGTACATGTGTATCATAGAGAACCGCCAACGGGGTACCCCTTGCCCGATGATACGTAAGAATCCCCATATCAAAATGACAAGGCAAGCAAACAACAAGCATCTCAGCAATCTTCTTATTTACCATGTGAATATGGTGCTTTTTTCTCTCTTTCCTCTTTTCTCATCTTTTTTTCTTTTTATCTTTTTCTCAATCTCGTTTCTTTTTTTATAAGAAGAATGCTTCATAGATGCTCATTATGGTTACGCTACAGGTTTCCACCATGACAGCATGGATTAGACCGGCGGCCCAGGTGTTTCTCTAACACACATACATAACTCCATGGACTTACAAGCTCCCCTTTCATTTCACACCGACGACATCGATAGACAAAAGAACATGATATCAACTAGGTACAAAGTACCAGTGCAATGTTGAAAGCGTTCCCCATGACAACATGGTTTTGCTAATTCACAACTTACAAAGCGCAAGCATATACGCAACATAGATGGGCACAATGGTTCAAGTTTATTAGATGCAAGAAAGTAAAGTGTACCATCAAGTTCGTGAGAGCTTTGATCACTACTTTTCACATAACAAGTTTAATTTGGAAGGTAGATAAAGACATGAATTTACTTGGAATAGCAATAATGCTAATAGGTAGGCATGGTGGACACAAATGGCAAAGGTTTGGTTTAAGGAATGGATGCACGAGAAGAATTCCCTCTCAGTACAGGTTTTTGACTAGCAAGGCTGGGTAGCAAGTATAAGAGTTGAAGGAAACAAACATACATACAAGTGATAAAAACAAACATGCAATCTTCCTTGGAAGCACAAAAGATATTAACTAGAGAATACTAAGCTTATGAGAAAATCAAGAAAGAAAGATGATGAAATTATATTTCTTTAGAGTACTTTTTATCTTTTTCATTCAACTCTCAAAAATAGTGTTGCTACAAACCGAGCGAGGTTTGCCAAAACCAACTAAATTAACTTAATGATCCCAAAGTGATACCAATACTAACAACAAGATCAATCATATAACCATGAATTAAAAACTAATATAAGATATGCAAAAGAGTAAATGATGGAACTTCTCATTAATATTCTATAACGGCAAATCACACCAAGGGATACATATCTAACAAGAGAGGGGACACTTCCATAATGCAAACCATCCTACACAATAATTTCTCTATTCATGATATGACTCTACTAAAAAGGTAAAAAGATAGAACATAGTGATGTGATACCGCGGCACTCCCCCAAGCTTGGAACAAACCAAGGGGATGCCAAAACCTGATGACGAATTACTCCTTTGGTGGTGGTGGTATTCTCTCGATGAGCTTTTTGATCAATTTCCCCAAGTCCTCAATATCGAAGGTGAGAGTACGAATCAACTCCGAGTTATGCTCGATGCGGTGCATGGTTATGTCAGGTTGTGAATCCCAACTCTTGCGATTCTTTCCCTACTCTTCCTCCTTGCGGTCTTCTTTCCTCTTGGTGCTTGGAGAAGGTGTCTGTGGGGCCAAACAGTGACGCGGAGGCTTCCCTCCAGTCGACATCTGTGCAGTCCTTCTAATCCTGGCAGGGTTGGCCACCACTCCAATGCTTGCAATGGTAGTGCCGGTGTGCGGATGTTGGCTTTGCTTTGTCTCCTCTTCACCTTCACTCTTGAACTCCTTCTCCTGCCCGGGGTCTTGGAGATCCTCCTCCATAGGCTCCTTTCCTTTATACTAGGTGAACACCATTGTGCTTATAAAATTTCAAGAATAGTTCCTGGCAGAAACATATCGAAACGAAAACACGATATACGAACCTCGGGGGATCCGGGGGATTATTTATTATGAAGTTTTACAAAAAAAGGAAGGTACCGGGAGAAAACGGGTCGGAGACGGAGTCCGAGGTGGCCACACCACCTGGTGGCGCGGCCAGGGGTGGGCCCGCGCCACAGGGTGGTGTGAGCCACCCTGGCTCCGTTTCCGTCCCTCTTTCGCTTTGTTGCCTTCCTTCTTGGATAAAAACTACAAAAATATAACTGGACATATCTTTCGGGGAACTTTTCTTACCAGAACTGTTACCTGTTCGAAAACAGACTCTATAGGTCTCTGAATTTGGTATTTGATAAAAAAAATCGGAGTTATAACTTAAAAAGAATCAACATCTTCATTGTAAGAATCTCCAGCAATATAGTGCTTGAGTCACTGCCCATTCACCACTCGTGTAGTGTTATCTTTTAAAGAAGAAATTTTTATTGCTCCTGAACGGTACACTTCTTCAATAACAAAAGGTCCTTCCCATTTTGACAGTAGGTTCCCTGCAAAAAATCTGAGACGAGACCTATACTATAGAACTTTCTCACCAACATGGAATTCTCTCTTAAGTATTCGCTTATCATGCCATCTTTTAACTTTTCCCTTAAAGAGTCTAGCATTCTCATATGCTTCACTCCTCCATTCATCCAACGAACTTAAGTCAAATAATCTTTTTTCACTAGCAAGCTTACAATCTTTATTAAGTTCTTTAACTACCCAATAAGCTTTGTGTTCTAATTCTAAAGGCCGGTGACAAGCTTTCCCATTAACCATTTTATAAGGAGACATCCCCATAGGGGTTTTATAGGCAGTCCTATAAGCCCATAAAGCATCGTTCAACTTTTTAGCCCAATTTTTTCTAGATCTATTAACAGTCTTTTGCAAGATGGATTTAATTTCTCTATTTGATAACTCTACTTGTCCACTAGTTTGGGGATGATAAGCTGAAGCGATTCTATGATTAACATCATATTTAGCAAGGGTCTTTCTAAAACCACCATGAATGAAATGAGAACCTCCATCAGTCATAAGATACCTAGGCACTCCAAACCTCGGGAAGATAACATCCTTAAGCATTTTTAGAGAGGTCTCCCCATCAGCACTCCTCGTAGGTATGGCTTCTACCCACTTAGTAACATAATAAACAGCAACAAGAATATGAGTATAACCTTTTGAAGGAGGAAAAGGACCCATAAAGTCAAATCCCCAACAGTCAAAGGGTTCAATAACTAAAGAGTAATTCATAGGCATTTCATTGCGTCTAGAAATATTACCAACACGCTGACACTCATCACAGGATAAGACAAATTTCTTGCATCTTTAAAGAGGGTAGGCTAGTAAAAACCTGATTGTAGTACCTTCTGTGTAGTTCTATCTCCCTCGTGATGTCCTCCATAGGCACTACCGTGACATTTTTGTAATATCTCCTTTTGCTCATATTCTGGAACACATCTTCACATAATACCATCCACTCCTTCTTTATATAAATGTGGGTCATCCCAAAAATAATGCCTCAAATCGTAAAAGAACTTCCTTCTTTGCTGAGCTGTGAAAGTTGGAGGCAAATACTTGGAGACAATAAAGTTAGCATAATCAGCATACCAAGGGCTCCCTCGCGAGCTTACCCCTACTGCAACCAACTGTTCATTTGGGAAGCTATCATTTACAGGCATAGGATCAAAAGAGATGTTTTCCAATCAAGACAAATTATCAGCAACAGGGTTTTCAACACCTTTCCTATCTACAATATGTAGATCAAACTCTTGTAAAAGCAGCACCCATCTAATAAGCCTAGGCTTAGCATCTTTTTTCGTCACAAGGTACTTAATAGCACCATGATCAGTATGAATGGTAACTTTTGAGTCTACAATATAATGTCTAAACTTATCACAAGCAAAAACGACAGCTAGGAATTCTTTTTCAATAGTAGCATAATTCCTTTGAGCAGCGTCAAGAGTCTTACTAGCATAATGGATAACATTTAACTTTTTATCAATTCGTTGCCCAAGGACATCACCTATAGAAAAATCACTAGCATCACACATTATTTCAAAGGGTAAACTCCAATCAAGTGGTTTAACGATAGGATCTGTAGTTAAAGCCTTCTTAAGAGTTTCAAAAGCTTCCTTACAATCATCATCAAAAACAAAGGGTACATATTTTTGAAGAAGATTAGTGAGGGGTTTTGATATCTTAGATAAATCTTTAATAAACCTTCTATAGAAACCAGCATGACCAAGGATACTACGGATACCTTTGATGTCTCTTAGACAGGGTATTTTCTCAATTGCCTCAACTTTAGCTCTATCCACTTCTATGCCTCTTTCGGAGACCTTATGTCCAAGGACAATCCCTTCATTAACCATGAAGTGGCATTTCTCCCAATTAAGAACAAGATTAGTTTCTTCACATCTCTGCAAAACTTTATCAAGGTTGTGCAGACAATTATCAAAAGAAGTTCCATAGACGGAGAAGTCATCCATGAAAACTTCCACAATTTCCTCACAAAAACCATGAAAGATAGCAGACATGCATCTTTGAAAAGTAGCAGGAGCATTACACAAACCAAAAGGCATACGTCTATAAGCATAGGTTCCATAAGGACATGTAAAGGTAGTTTTTTCTTGATCTTGTTGTTTAACAACAATTTGAGAAAACCCAGAGTATCCATCAAGAAAACAAAAAATGAGTCTTTTTAGACAACCTTTCTAACATTTGATCAATAAAGGGAAGTGGGTAATGATCTTTCTTAGTAACTTTGTTAACTTTCCTGAAATCAATGCACATTATATAGCCTACTACTATTCTTTGGGGAATAAGCTCATCATTATCATTGGGGACGACGGTAATTCCCCCTGATACATTGCAAATGTATCTATAATTTTTTATGTTCCATGCTTGGTTTTATCCACTTTCTTGTGTTTTGCCCACACTTTGGAGTACTTTTCATATGATTTCTTGGACTAACCTATTAACAAGAGCCACAATGCCAGTTGCCTGTTTTCTGCTGTTTTTTGTTCCAGGAAAGTCAGAAAATGAATATTCTCGGAATTGGACGGGACAAAAGCCAAAGTGCCTATTTTTTCGGAAGTCATGAGATGCCGGAATATGAGATGGAGAAGGGCCAGAGGGTGGCCACACCACCTGGCCGCGCGGCCAAGCTTGGCCCACGCCAGGGGTGGTGTGGCCAGCCCAGGCACCCCCTCGGCCTCTCCTTCCGCCTATATATTGCCCTCGGGACGAAAACCCTAAGTACCCGATCAAAATTCCACGAAAGAGTCTGTAGCCGCCGTCATCTCCATCCCTAGATCAGGAGGGATCTGAAGCTCTTCCTGGCACCCTGCCGGAGAGGGGAATTCACCCTGGAGCCCTTCTTCATCACCATGCAAGCCTCCGGTGTGATACGTGAGTAGTTCATCCTTGGAATACGGATCCATGTAGTAGCTAGATGGCTGGTTCTCCTCCTTTGTGCTTTCATGTTTAGATCTTGTGAGTTCCGTTCATGATCAAGATCATCTATTTGTAATTCTGCATGTTGTGTTTGCGGGGATCCGATGGATATTGAGATGCTATTTCAGATTGATTATTGATTCTATCATGTCTTTGTTATTTGTGATCTTGCATGCTTTCCGTTGTTAGTAGCTATCTTCGCCAAGTATATGCTAGCAACTCCAAGAGTTAGTATTTATGCTCGATAGTGGGTTCATGCCTCTGGTAATCTGGGGAAGTGACAGAAATCTCTAAGTTACTAGATGTGTTGTTGCTACTAGGGACAAAACAACAATCCTTTGTTCATATAACAATCATATTGTTTACTTTACACGCAATTCGTAAAGCAATAATCTGTTGCTTGCAACTTAATACTGGAGGGGGTTCGGATGATAACCTGAAGGTGGATTATTAGTCATAGATGCAGTTGGATGGCGGTCTATGTATAATGTTGTAATGCCCAATCAAGTCTCAAAGGAGTCAAGATGATTAGTATATGCATGTATTGCTTTCTCGATGTTTGTCAATTGCCCCGCTGTAATTTGTTCACCCCGCATGTTATCTATCTTAAGGAGAGACAGCTCTAGTGAACTATGGATCTCGATCCTTTCTTTTACATACAATCTATAAACTGTTTACTGTTTTGTGTTTACTTTCTGCAAACTATTACTTCCTTCCATTCGATACGTTTAATCCTTTGTTTTCAGCAAAACACGGTGATATTGACAACCTCATCGCAAGTTGGGGACAGAGTTCTATGGTTGTGTTGTGCAGGTCTCCACGTTGCTACTAGCACCGGTAGTGCGCCCTGCCAAGGCTCAGCTAGCAACACCTTTGGGGTGTTTCCTTGCTCCTACTGGTTCGATTAAACCTTGGTTTCATAACTGTGGGAAACTTGTTGTTGTGCTCATCATACCTTCCTCTTGGGGTTCCCCAACGAGCTTGTTAATACACGAGCCATCAAGCACTTTTCTAGCGTTGTTGCCGGGGAGTCAAGGACATCTTCACAAGGGGAGTCCCTCAATACCAATCTCTTTACTTTGTTGTTTTTATTTTGCTTAGTTTCTTTTTGCTTTGTTTGCTTGTTTCTTTATCAAAAACACACACAAAATTAGTTTTACTAGTTTGCTTTCTTATTTCAAAACCACAAAAAGATTAGTTCCCTTCTTAAGATGCCACTATGTCTAGACTTGCTCCAATCACTATGTTACCTAAGGAAATGATTTTCACTTTTAAACATAGAATTGAGGAGAGCTTCAAGGAAGCTTGGTCTAGAATCTCTGATCTACATAAAAAAACTGAGCCTAAAATGACTCAAAGCTTGTTCCTTAGTAGTTTTTACCTTGGAATTGCTCTTTGCTATAGATATGCTTTAGATGTTGTTGTGGGAGGAGATTTCCTCCAATGTAATGAGGATGATGCTATTAATGCTATAAAGAAATTGATCCTCACTTACAACTTGCCTAGTCAAACTGATATTTCTTTCGCAAGAATATTTGCTAGACTAAACACTCTTGAGACTAGCACTACTAGCTTAAAAGATTGCTATAATACACTTAGGGAGCATCACAATTATGTTCCAATAAATTCTGAATCATCAAAGTGGCTCCCTACAGTAAAGATTGAGATACACACTGAAAATTTTCAAGCCCACTCTGATATCATGTGTGAATTTTGTATTATGCCCAAAGATATTTATGAATCTTTGAATGTTTGGGGTCTTACTGAAGGAGGAAAATAAATATCTCCTGCTAATAATGCTACCATATTACCTATTGGAATAGCTGAAGGAGTGTTTACAAAGATCTTTGGGAAAATGATTTCTATTGATTATCTTGTTATTGAATGTGCACGAAAAGGACAAATTACACTTGGAAGATCCCTATTGGAACTCCTTGGAGCAATAATAGATGTGGGAAAGGGGACCATGCACCTTTCTTCTCCACCAAACAATCATATTTTCCCCAAGGTTAAGAATAAAAGTAAGAGAGGTAAGGGCAAGAAATTTGGTCTTAATGCTTCTTCATTTGAGAACACTTGATTCTTTTTCTTGCTTCTTATGCCTAACTTAAAGGCGTTAAAGAAAAGTACTTATTGGGAGATAACCCAAAAGTTTTAGATGAGTCTTGGAAGTTTTATTGGTTCGATTAAAACTTGGTTACGTAACTGAGGGAAACTTGCTGCTGTGCTCATCATACCTTCCTCTTGGGGTTCCCCAACGAGCTTGTTAATACACGAGCCATCACCCCCCTTTTTAGGGACACAATGAACATGACTAACCCATTCACTATCCACAATAGGGTAAATAATACTAGCATCAAGGAGTTTCAATACCTCATTTCTTACCACTTCCTTCATCTTAGGATTTAAACGTCGTTGGTGTTCTACCATTGGCTTTGCATCTGGTTCTATATTGATAGCATGCTAATATATAGTAGGAGAAATCCCTTTTAAATCATCCAGAGTATAGCCCATAGCCCCTCGGTGTTTCTTCAGTACCTCCAATAACCTTTCTTCTTCCTTCCCAGAAAGTTTAGAGCTAATAATAATAGGATATATCTTATTATCATCAATGTAAGCATATTTAAGACCATCGGGTAAAGGTTTTAGATCGAAGACCGGATCCTTTTTAGGTGGCAACGTGGTACCCAAGTCTTCTACAGACAAGTTATGCTTAAGCATCTTAGGTTGATGACGAAGAATCTCGTCAATCTCATTCATTTCTTCCATGAAGATTTCACTTTAATGATCTTCCATAAATTGTTGCAAAGCATTGTTAGGAGCAAGAGAAATAGAAGCAAGTTGTTCAACTCTAAAATTCTCATTATGGGTTTCATTTTCACAAGGTTCTTTAGTAAATTTCGAAAAATTAAACTCATAAGATTCCCCATCAAACTTAGTCAAGATTTTCTCTCTTTTGCAATCTAGAATAGCTCCATAAGTACTCAAGAAAGGTCTATCAAAAATGATAGGATAAGTTTTACTAGCAGCTGAACCAAGTACTATAAAATCAGCAGGATATTTAACCTTACCACAAAGAACTTCTACATCCCGAACAATACCAATTGGAGAGATGGTCTCTCTATTAGCAAGGTGAATAACCACATCAATCTCTTCCAGTTCGCAAGGACTGATTTCATGCATAATTTCTCTGTAAAGCTCATAAGGGATATCACTTGAACTTGCACCAATATCACATAAACCATAATAGCAATGATCACCAATTCTAATAGAAAGCACAGGGACACTAGCCTTTTTAGTTCTATTAGGATGTGAGACAATATTAGAAGCATCCTCACAAAAGACTATGTGTCCATCTTCTACACTTTTAGTGACAAGGTCTTTCACAATTGCTACAACAGGTTCAATGTTTATTTGTTCATCAGGTTTTACAGTTCTCTTTGCACTTTTAGTGATTACACTATTTATCATAGGATGATCCTTTACCTTATCCGGGAAGGGTATTTTCTCGATATAAGGTTCAGGTAGTATGTGATCAATAGTGCAAAATTCAGTACTCCCAATAGGAACACAGTCAACAATATCTTTATATGGTGCATGGTACTTGTTCCATCCCTTTTTTGGAATTTCAATATAAGAAGCAAAAGCCTTAAAACAATTTGTAATAACATGAGAATCAAGACCATAGGCATTACTAATATTTCTAAAGTCATCAGTTCCCATAAAAGATTCAATGCATTCATAATCGTAATTTATACCTGACTTTCTTCCTTTGTCATTCTCCCATGCTTCAGCATTGTCTTGAATACGGTCTAGAAGATCCCATTTAGCTTCTTCTTCCATGCGAGTGAATGATCCAGCACAAGAAGCATCCAATAAATCCTTATCATGAAGAGAAAGCCTTGCATAAAAGTTATTGATAATAATATTGTTGGGGAGCTCTGATGACCCACAAATATTGGGGGTGTATCGCAGTATTTTCGAGGGAAGTGAAACCCAATTTATTGATTCGACACAAGGGGAGCCAAAGAATATTTATAAGCCTTAACAACTGAGTTGTCAATTCAGCTGCACCTGGAAACAATCTTGCTCACAGCAGTTTATCAGTAGCAACAGTTTTATAGTAGAAATAGTAAAGTAGCAGCGGTAGTAAAGTAGAGACGGCAGTAACAATAGCAGTAAACAGTAGGATTCGAGTGTGGTAGTCATAGGGATGGATGGACGGGCGTTGCATGGACAAGACAATTCACATAGCAATCAGAACATATGGCAATTGCAGATAAATAAGATAAAGCATCCAAGTACTAGATAATCCTAGGAATGTGTTCCATATATAGTCATACGTGCTTGCAATGAGAACTTGCACAACATCTTTTGTCCTGCCAGCCCGTTTGCAGCGGGGCCTCAAGGAAACTACTGGCAATTAAGGTGATCCTTTTAATAGAGCACCGGAGCAAAGCATTAACACTCCGTGAACACATGTGATCCTCACATCAAAGCCATTCCCTCCGGTTATCCCAATTTCTGTCACTTCAGGGCCATTGGTTCCGGACAACAACGTGTGTATGCAACTTGCAGGTAAGACCATAAACAATACTATCGTAATGAATCAATAACATGTTCATCTGAAATCATGGCACTCGGGCCCTAGTGACAAGCATTAAGCACAACAAGTCGCAACAAAGTCACAAAGCACTAATAAAAGATACTAGGCACCATGCCCTAACAATCTGATGCCATTACATGAACGATCTCATCCAATCCCTACCATCCCCATAGCCTACAGCGGGGGATTACTCACTCATAGATGGGGGAAACATGGATGGTCGATGGAGAAGCGATGGTGGCGATGATGGCGATGATCTCCTCCAATTCCCCGTCCCGGCAGGGTGCTAGAATGGAGTTTCTGGTGCTATTTTGTGGAATCTGGTGGTGGCGGCGGAGCGGAACTCCTTCTGGAAAAACGTCGCCCCCCCTGAGTTTTTAGGTCAGAAGGCAACTTATAGGCGAAGAGGGAGACCGAGGGGGTGTCTGGGGTGGCCAGACCACCCCCTGGCGCGGCCTGAGCTAGCCCGCGCGGCCAGGTAGTGTGGCCTGGGCCCAGCCCCCCTCCGTCTCATATTCTGGCTCCGGGAGTCTTCTGGTGAAATAGGATTTTTGGCATATTTTCTGGGATTTTTCCTGATAGTTGATTTTCTGCACAAAAAGTAGACACCAAGGCAATTCTGCTGAAAATAGCGTCAGTCCGCATTAGGTGCATCCAAATCACACAAGTTTAGAGGAGAAACAATAGCAAAAGTGTTTGGGAAAGTAGATACGTTTTGGACGTATCAACTCCCCCCAAGCTTAGCTTATTGCTTGTCATCAAGCAATTCAGTTGAAAACTGACTGCGATAAAAGAACTTTCACGAACACATTTGCTTCATATGATATATATATTCTTAGCATGTGATCAACTACTTAGACAATTAATAAGGAGTATGCAACTAAGTTTACTTAATAGGCATTGCAAGCTATGAAGAGATTCCAACTCAAAAATAATAAGTAGCATGAAGTATAAGCATAAGCAACATTACAATGCTCATAAAAAGGTATGATAGAGTGGTATCTCGCTTGCCTTTGATTTAAGGCACCTCTGAAGTTCAGGTGAAGACTAGAAGTAAAGATGTCAAGGATACAAGCATCAAAGTCATAACACAAATAATCAAGTTTTGAGACAAGCACAAAGAATGACAACTATGCTCTCAAGAAGGTGCTCAAAGAATATGTGAAGACTCAACAAGTAAAAGAAAAGGTTTTGAATAATTTGAAAAGCTTCCAAATGGTGAAAGTATGGTACTCATTAGCTTTGAGCTCTCATTGCCCCTACCATAAGCATCTTTTAATGTGGTTAAGGTTAAAGTGACACAACTAAGAGGATATGCTTGACAAGTTATAAATCAAAGTCTCAGTCCCCTTACTTACGAAGACCGATCCTTATGCTACTCAACTTCAGTCACAAGTAAGCTCTTGTCATTGTAAGTATATACGTATCATAGAGAACCGCCAACGGGGTACCCCTTGCACATGACACATGAGCTATCCCATAATCAAAATAACAAGGAAAGCAGACAATGAGCATCTCAGCGATCTTTTTATTTGCTATTTGCATAGGTTTTTTATTGAGGATGTTTCATAGAGTGCTCATTATGGTGATGCTGCAAGTTTCCACCAAGATTAGGCATGGCTTAGGCTAGCGGCCCAGGCGTTTCTCTAACACACATACAAACTCCATGATCTGACAAGTTCCACTTTTATTTCACACCGTCGGGATCCATAAGCAAAAGAACATGATATCAACGGGGTACAAAGTACAAGTGCAATGTTTAAAGCGTTCCCCATGATACATGGTTCTGCTAATTTCGACTTATAAAGCGCAAGCATATACGCAACAAAGAAGGATCCAATGGTTCAAGTTTATTTACTATGTGCATAGATTTTTATTGAGGATGCTTCATAGAATGCTCATTATGGTTATGCTGCAAGTTTCCACCATGATTAGGCATGGATTAGGCTAGCGGCCCAGGCGTTTCTCTAACATACTTACAAACTCCATGATCTTACAAGTTCCACTTTTATTTCACACCGCCGGGATCCATAAGCAAAAGAACATGATATCAACGAGGTACTAAGTACCAATGAAATGTTGAAAGCGTTTCCCATGATACATGGTTCTCCTAACTTCAACTCATAAAGCGCAAGCATATACGCAACAAAGAAGGATGCAATGGTTCAGGTTTATTAAATGCAAGAAAATAAAGTGTGCCATCAAGTTCGTGAGAGCTTTACTAATTAACTTTCTCATAACAAGCAAACATTTTATTTAGAAGAAAACAAGGCATATTGAATATGCACGGAAATAGCAAATGATGCTAATAGGTAGGTATGGTGGACACTTTGGAAATATTTGGTTTTAGGGAGTTGGAAACATGAGTAAAATACTCAGTGAAAGTGAAGGCTAGCAATAGTAAGGGAGCGACAAACGAGAGAGCAATAGCTATTATAATCATGCTTGCAACAAAACAGGACTAATCATGGCATGAAAGTGATTCAAGATCCTCAAGGCAAAATAATTCATCGAGGCTTAACTGATTATTACAGTCATGTGCATGCGTGAGCATGTGCCAAGTCAATTCAAATGAAACATTCAGAGGAGGATACCACGGTGTCATACCAAGTTATGAATAGAGTAATGCAAGCAAACATTCATAAAACATGCTACAAACTATTAGCAAGCTAGAACTAATCATACCAAATCAAGAACTACTAAGCATCCAAAGATAACATACACCCTACACGAACAGACTAAGCATGCCCATAAAGATGAGTGTATGTACAAAAATAAAACAAATAGAGTTCGTTACCAGCTTCTTACCACGAGTTGTCATTAATCCTCATTATTGCTCTTCACTTGTGTGGCTTGAATAATAATATGAAACCAATATCCACTGAGGACCGCTGAACCCTGTAGCAAACTCACAAAACCAAAGAAGAACGACAAATATTTTTGTTGTTTTTGATTTTTTTAAAGCAAGAACCAAAAAGGAAGAACAAGCAAAGCAAAATCTTTTTGGGTTTCTCGAATAGTTCAAACAAAACAAAAAGGGGAAAACAAACCAAGGCAAAGAGAAAAAGAAGCAAACCAAAGAGAAACAACAGAATTATTTTTGGTCTTTTTGTGTTTTAGAAAGCAAAAGCAAAGAAAGAATGAAAACTAAAAAGAAAACGAAACATGAATACACAAAGTACCAACGCAACATAATAAGGAGATGAGTGTGATGTCGGCATACCTCCCCCAAGCTTAGGCTTTTGGCCTAAGTGGGTATCAATCCCAAGCCGGCCAGGATGACGTGTCACCATAGTATGACAAGGAGGTACCCTCGTCCTGGTGCGAGCTCGAGTACGTCCCTCCGTAGTGTGCGGAGTAATCATAGGAGGTTACATCCTCCTGGTGCTGCTCGTGAAAACCCAACAAGCGAAGCTGCTCGTCCACCTCCTCCTTGGAGCGCAACCACGGTCTCCTGTGAACACTAAACAAAGAAGACTGCGGCAAAGGGATCTCCCTCTCATCCCCATTAGTAAACAACATCCTATATACTAGACTGTCCAAATCAGAAGCAGCAGTGACAAAGTGGTGAGTTTTCATAGCAACAAGGTCAAGCCTTTCTGGTGCCAGTATAGTATCATTGGGGTCCACTAAAAGACCTAATGCTTTGACCATACGCGAGGCAATGATGCCCCCATAGGTAGGCCCCCTAGCAGCTAGGCGGCGAACAATAAGAGAGCCCAGATTGTACCGAGTATCATTGTTAAGCGCAGCAACAAGGAAGGCTAAATGATAGTTGGAGATATTACTTGTGTTCTCCCTACCAAGTATGCGAGTAGCAAGATAATATGCAAAGTATCTGAGAGTAGGGAATTGAATGTTTCTTATCTTTCCGCGTTGCACCACACGATCAGCATCATTGGTCACCCTTCGGTAAAGCTCCAGCAAATCAGCGGGTCGCCCTTGAATTTTCTTCACGGTCCCTGTCATGCTTACACCTATAATACTTCAAAATCTTTCCAATGGCATGGTAAAGGGCAGATTATAAATCTTGAAAGAGACAGTTGACTGATAGGGCGTGTTAGTAAACGTGAAGCTCTCAACAAAGGTTTTGGTGAGCATAGCGTATTGCTCACTCTCATCTTGCATATATGAGGTCAAACCAACCCTCTCAGTCAATAGCAAGAAATCATCAAGAATCCCTGCAGCTTGTAAGAAAGTAAAATAAGGAAAAGTAGATGGGTGAGCATCCCCATCATCCCTTTCATTACCAATACGAGTTGCAATGAGATCTTTGTTGCATGATGGCCTAAACTGAGAGGCTGATCTTGAGGGCCTCGACCTCCTAGGTGCATCCCTCTCAAATATCTCTCCAAAGGTATGGTTGTTCATGCTTGGTATTCTGAAATTTAAACACCTATTAAACAAGTGATTGCAAAGTGAATATAATGAAGGATTCTACTCATAGGGACTTGTAAGAGGCCTAAACATGCATCAAAACTATATCTCTAAGCATCAAACAAGCTTACAAGCTCTCATAACCTGTCACCTACAGCAGCAAAATACTCAAGATATAATCCACTAAACACAGATCTACTTAGACAAGGGGAGGAGTCACATACCGAAGAACAAGTGCTCCAAATTTCAGCAACAAAGATGGGATGAGCAAGGAGATCAAAAAAATTGAGAGCAAGTACAGCAAGAACGCGATTTTGAGCAATGAACTGGAGTTTACTCAGGAGAGAGAAGAAAGTGGCAGGTGAGAGAGTTAGTGGAGGGCCAGGGTGGCCCACACCATGGCATGGCGCCACCAAGGGCAGGCCGCACTATCAGGTGGTGTGCCTGCCTGGTGGGTCCCCTTGGTACCTTCCAGGCACTCCTCTGCCCCTTTTTTCACGTAAAAATTTAATATGAATTTTCTGGAATTTTCCGAGACACTTTATTTTTTGGCATTTTTTAGGTATAGAAGAATGATTTTCTGACAGACAGATTTTTTTTTGGAAATGATGCAATGACAAAACAAGGCTAGAACTACAGAAGTTCTAAGACACTCTAACATGCAAGGAACTAACAACAAAAAGAAAGCTAAACAAAAACAAAAACTAAAATGGATAACAATAGAAGTAAACGGAGATAATCATAGTGAAACCATTGTTTTGTTCAATGAAATCCTTTTGTTAACAAGGTTGATCAGGTCTTGTTACCAAAACAATTCCATATGAGACAAAACTTTGTATTCCACTAATGATTATGTTACCTCAACCTTGATAGCTATGGTCATAATAGTTTCAAATTTTTCTCTTGGTATGGGAAAATATATTTCTCCAACTTGAATGCCCTCAACATGTTCAATTGAATTCAAACCATAAGTCCTTTCAATCTTCTTGGGGAAATAGACAGTATGTTCCTTGTCATTAACATTGAAAGTAACCTTTCCTTGATTACAATTAATAACAACTCCTGCAGTATTAAGAAAAGGTCTCCCAAGAATAATAGACATATTATCATCTTCAGGCATTTCAAGCACAACAAAATCAGTTAATATCAAGCAATTATGAGCCACTTGAACAGGTACATCCTCACATATACCAACATGAACAGTGGTAGATTTATCAGCCATTTGCAAAGATATATCAGTAGGTATCAGCTTTTCAAGTTGAAGTCTCTTATAGAGAGACAAAGGCATAACATTAACTCTAGCTCCCAAATCACACAAAGCAGTTCTAACATAACTTTCCTTAATAGAGCAAGGGATAGTTGGAATCCCTGGGTCTCCAAGTTTCTTTGGAACCTTACCATTAAAGGAATAATTAGGAAGCAAAGTGGAAATTTCTTCATTAGGGATCTTCCTTTTATTCGAGACAATATCCTTCATATACTTTGAGTAAGGAGGCAATTTAATAGCATCAGTCAAAGGAATTTGCAGGAATAAAGGTTTATCCACTCACAAAACTTATTATAGGGTTCATCTTCCTTTGACTTGTGTTTCTTATCAGGGAAAGGCATAGGTTTTTGGACCCAGGGCTCTCTTTCACTACCATGTTTCTTAGCAATAAAATCTTCTTTAGTGTATTTAGTATTCTTAGTGTGGTTTTTAGGTTCTTCTTCAACTTTTTCTTCATTAGTAACTTCATTACCACTTTCAGTTTCAGCATCAGAAATAGATATACTATTAGGATCTATAGCAGGTTCTGAGGGTTCTACAATAGTTTTATGTTTCTTTTTTCTTTTCTTACGAGTAGTACCACTATTTTTAGCTTGTTGAGAATCCTGCTCAATTCTTTTGGGATGCCCCTCAGGATATAGAGGATCCTGGGTAGCAGCACCACTTCTAGTTCTAATTTCATAAGCATGTTTTTCTTTAGTAGCATTAACTAGCAAGTCTTTTTGCACTTTAACGAGTTTATCTATTTGAGTTTGAACAATTTGAAAGTGTTTAACAATCATTTGAACATCATTAGCGGTTCTTTCCACAATATCTTTCAACTCAACAATAGCTCTAGTGTTTTCCATTAGATGATTTTGCACCCTTTTATTAAAATTATCTTGCTTAACAATAAAGATATCGAATTCTTCTAAGCATTGATCAGGAGGTTTAGAGTAAGGGATATCACCTTCATCAAAGTGTTGGAGAGAGTGTACCTCAATAGTGGATGAGTAGGGAATAGGCTTACATAATTCTTCTATAGGAGGTAAATTCTTGACATCTACAGCTTTAATTCCCTTCTCCTTAAGACATTTCTTAGCTTCCTTCATCACTTCATCATTTAATTCAATAACTCCCCTCTTCTTTGATGTTGGAATAGGTACTAGTATAGCTGGTTTAGGTATAATTGTTTCAGGTATAGTTGGTTCAAGAGGAGTCCAATCTTCATAGTTCTTGCTTATTTTAGCCATTAATTCCTCAGCTTCCTTGGGAGTCCTATTCCTGAAAACACAATCAGCACAAATATCTAGGTATGTCCTAGATTCTTCAGTTAGTCCATTATAAAATATATCAAGAAGCTCATTCTTAGGTAATGGACTTCCAGCTTGTGCATGAATCAAAGCACAAAATCTTTCCCATGATTCAGGCAATATCTCCTTTTCTCCCTGTTTAAAATCAAAAAGTTCCTGCAAAATAGCATGTCTAGCACTAGGAGGAAAATATTTCTGCAGGAAAGTACTAATCAAGCAATCAGGGCTATCAATAGATCCAGGAGGTAAATTACTAAACCAAGTTTTAGCTTCCCCTTTCAGTGAAAAGGGGAAAATCTTAGCAACAAAGTAAGTACGCATCTTAATATCATCAGAAAACAAGCCACTCATGGTAGAAAGTTCATTCATATGTGCTACCACACTTTCATTCTTAGTCCCACAAAAGATTCTTTCTCAACAATAGCTATGTAAGATAGATCGAGAGAGAAATCATAATCTTTATCTATAATGTTTATGGGAGAGGCAGCAAACTTAGCAATATGAGATAATTTGGGTCTAATAGTATGCCTCTCAAGGAGACTCTTAGCAACGCTCCTATCATGGGTGTTTTTACATTCTTTAATAAATTCACCGCTCATCTCAACATAACCATCTTCAATATCATAACTTTCACTAGCCTCAGGTGAACTAACAGGTGTGGTAGGGTCTTCATTAGGAGTTTCAGTATTTCCAGCTATACTTCTAGCAATCGTAGCATCTAGGAAAGGACCTAATGAACCACTCTTATCAAGCACAGTAGAAGCAACACCATAAACATCAGAAGTTTCAGATTCAGCAGTAGTAGCAGTGTGTGTAGCATGTGTATGTGGTGGTGTAACGAGCTTACTTATAAAAGATGGTGAATCAAGAGCAGCAGAGGTGTTCAGAACCGTACCTCTTCTTGTAGTGGATGGTAAAATAGTAAACTTGCCTTCATGAGACTTACCCATGATGGATGGATAGCAGTGAACAATAGAGAATCCAAGTGAACTTAATAAATAAAGCTATGCTCCCCGGCAACGGCGCCAGAAAATAGTCTTGATGACCCACAAGTATAGGGGGTGTATCGCAGTATTTTCGAGGGAAGTGAAACCCAATTTATTGATTCGACACAAGGGGAGCCAAAGAATATTTATAAGCCTTAACAACTGAGTTGTCAATTCAGCTGCACCTAGAAACAATCTTGCTCACAGCAGTTTATCAGTAGCAACAGTTTTATAGTAGAAATAGTAAAGTAGCAGCAGTAGTAAAGTAGAGACAGCAGTAACAATAGCAGTAAACAGTAGGATTTGAGTGCGGTAGGCATAGGGATGGATGGACGGGCGTTGCATGGATAAGACAATTCACATAGCAATCAGAACATAGGGCAATTGCAGATAAATAAGATAAAGCATCCAAGTACTAGATAATCCTAGGCATGTGTTCCATATATAGTCATACGTGCTCGCAATGAGAACTTGCACAACATCTTTTGTCCTGCTAGCCCATTTGCAGCGGGGCCTCAAGGGAACTACATTAAGGTGCTCCTTTTAATAGAGCACCAGAGCAAAGCATTAACACTCCGTGAACACATGTGATCCTCACATCAAAGCCATTCCCTTCGGTTATCCCGATTTCTGTCACTTCGGGGCCATTGGTTCCGGACAACAACGTGTGTATACAACTTGCAGGTAAGACCATAAACAATACTATCGTAATGAATCAATAACATGTTCAGATCTGAAAATATTGGCACTCGGGCCCTAGTGACATGCATTAAGCACAACAAGTCGCAACAGTCACAAAGCACTAATAAAAGATACTAGGCACCATGCTCTAACAATCTGATGCCATTACATGAACGATCTCATCCAATCCCTACCATCCCCATAGCCTACAGCGGCGGATTACTCACTCATAGATGGGGAAAACATGGATGGTCGATGGAGAAGCGATGGTGGCGATGATGGCGATGATCTCCTCCAATTCCTCGTCCCGGCAGGGTGCCAGAACGAAGTTTCTGGTGCTGTTTTGTGGAATCTGGTGGTGGCGGCGGATCGGAACTCCTTCTGGAAAACCTCCTGTATGTTCATAATACGTTTCATACTGTGCTATAACTGTGTTAATACGAAACGTTAATACACATGTGGTATGTAAACAAACCGTGTCTCTAGTTACCTCTAGTGAACTAGTTCATTGGTCATGAGGATGGTCTGTGTTTCGAGATCATGGGCATTTATGCCAACTGACAATGAGGTCATGTTATTAGTTGAATAACATGATAGACAAACATCCGACCGTTATATCGTAATGAGATCTAGTTACAAAATTCACCATTGATGATAAAACACAGAGAACCTCGCAACCTGATCCTTTGACTGTGAGGTAATGCAAATCACCATTCTGGAAGAAGCTTAGATGGTTATCAAGAATCATCTCGTAACAGGGTGATCAAAAAGGTGTCACTCAGGTTTTCCGAAGGAATGTGTAGAGGAGTACATATCAAGACCAAGATTTGTCTAGTCCATGTAACGGACAGATACATGTGGCCATCTCGGTGACGTTGCATTAATGAAGCTTGCAAGCATGTGACTAGGTCACGGAATGCAACGCCATGAGAACGAGAAAACAAGTTCATTGGTAACGAGATCGAACTAAGGTATAGAGATACCGACGATCAAGTCTCGGATGAATTAGGTATCGTATGACAAAGGGAATGGGGAACGACTATCTCACGGTTCGAGCGATTGTATTCGTGAAACACACGGGGGTCACATGGCCATCCAGGTCCCTCTGTTGATCATTGATATGAGAGTGGTCTCTATCATGTCTGGAGTGTTTCCGAACCGAAGGATGCCACGCTTAAGGGTGGGGACGCTTAGGGTAGATGAGGTATCGTATGAGAAATAGAGAGAGAGAAACTGGAATAGTTTCGGTAACATCCGATAGAGATCGGAAGGGGTCCGGAAGATGTTCCGGAGTGAAGGAATAATATAATATGTATATTTGAATGTTATTGGAGAATTAATATTAAATATATATTTTATTTTATTTTAAAAGGCACTATATTGCTAATGGGTCTCACCCGAGGGGAGGCCCAAGTGGGCAAGGCGCCTAGGGAGTGGGGGCCAGCCGGCCTAGGGCTAGTGGGCCGCCCCAGTGGGGCCCACCTAGGGCCGGCGGCTTCCCCAAGGTGGCCGGCGGGTGTGGGAATAGTCCCACACCGCCTGGCCCCTGGGTGGTGCGCCCCTTCCTACTATATAAAGGGGTCCCCCTCCCCTTGGAACACACCCATTCCTCTCATTCTCTCTCTCTCATCTGCTGAGGGCTTCCCCGTAATATTGGGGAGGACTTCGTAGTTGAGTTCTCCACCTTCACACTACCGTCGTGTGATCGGCGATCCGGCATCTACTTCTTCCACTGCTCGGCTGGATCGGAGCCCGGTTGACGTCCACTACACCGGACGTGTGACAAACTTCGGAGGCACCACACTTGGGGTGCTGCTCGTCTTCATCAATATACGCCTTCATGCGTAAGGCGTGCCACTCTCTGCAAAGGTATGAATACTGTATTCCTTCTCTGTTACTTATGTCTACATAGTATAGATCCTGGTATTAGTGTTCGAGTAGATATAATTTTTTTGTTTTCTGCTACGGAACGCTTCACTATTTCCTCCCATTCAAGAGCTTGACCATTCTTCAGCAGCTTATACCATTCTTCAGCTCTTCCTTTCAGTGATAATGAGAATAACTTCTTCTTAACTTGATCTGTAGTAATACATGCACACTTGAACAACCTGCATAATTCGTGTATAAATAGTAAATGATCACCGGGATGGACAGTTCCATCTCCAACATAATAGTTATCCATAACACGATCAATAATTCTTGTAGGTATTTTAAGTATCATTCTCAGCAGGTGGTGGTTCATCTACTACCTTAGCAGTGGTAGTAGCATTATGAAACAAGAAACTCAGCGAATTATCCATATTGAAAATAAAGCAACTAACAGAAATAAGCAATACTCACAGTAGAAGTTTCCTTTACTAGTTCCACTCTCTAATAGTGCTTCACTCCCTGGCAACGGCACCAGAAAATAGTCTGGATGACCCACAAGTATAGGGGGTGTATCACAGTATTTCGATAAGTAAGAGTGCCGGACCCAACGAGGAGCAGAAGGTGCTGGCTAGTGGCTTGGAGCAGGAATTCTCTGTAAATACTTAGCAAACAGATTTTTAGGGTTTTTTGATAATGCGGGTAAATAAAGTACGAGTAAATAAAAGACAATAAGAATAAATGCAGCAAGTGGCACAATCCTTTTTTAGCAAAGGACAAGACGGTTGTATTATTTAGGATGACCAAACGTTCTCGAGGACACATGGGAATATCGTCAAGTGCTTTCGCTTCATATAGTTGATTAATCTTCTTTAGCTTGCTAAGTGTTGTGTGGGTGAACTTGTGCTAATGTACCGACCTTCCTAGGACTAATACATACTTGTGATTAAACCCCTTGCAAGCATCCGCAAGTACAAGAAAGCAATTAAGGTAAAAACCTAACCACAACTTTAAACTCTAAGACCCTCACGTCCCTTGTGCAATGGTTTCCTAACGGGGGTTCAGGTTTCTGTCACTCCGGCAACCCCTACGATTAGTAGACAAATACACAATGCATTCCCCTAGGCCCATATAGGTGAAGTGTCATGTAGTCGATGTTCACATGACACCACTATAAGAAGTACACCACAACTTAATTAACAAACCATTGAATCTTTCTCAACACAATTCCTCTACTAACAACATGACTTCTCCCATGTCCTCAAGAACTAAACGAACTACTCACAAGACATCATATGGATCATAATCAGAGATGGAATAATGATGTATAACAATCTGAACATAAACAATAATTCAATGGTTCCACTCAATAGCATCAACTACAAAGAGTAATCAACACCGGGAAAGTTTCCCCTAAGAACTATGCAAGATTCAACCCAATTGTTACGGCGAGATGATGGTGGTGATGATGGTGCTGGTGGAGATGATGGTGGTGATGATGATGATCCCGATGAAGTCCAGCTTGATGGTGGTGTTGATGGCAACGATCTCCCCTCTCCCGGAAGGAATTCCCCCGGCAGAATTCTGTGTGCCGGAGAGATCTTTCTCTCTCGGTGTTTTCTGTCCCGCAGAGGCGGCGGAATTTTTCTATGGTCGCTCCCTGAGTCTTGGGGTTTCAGGAGGATAATATACGCCAGAGGGGAGAGCTGGAGGTGGACCAGGGTGGCCACACCACCTGGTGGCACGGCTTAGGGTGGCCCGCGCCAGGGGTGGTGTGGGCCCCCTGTGGCCCATCTCCACTCCTCCTTCTGGCAGTCTTCGTCTTCTGGAAAAATTAGATTTTCCATGTATTTTCCCGGATTTTCTGATCTTCGCGAATTTTGCCTCCAAACAACACCTTTTCCATCAGAATCTTGACTGCAGCGGTCCATGCTACAAAAGTCATCAACCATGCAAAAACAGATGAAATTACATAAGTATAATCTCTTAATATGAAATATATCAATAAATAATAGTAAATTATGATATAGAATAGTGATGCAAAATGGACGTATCAATGTGATATCACCGAGAGGGCCCAGAGTTATCTATTCGTCATCGGGATTGACAAATTTCACTCTTGATCTATGAGCCTCAACATAACACCTTCGGAGTATCTGAACCCACCTTTATAGTCACCCTTTTACGGTGTGACGTTCGATGTTATCAAGTTACTCTTCCGATGTTAGCAATTAACATGATCTCATGGTCTAAGGACTAAGATTACTTCGTATGATGTTATAACAATATAAACATAATGACTTTGATCATAATGCTATACTTCGGATAAATGTTCATCACATCATTCCACCAATGTTATGACCTCGTTATTAACAACATCCAATGTCCATGATCAGGAAACCTTGATCATCTTATTAATCAACGAGCTAGTTTATATGAGAGGCATTACTAGGAACTTTGTATTTTGTTTATTAAACACATATGTATTAACGTTTCTAATTAATACAATAAACATTTATCATAAACATGGAATAAGATAATAACCACTTTATTATTGCCTCTCGGGCATATTCCCTTCATTGAGAACACCCACTACTGAAGTCACTGCTCGGATCCTCGCAGTCAATGAAAGTAGAGGATTCCCTGGGATGCTTGGAAGCATAGACTGCATGCATTGGCACTGGAAGAATTGTCCATTTGCACGGCAGGGGGTATACAAAGGCAACAAAGGAGGTTACACTGTGATACTTGAGGCAGTTGCTACACATGATCTTTGGATCTGACACTCCTTCTTTGGCATGGCAGTATCGAACAACGACATCAATGTTCTCAACTCCTCAAATGTCTTTGCCAAGCTTGTTGAGGGTCATGCTCCCCCGTGGACTTTGAGATTAATGGGCACCACTACAACAAGGGATACTATTTTGCAGATGGCATCTATTCAAGATGGCCAACATTTGTGAAGACTATCACAAACCCGATACTCCCCAAGCATGCTCAGTATGCCAAGGAACAGGAAGCTTGCAGGAAGGACATGGAGCGGACATTTGGTGTGCTCCAACAGAGGTTTGCAGTTGTCCGGTTCCCTGTAATGACCTAGTCAAAAGATTAGATGTGGGAAGTGATGAACTGTTGTGTGACCTTGCACAACATGATCATTGAGGATGAGAGGAAGGATCCAGTGAGTTTGGTTAACCAGAACGAGCCATACTATAGACAGGGACCTCTTACACAACCTGATCACCAGGTGCCGCCGCCAACTTGGGCTGCCTTCATCGCCATGCGTCAGGAGATTCGAGACCCGGTAGTACATCAACAGCTGCAGGATGATCAGGTTGAGCACCTATGGATACGCAGAGGAAACACATAGATGCCCAGCATGAATCTAGCCGAACTAGGCCGAAATAGATTGTATTTTCATTTTTCGCCGAACTATGTTTAATTTTATGCCGAACTGTGGTTAATTTCGTCTAGAACTATGCCGAACATTGCTCTGTATTCGTATTATGCCGAAATATGTTGAAAGCTAGACAAATTTAAGCCAAATTTAGACGAAAACACACCGACCTGGAAACTCGGACTGAAAATGCGAGTGGGAAATCGGCCGTTCCCAGACCGAAACCTTCGTCCGTCCGGCGCTATTTAGGTTCAGCCATTCCTAGGCTGAAACCTTCGTCCGTCCGACGCTATTTAGATCCGAATTTCGGCCTGCGAACGGCCAACGAGTGGAGATGCCCGTACGAGCTAGATTTCCATCGTGACTAAACTGTTTTTTATGTGCACTGACTGTGGAGTAATTTGTGGTTAATGCGACTTAACCGACAGACGGATCTTGTTACTGACCGGGTGAATCGTTTTGGCCACGACAACTTCTGGTGAGGAAAAAGTTGTTGGGCTTCCAGGTAGTAATGGTTAGCACAGTAGCTTGGATCGCAAGCCACCGATCAGCGACACGTCTAACCAGACACTACGTGACGGGGCCACGGTTCGGTGGAGGAGGTGGACCAGTGGGCAGCCTGTGCGGTGTGCGTGCAAGCTGTGGCATGGCAGGTGTGAACGAGCTCCGCGTTTCGGCATCCCCCAAATCTGAACGCGGTTGTTGACCGCGGGTCGGTGCTGCCGGGGCTTCCCCGTTCATCGAGCCGCAACAGCAACGAAAGCCGCTTTTGCTGTGGCCCTGCGGCGTGCTTCAAATCCATAGTTCTTGAAATAGACCGTGCAGACAAAAGCCGTAGAATCAGGCCGATGCGTAGCTTGCCATGTTCGTGAAGCTACGTAGCAGCCGAAATTTAGTGTGTATAGTCAGAGTTTCGGCGAAGGTTCAGGCGTTCGATGTATTTTTTTTTCTCTCGGTCTGATTCTTCGATAACGATGGTTCGTGAAAGCAGTCAAGCACGCAAGAGGGGTAGCTAGTACTAGTACTGTCACGATTAGACTAATGAGACATTAAGACTACTACCGGTGGTATTCAGCAAATCAGAGTACGTATACTGCCCTGCCCTGCCCTGGAGCAAAGTTGCAGCCGGAGGCAAGGAAAGAATCTGATGAAAAGGGACGCCGTGCTTAGGTGGTGACGGGTGGCAGCCACGCGTGGGCCACTACTGGGCAGGGCGATCCTCTTTCCACGGCACTGTCAGTGAGTCGGTCGGTTGGGATCTCCTACAAAAACTCTCCACACGCCCAATCCCCCTTCTCTGTTTTCTCATTCTGCTCGCAGTAGACCCGGTTTGAGTTTGATCGGTTCAAGTCCAAGCCCCGCGAGTGTCGCGTGAATTCCATTTGCCCGGTCCTCGCCAGCGACCGCCATTTTGACTCCGGACAGCACCACCACAAACCCCCAAATCCACGCCAAATCCTCGGGCTGGAATCGCCAAGATCTGGGACCTAATTTTTCTCCGCCCGTTTTAGCCGACGCTGACCGAGACAACACCGGGCATCCCCACACAAAACCAACTATCGCAACGCCGCGCCGCGACCAGCACCCAAAACCCACCGTCTGTGTGGTGTGTCTCCACACCCGATTTTGATTTTTGAACCGCTCCGTCGTCCTCCACCGAACCGGAACCTCCTCCTCCTTCACCGTCCCAAAGGAAGGGGGGCCGCGAGGAGCGCAAGAAACCGTCGCGGGAGGCGCGGGGAGGGAGGAAACTGAAGAGGCGAGAGGAGGGAGAGAAACGGGAGCGCGGCGATCGGGTTCCGGCCATGGAGCGGTATCATCCTTCCGAGGTGTACGAGCTCTTCGTGCGGCATATGAACACCCCGAGGTGAGTGGGATTGGGGATTTTCCCCTTTTGGGGTAGGTAGCACGGTTCTTTGTTTGTTCTTGCGTCGATTTCGGGCGGTTCGGTGAGCGTTGCTTGGTGGTGCGTGCAGGGTGGTGGTGGACAACGGGGTGTGCGAGACGGCGACGCTCGTCCAGGTGCACAGCGCGCGGAAGCACGGCGTGCTGCTGGAGGCGGTGGCCGCGCTCTCCGACTACGGCGTCTGCGTCCGGAAGGGGTACATCTCGTCGGACGACGGCCGGTGGTTCATGGACGTGTTCCACGTCACCGACGCCGCGGGCCGGAAGGTCGCCGACACCGACAAGCTGCTCGCGCGGCTCGAGTCGGCGCTCTCCGCCGCCACCGCGGCCGCCGACGCATTGCCGTGGGCTGTTGGGTGCGATTCGCCGGCCAAGGAAAGGCTCTGCCTCCTCGAGCTCATCGGCGTCGACCGCCCGGGCCTCCTCTCCGAGGTCTTCGCCGTGCTTCACGACCTGCGCTGCAGCATCGTCGACGCCAAGGCGTGGACGCACGGCGGCCGCGTCGCCGCTCTGGTGTTCGTCCGCGACGAGGACACCGGCGCGCCGATCCACGAGGTGGCCCGGATCAGGCGAATCGAGTCCCGGCTCAGGCACGTCCTCCGCGGTGGCGCGCGTGGCGCGAGGACAGTCCTGGTCGACGCGGCGGCGGTGGGAAACCTGGACCGGAGGCTCCACCAGCTGCTGAACGAGGACGGGGAGGCCGACCGACGGACTGCCGTGGAGGCGCCCACGACGACGGCGGTGGCGGTACAGGAGTGGGGGGAGAGGGGGTACTCGGTGGTCACCGTAAGCTGCCGCGACCGGCCGAAGCTGCTGTTCGACGTCGTCTGCACCCTGACGGACTTGGATTACGTGGTGTACCACGGCACGTTTGACACCGACGGCGATCACGCGCAGCAGGTGAGGCTTCCAGGCTGTTTCTTGATCATTCATCTGCAAGATATTTCAGGGAATAGGCCGTGCTGAATATTTGGGGGGCAATTCTTGATTTCTGAATGTTAATAACTTGGCTAATTTTAGGCGTTTCCCCTCTTTTCAGTTCTTGGTTTGGGTTTACACGATGATGTATCTTTGCCTTCTATCAGTCTGTCCTCATTAGTCAGCTGTTTTATTTTCATTTGGTCATAGTTCATATGTTGCTCAAGCTATACCCTGAGCGGGGAAATGTTCAAATAGAATAGTTACTACTATTTGATCTTGTAAAATGGGATTAGCTTCGCTGATCGCACCACACCAGCATTTCTTAACATTGCAATTTGTTCTTGTATGATTAACTAAGACCTCACCGAAATGTTCATCTCCTACTAAATTTAGATTGTATTTATGTGGGCGTTATTAATCTGATTTCCGTTTCGTCCGCAGGAATTCTACATCAGGCGTTTGGACGGCCGGCCAATCAGCTCGGAGGCGGAGAGGCAGCGAGTGATCCAATGCTTGCAAGCGGCGATCGAGAGGCGCTCCTCCGAGGTACGTTCCACTGAATATCTCCTTTCCTTGCCCTCCATGCCACGCCACCCTACAGGGACCAAAAAAAAAAAAAGCGCACCCAATTCCCCTTCGCGATCCCACCAAGTCTTTTTCCGCCGAACTTTCCACTTCACCGCCATGTGTTCGGCCGAGGCTCCACCGACGTCCATCTAACGCCAACCTATCTATCTCTGTGTGTGCAGCAGGGCGTGAGGCTGGAGCTGCGCATCACCGACCGGCGCGGCCTGCTCGCCTACGTGACGCGTGTGTTCCGGGAGAACAGCCTCTCGGTCACGCACGCTGAGATCACCACCAGGGGCGACATGGCGCTCAACGTCTTCCACGTCACCGACGTGGCCGGCCGCCCCGCCGACCCCAAGGCGATCGACGAGGTGATACACGGGATCGGCACGGACAGCCTCCGGGTGGACGAGGAGCGGTGGCCGCGGCTGTGCTCGGCGGAAGGTGAGGCCGCAGGGGCTGGGCTGTTCTCGCTAGGCAGCCTCGTGAAGAAGAATCTCTATAAAGTTGGCCTCATCAGATCCTGCTCGTGAACAAAGCCGGTTGCGGTTGGAATGTGTCGGACGGGATGCTTGTGTGGATACGGGATGTACAGGGGTTAGTCTGTAAATTAAATAGGTGACCTTGTTTTTTCCTTTTTTTTTAAGGTTTATTTGTAGGTACGTGTACATAGACATAAGGAAGTTGCTGGTCGGTACAAGCTTTGGTGGGTCATGTATATACGTCCCGTTTAGGTGCAAGTGGACAAATAGACCGATGTAAGTACGGTTGTACATAGTATATGATACTACCAGTTCCCCGAACATGCATCTAAACAAAGCAACAGACAAAACTGTTAATGTCTTAAAAATTAACATAAAATACAACAAAGATCACTGGACTCGCCTCCTCCACACAAAAAAAAAAAACAGGCGGCGGTGATCAAATGGGTCCTCGCCTCCTCCGCTCACACGGGCGGGAGGGGATGAGACCCAGGACCTACGCTCGGCGTTCATCAAGATTCATAATGTTAGTGTTTTTGTGGTGTCACGGTGGCGCATCTCAGATGCGCGATGCACGTTGGATGTGCTACATCGAATAATGGTACCCTGACTTCAATCCCGACGTCGAGAAGCTTGTCGGATTGTGTCTTAGCCGGCCATGTGCTCTAGCTTCGTGTGGTGTTGATCTCGTCGCTAATCTAGTCCTGGCGGCCTTGGAGTGCGGCGGCGTGGATTGCTGCTGGTTTTGTGGTGGATGGTGGAAGATCCGGCCGCTTGATAGGCGGGATGGCGCTAGCCCCGGATCTGGTGTTGAAGATGCTCGTCCTCCGGCCGATGTTCCATAGCAGCAGGCTAGATCCAGTCTTACGAGACAGGTGGTTATTTCGGCTCATTGACGCCTTTTCACTAGGGGTTACCAAAGTGTGGACCGGTTGTTGGACGACAACGGCGAATGATTTGAGTTCTTAGTAGTTACGGCGAGAACGGTTTGCAGTTGTTCAACCGTTTGTTTTCTCCTTATTTTATGTTACTTGTATGCATTTCATCTAAGTATTGCTACAGTTATAAATACAAGTAATGTATGCTCATGAGCGTACATATTAAAAAAATCACCGAACTCACGTTTCTCCACCTTAAGTGATTTATTGGGGGCCATTGTCCTCACCGTGAAAAACTACAAGTGATTTAGGGGCACTGGCTACACATGGAAGGGTCATTGTTCGTCACGGTATAGCCTCGTATTTGCCGACGTGGCAAGTGATGGACTCTGTCTGTCAGATCCTAGCCCGATTTTGCAAATACCCCTTACAAACTTGTTTTTCTTCACCACTTAGGTCTCCTATATTCTCCAACATGACAAACAAATATAAAATGGAAATTCCTTGCTTCTTTGGTATGTTGGCAACATGGGATAGCCGCGTCAGGTTTCTCGCCACCGCCACCGAGGTTCTCCATGCGCCGCCCCACCGTGCCACCCCCGCCTCCATTGTTCCCCAACTGTTGTCGCGTTGCAGGGGATCATGTCCTCTGCTGCCGCCATGATGCCCATAAACAACATGAGAACATATGAGACGGGGCGTCGCCAACCAAGGTGAGGGATGTGACCCAGGTGTTGGGTCCGCAGCATAGAAAACAAAAAATTTCCTACGGTGTGAACTACACGCCAAGATCTATCTACTAGGTACAAAGCAACGGGTGGACATACATCCAACAAGAACTTACCCTCGAAGACAACGAGTTTTGTTAACGAGTAGGAACTCGTGGTTGATGTAGTCGTACACTTGCCGATCTCAAGATCGTGAGGAAGTCCGAGCGCCGCAACTCAGCAGCGCATCCGCACTCGCACACACGTTCAAGCCACCGGACAACCTCCACCTCCTCGCTCCAGCGATCTAGCGGAAGCAGCAACTCCTTCCAGACGAAATGCCACCGAGAACATGTATCTCGCTAATCCGAGACCATGGAGGAATAATTCTAGAGGGGGAGAGAGATCCTTCACAAGGAGGTGTGTGGATGAAGGAGGTAATGGGTGGCCTTTTATAGGAGGAGGAGGGGTGCCCCCTCTCTCCATGGTCGGCGCATGGGGGGGGGGGTGACCCCTCACCTCCCCCATTCATGTGGTGGTAACCCCTCCATATTAAAATGCCTCTTCACATTCCCTTTAAAGTCTCCACTTTAAATGCATTAAGTTTCTCCAAATTTAATGCTCTCTCATTTAATAAAACTCTTTTTATTAAATTTATTCAGAATTTTGTTAATTACTTTAATTAACAAACATTCACATATAGCCCCTTGCAATATTTCAATATCACATGCAGAACCACTTTCTACAATTTCACCCAAAACAATTTCCGGTTTCTATTGAAACAATTCCTGTGATTTGCAATTCTTTCGTCTGAAACATATGTGCTCCAAAATGGTGTCCAATAACTCTTAAGTGTGCCACCCTATGGTTCGCGAATAATGCAGACATGATCGAGACCCTTCTCCGATCAATAATCAGCAGCGAGACGTAGAGATCCGTACTGACTCCTACACATTCAACGATGACTTCTGTGATCGTGAGAACCTTTAACGCTTGTAACTAAATCCCTTTGTCTCTCGATATATTACATGTCCAAGATTCGATCATCGGTATCTCCATACCTAGTTTGATCTCGTTATCGACATGCACTCTTTTCTCGTTCCCGTGATATAACATTCTAGTGATCACATCACTTGCTTGCAAGCTATCTTAATGTGATATCACCGAGAGGCCCAGAGTATATCTATCCGTCATCTGGATTGACAAATTCCACTCTTGATCCATGAGCCTCAACATAACACCTTCGTAGTACTGAACCAATCTTTATAGTCACCCTGTTACGGTGTGACGTTTGATGTTATCAAGATACTCTTCCGGTGTTAGCAATTAACATGATCTCATGGTCTAAGGATAAAGATTACTTCGTATGATGTTATAGCAATATAAACATAATGACTTGATCGTAATGCTATACTTCGGATGGATGTTTATCACATCATTCCACCAATGGTGTGAACTTGTTATTAACAACATCCAATGTCCATGATCAGGAAACCTTGATCATCTTGTTAATCAACAAACTAGTCTATAAGAGAGGCATAACTAGGAACCCTTTTTGTTTATTAAACACACATGTATTGATGTTTCCGATCAATACAATTCTAGCATGCAAAATAAACATCTATCATATATAAGGAATATATAATAATAGCTTTATTATTGCCCTTAGGGCATATTTCCTTCAGTCTCCCACTTCAACTAGAGACAATAATCTAGTTCACATAGTGATAAATCTAACACCCATGGAGTTCTGGTGTTGATCATGTTTTTCCCTAGGGAGAACTTTAGTCAACAGATCTGCTACATTTAGGTCCGTGTGTACTTTACAAATCTTTATATCTCCATCCTTGACATGCTCGCGGATGGAGTGAAACTAGCGCTTAATATGCTTGGAATTCTTGTGAGACCTCGGGTCCTTTGCGTTGGCTATGGCTCCATTATTGTCACAATAGATCACCATTGGGTCCAACGCACTGGGAACCACACCTAGTTCCGTAATGAACTCTTTCATCCAAACCACCTCCTGCGCCGCTTCTGAAGCATCAACATATTCCGCCTCCGTCGTTGATCTAGCCACCACAGGTTGTTTGGAACTCCTCCAACTAACCGCTGCTCCGTTCAAAAGAAATACGTATCCGGATTGAGACTTAGAGTCATCCGGATCGGTGTCAAAGCTAGCATCGACATAACACTTAGCGACTAGCTCTTCTTCACCTCCGTATATAAGAAACATATCCTTAGTTTTTCTCAAGTACTTGAGGATGTTCTTTACCGCTATCCAGTGTTCCGAACCTGGATCAGATTGGTACCTACTAGTCAAACTAATAGCATGTGCCACATCCGGTCTTGTACATAGCATGGCATACATAATAGAGCCTATGGCCGAGGCATAGGGGATCTTATCGATCATCTCTCTTTCTTCCGTCGTAGCCGGACTTTGAGTCTTACTCAATGTCTTGCCTTGCAACATAGGTAAGAACCCCTTCTTACTTTCGTCCATATTAAACTTCTTTAATATCTTATCAAGGTATGCACTCCGCGATAGCCCAATTAGGCGCCTTGATCTATATCTATAGATTTTAATGCCTAATATATATGATGCTTCACCAAGGTCTTTCATCGAAAATTTGCTGTTTAGATAACTTTTAACACTGTTTAAAAGATCTATATCATTTCCAATCAATAATATGTCATCCACATATAATATCAGAAATGCCACATTGCTCCACTCACTTTCTTGTAAATACAAGCCTCTCCATAAGTTTGGACAAATCCAAACTCTTTGATCACCTCATCAAAGCGGAGATTCCAACTCCGGGATGCTTGCTTCAGTCCATAGATGGATCGCTGAAGTTTGCATACCTTATTAGCATTCTTAGGATCGACAAAACCCTTAGGTTGTATCATATACAACTCTTCTTCAATATTACCATTGAGGAACGCAGTTTTGACATCCATCTGCCATATTTCATAATCGAAATATGCAACAATTGCTAACATAATCCTAACCGACTTAAGCATCGCTACGGGAGAGAATGTCTCATCGTAGTCAACTCCTTGAATTTGTCGAAACCCCTTTGCGACAAGTCGAGCCTCATAGATGGTCACATTACCATCAGCATCAGTTTTCTTTTGAAAATCCATTTATTCTCAACGGCCTTTCGGTCGTGAGGTAAGTCCACCAAGTTCCAAACTTGGTTCTCGTACATGGATTCCATCTCGGATTTCATGGCTTCTAGCCATTTGTTGGAATCTGGGCTCATCATCGCTTCTTCATACGTCGCAGGGTCATCCATTTCATCAACCATGAAATTCACAACATGATTGCCGTACAGTTCAGGAGCTGCACGTGTCCTGCTTGACCTGCGAGGTTCGGCAGTGTCCTCTTTCGGAGTTTCATGATCATTATCATTAGCTCTCTCTTCATCAGGTGAAGTCAACTCCAAAACAACTTCCGGTGCTGCGCCACTCGCCATTCCATGAAGAGAAGGTTCAATAACCTCTTAGAGTTCTACCTTCCGACTACTCACACCTTTCGCGAGAAACTCCTTCTCAAGAAAGGATCCATTTTTGGCAACAAAAACCTTGCCCTCGGATCTGTGATAGAAGGTATACCCAATTGTTTCCTTAGGGTATCCTATGAAGACGCATTTTTCCGCTTTGGGTTCGAGTTTATCCGGTTGAAGTTTCTTCACATAAACATCGCATCCCCAAACTTTAAGAAATGACAGCTTAGGTTTGTTTCCAAACCATAATTCATACGGTGTCGTTTCAACGGATTTAGATGGTGCCCGATTTAAAGTGAATGCAGCTGTTTGTAGTGCATGACCCCAAAATCACAGTGGCAAGTCAGTCAGAGACATCATAGATCGAACCATATCCAATAAGGTACGATTACGACGTTCCGACACACCATTACGTTGTGGTGTTCCGGCAGGCGTGAGTTGTGAAACTATTCCACTCTTTCATGTGTGTGCTAAACTCATAACTTAGATACTCTCCTCCACGGCCAGACCGTAGAAATTTGATCTTTCTATTATGATGATTTTCCACTTCATTCTGAAATTCCTTGAACTTTTCAAAAGTTTCAGACTTGTGTTTCATCAAATAGATATACCCATATCTACTCAAATCATCCGTGAAAGTAACAAAATAACGATATCCACCTCGCACCGACACACTCATTGGTCCACACACATCAGTATGTATGATTTCCAATAGATATGTCGCCCGTTCCATTGAACCGGAAAACGGCGTTCTAGTCATCTTGCCCATAAGGCATGGCTCACATGTATCAAATGATTCAAAATCAAGTGATTCCAAAAGTCTATCAGAATGGAGTTTCTTCATGCGTTTAACGCCAATATGACCTAGGCGGCAGCGCCACATATATGTAGACATATCATCATCAAGTTTAATCTTTTTAGCATTAACATTATGAATGTGTGTAATATTACTATCGAGATCCAACAAAAATAAACCATTCAACATAGGTGCATGACCATAAAAGATATTATCCATATAAATCGAATAACCATTGTTTTCAGATTTAAAGGAATGACCACTTTGCATCAAACACGATCCAGATACAATGTTCATGCTCAGTGCAGGCACTAAATAACAATTATTTAGGTTTATAACTAATCCCGATGGCAAGTGGAGAGGTAGCGTCCCGATGGCGATCACATCAACTTTTGATCCATTGTCGACCCACATTCTGACCTCATCCCTTGCTAGTTGTCGCTTGTTCCGTAGTCCCTGAACCGAGTTACATATATTAGCAACCGATCCCGTATCAAATACCCAGGTGCTACTGCGAGTACTAGTCAAGTACACATCAATAACATGTATATCACATATACCTTAGTTTTCCTTGCCGGACTTCTTGTCCGCCAAATACTTGGGGCAGTTGCGCTTCCAATGGCCAGTCCCCTTACAATAGTAGCACTCGGTGTCAGACTTAGGGCCAGCTCGGGGTTTCTTTTCAGGCGTGGCAACAGACTTTCCACCCTTCTTTCCCTTGTGCTTGCCTTTCTTGTCTTTCTTGAAACCGGTGGTCCTATTGATCATCAACACTTGATGTTCTTTCCTAATCTCCACTTCTGCAGTCTTAAGCATTGACAGAAGCTCGGGAAGAGACTTCTTCATGCCCTGCATATTATAGTTCATCACGAAGCTCTTGTATCTAGGTGGCAGAGATTGGAGAACACGATGTATGCCTAAGTCAATGGGAATCGTTATTCCCAAGGACACAAGCTTATCGGCGTACCTAGACATTTTGAGTACGTGCTCACTAACGGAGTTGTTTTCCTCCATCATGCAGCTAAAGAACTTTTCTGTAGCATTATAACTCTCTACGACAGCATGGGTATCGAAAATCATTTTCAATTCTCCCATGGTATCAAAGGCATTGCCATTTTCGGAACGCTTTCGAAGTTCTGGCTCTAGCCCATACAGTATGCCGCAATGAACTAAGTTGTGGTCCTCCTGACGAGTCACATAGACATTCTTTTCCTCGCCAGGGGCATCAGGAGCTGGTGGGGGGCCTAGCGGCGCATCTAGCACATATTGCTTTTGTGCAGCAGTGAGGAGAATCCTCAAATTCATAGCCCAGTTGGTGAAGTTGCTACCATTCGCAGCAAGGTTCTCTTTCTCCATGAACACATTGAAATTAAAAGCAGGTGGTGCCATCTACAACAGAATTTGTAAAGTTTATTTAGACTAAGTTTATGATAGATTGAGTTCAGCTAATCCAAATTACTAATGAACTCCCACTCAAAAACGACATCCCTCGTGTCTTTTTGGTGATTACATGAACCAAATCCACTACAGCAAGTTCGATCATCATGTGAGGTGATGTAGCTTCAAAGGCGAGCATCTATATGGGCATCATATCAACTATATGACTCATGCTTAACCTTTCAGTCCGTGTTCCGAGGCCATGTCTGTACATGATAGGCTCGCCAAGTAAGAACCTTAGTATTTGCGTGTGTAAAACTGTCTTACACCCGTTCCTATGAAAGCGTAGATTCGAGTACACCCGATCATCACGTGATGTCTCGAAACACGATCCACAAAATGGTGCATACTTAAGGAAAAACACATTTTTATCTTGATATCTAAATGAGGGATCATCTTATAATGCTACCAAAAGCGCCAAACTAGCAGTATAAGATGCTAACATCTAATGTGTAAAGTGAGATGATATGGTCCATGCATTTGATCTCTATCACTTGCATCGTGGTATGATCTCTATCATTCCTTTGTGTGTAAGGCCAAGGTCTATGGAACTTACACGTTGAGTGTGTTGTAAGAGTATCTATCATACATCTACTTACAACAATACCATATCAATACACTAGCCCAGCAACGATCTAAACTAGACGCCTCTAATTTATCAATTGCAAGTTTTACGTGGCTTACGACTTTTGGAGATAGAACCGTTCTCACCTACGAACATGAACCACAACGAGGATAACTAAGTTATTAGCAACTCATTGTAAATCAGATATTGACTATAGTAGGAGAGACAGACACCCGCCAGCCACTTATGCAAAACAAGTTGCATGTCAGTCATGGAACCGGTCTCATGTACGATGACATGTAAGGTTGGTCCGGGCCGCTTCATCCCACTATGCCACCAATATCCAAAATACATAGAAGATGCAATAACATGATCATCATCGCCCACATATAAACATATGTGTACTACCCGTGCAAAGCACCTACACATAGATCAGGCTCTGATACCACTGTTGGGTCCGCAGCATAGAAAACAAAATTTTTCCTACGGTGTGAACTACACGCCAAAATCTATCTACTAGGTACAAAGCAACGGGTGGACATACATCCAACGAGAACTTACCCTCGAAGACAACGAGTTTTGTTAACGAGTAGGAACTCGTGGTTGATGTAGTCGTACACTTGCCGATCTCAAGATCGTGAGGAAGTCCGAGCGCCGCAACTCAGCAGCGCATCCGCACTCGCACACACGTTCAAGCCGCCGGACAACCTCCACCTCCTCGCTCCAGCGATCCAGCGGAAGCAGCAACTCCTTCCAGACAAAATGCCACCGGGAACATGTATCTCGCTAATCCGAGACCATGGGGGAATAATTCTAGAGGGGGAGAGAGATCCTTCACAAGGAGGTGTGTGGATGAAGGAGGGAATGGGTGGCCTTTTATAGGAAGAGGGGGGGTGCCCCCTCTCTCCATGGCCGGCGCATGGGGGGGGTGACCCCTCACCTCCCCCATTCATGTGGTGGTAACCCCTCCACATTAAAATGCCTCTTCACATTCCCTTTTAAAGTCTCCACTTTAAATGCATTAAATTTCTTCAAATTTAATGCTCTCTCATTTAATAAAACTCTTTTTTATTAAATTTATTCAGAATTTTGTTAATTACTTTAATTAACAAACATTCACATATAGCCCCTTGCAATATTTCAATATCACATGCAGAACCACTTTCTGCAATTTCACCCAAAACAATTTCCGGTTTCTATTGAAACAATTCCTACGCTTTGCAATTCTTTCCTCTGAAACATATGTGCTCCAAAATGGTGTCCGGTAACTCTTAAGTGTGCCACCCTACGGTTCGCGAATAATGCAGACATGATTGAGACTCCTCTCAGATCAATAATCAGAAGCGGGACCTGGAGATCCATACTGACTCCTGCACATTCAACGATGACTTCTGTGATCGTGAGAACCTTTAACGCTTGTAACTAAATCCCTTTGTCTCTCGATATATTACATGTCCGAGATTCGAACATCGGTATCTCCATACCTACTTTGATCTCGTTATCGACATGCATTCTTTTCTTGTTCCTGTGATATAACATTCTAGTGATCACATCACTTGCTTGCAAGCTATCTTAATGTGATATCACCGAGAGGGCCCAGAGTATATCTATCCGTCATCTGGATTGACAAATTCCACTCTTGATCCATGAGCCTCAACATAACACCTTCATAGTACTGAACCCATCTTTATAGTCACCCTGTTACGGTGTGACGTTTGATGTTATCAAGATACTCTTTCGGTGTTAGCAATTAACATGATCTCATGGTCTAAGGATAAAGATTACTTCGTATGATGTTATAGCAATATAAACATAATGACTTGATCGTAATGCTATACTTCAGATGAATGTTCATCATATCATTCCACCAATGGTGTGACCTTGTTATTAACAACATCCAATGTCCATGATCAGGAAACCTTCATCATCTTGTTAATCAACAAGCTAGTCTATAAGAGAGGCATAACTAGGAACCCTTTTTGTTTATTAAACACACATGTATTGATGTTTCTGATCAATACAATTCTAGCATGTAAAATAAACATCTATCATATATAAGGAATATATAATAACAACTTTATTAGTGCCTCTCAGGGCATATTTCCTTCACTAGGCCACTGCGGCCTAGTCCTCACGGGGATGAGAGCCGCGTCGCCCTCCACTGCTACTCCAGTTGTTGTTACTGCTCCTCTTTCGTCCTAGGCGCTCACGATGAGGATGAAGAGACCTCCGCCACTGGGATCCCGATGAGGATGTATTGACCTCCAAGATGACGACGAGGATGGCAATTTCTTGGTCGAAGGGACAAGGGTAGACCGGTGCTGGAGCGAGGCGATGAAGGCCACACCAACCTCGCCTTGTGTAGTGGAGTTATGCTTTTTCAATTCTGCCCTTGCCAGAGCATCTCTACCGGAGCGCCCTAAATCGTCGCCGACACATCGATATTTGGGGTGTCGGTAGCATGAGCTAAATCAAGGGAGGGCTGTCACACAACGGTGTGCCCCAAATGCCGAACCCTAGATGAAATTTTGCACACAAAATACTAAATAATGTCGATATAGTTAACTGTTTGTACATAATTTGCATGAAACTGAAACAAAAGTAAACCAAAAGATGGCCGCTGTCGCCGTAGAAACCCTAGCCCTGTCAGTCAAAGACGCTAAAGTCGAGTCCTCTGTTGCCTTCCTCGTCGTCGTCGCCCCATGCCTCGTCAAAGCGGTCATCCTCCGGCTCCGGCTTGGGCACTAGCGCACTTCAAGGTCCCACTTCTGCATCATCCGATGTCGCTGTAAGGTCGATGGCGGTGTGGTAGTCCTTCGAGAACCACCACTACGTGAACATGTCGGTGGCCTGCAGGACGGTGTTCTATGATACCTGCATCAGCATTGCCTTTCCTGGCTCGTCGTCAGGGTCGCTCAGTCCAGTGAAGACTTCCTCGAGGTCCAGCTCCACCTCCCACCATGCCTTCTCCTTTTTTGGCAGTGGCGCAGGGACATCTCCTGCCACGCGACGGCGAGGATGGCTTCTCCTTCTTCAGGCACTGGAGAGAGAGGTGGCCACGCGGTGGTGACGCGTGCCTCTCAAGCTTCGGGGGAAGCAACACATGTGAATCATTCCGCGTGTGATGACACCAATCTACTTGTGTGCCAACTCGCTGGGACTCCAAGTGCAAAGTGATGTAGCAAGCGTCTTTTCCCCACAAGGGTGATACGGGGTTTATAACAAACTCTCGGGTATCTACTCATAGTTCTTCTTCTTATCCTTTTCAAGCAATCTATAAAGAAGAAAAAACAAAAGTCTTGTGTCCCCAACTCAACCGTGTGGTTGTCAAGCACAAGATTTAGTGTAAGTAAAATAAAAATATAATTAATTAAACTAGGAAAGTAAAATAATAATAATAAAAATAAATGTAAATAACAAAAGCAATCTAAAATAAACAAGTAAAGTAAAAAACAATTAAAGAAGAGATATTTTTGGCTTTTTGTATGATTTCCAAGAAATAAATGTTTTTGTATTTTCGTATTTAATTAAGGAAAAAAATGTAAAGGTAGGTAAAAGCAAGTAAATGGTGTTTCTTATGATTAAAAACGGACCGGGGTTCATAGTTTCACTTGTCAAGTCTCTTAAATATTATGGTGGACATAAAATGGCTTAGATAATGATATATATTTGATTGGAAATTTATAGAGCATTTGATTCGTATTCATATGGGCATCACGTCCTAATTTAAAAACGATACAACACATCTTACTTATACTCTTCTAGAAAGGGAAAACTCCATTTATCTAGATTTAATTACAAGACTATAGCTTTAGGCACTTTGACATGATGTTTAGATATCAAATATGCTACCTTGAACAAACAAGAATCATCCATTGCTGTCACTAGATGGTTGTAGCACATGTATCTACTTTCTCCCTAGTGAGGTAATAAAAGAAAGGTAAAAAGCATAGTGGATCTCAGATTTGTTGTCACTACCATGTTACTCCATCTAATGCACATGTTCTCCCACACACGCTCTTGCATACAAGTATGATCAAGACAAGTAATTAAGAACATGATAGTAATATGCATCTACTCATATATGAAACTCAGAATAGGTATTACAATCTCAACTATCATATCATAAGATCAAGATCCACCACACAGAAATTAGACATAGATTTCCATGTTCATGTTATGCAGCTCACATGGATCTAATACAATCATAGCATAAGAGAGATATGTAGATCAAGATACTTCCCTAATGTAACATCCCAAAACTTTAATCAATATTATCAAAGCCTAATCACCCAATTTAGGGTTAACAAAAACTTTTATTTAGAAAATGAATGTGAATGTATGTGTGTTTGCATTAGTGTAGAATTGAGTGCATATGCCATGCTTGATTGTTTTAAATGTTATGAAATGGATTAAAGGTGAATGCCACATTAGCTAGACCATTTACAAACAAAATCCAAAGAAAAAGAAATCAAAAATGATTAAATAAACCAAATGGTCATTTTGACCATTTTAAACCACTGGGTCACTTTAGGTGTTCCTAGAAGACAATTCTTAATAGAAACAATTCTAATTCTTTTCACCCCTTTCTAGACCAAGTAAAAGTGTATCAAGGCCCTCTTTACAAACTTACAAAAACATCTAGCAAATCAATTTAAAGGACATTTGAAAATTGAATCAAGTGTATGTGTTAAGATCACATTTTTCAAAAGCACATCAAATGAGTTCACTTTGACTTATCCAAGCAAACATAGTCTCTCAAGCTTAATCTAAGATCACTCAAAAAAGTTGAATCAAAAATTCAAAACTAAAGTTCATGCGGCCATTAGCACAAACACTTGGCATGCATAGAATAATCCTTTGCCTAGCTTCACTATTTGGTACAGTGATTATCGACCAAATGGTTCCTTAGTTACTCCCTTGTTCCCTGTAAGCCTAACCTAGCCCCAGACCAGCTTCCCCCTTCGCTGCTGACACAGTGGAGCGCCGCCCGAAAGTGATCATCGCCGGCCGACCACAGCCAGCTTGCACCAGACAGCCCCGCGCCCAACCAGCATGTCCACTAGAGTCACCGTAGCCTACCGCCACCCCCTGTCCACCCCACGGTCGAAGCCCAGCCCTGGACCACTCTAGCACCGCCACGCACCGCCTCTCTGCGCCGTGTCTAGAGCACGCCAGTGCGCCGCGCACGACCAGCTCGCACGTATCGCGCCTTGACCTCCCCTCGCGTGCATAGACCCGCCATGATCACAGCACCCTGGCAGACACCCCCATTCGCCACCGCGCGACCCGTAGCTCGCGTGCGCCATATCGAACACCGCCGCTCTCGCGCAGAGCATTGCACACGCCAGACCAAACCAAGCCGCCCCACGCCGCGCCATTAAGTCCGTGAGAACCGCCAGGGAGCACCGCATCGTCCTACGCCCTCACCCATGCCAATAGATGCATGTAGCCACGCAACCGTCGAGCTCACCGCCGCACCGCTCGGTCCCCTCGCTGAGCTATAAAAGGAGGTCACCCCAGCCTCCATTCCTCACACCACTCCACTCTCTACTCCTCACTGACCTTCCCCACCTCTCCCCGGAGCAAGGCGAGCACCACCGTGCCGGAATTTCACCGGAGTCCGCCGCTGCTGGAGGAGAAGGGCGTCATTGATTTCGACCATCCCGAGCCTCGCCGTGACCACGCCTCGCCTCGCCGTGATCTACCATGTCGATCACCCCGTCTCCGAGCCTAGCTGGAGCCCAGGTGAGCCCCACGAGACCCCCACCGCGCGCTAGGGTAAATTCCTCGCCGGAGTTGTTCGTCGTCGACGACGACCCTCAGCTGTTGGATTAGATTGATCGTAGGGCTCAGATCAGTAGATACCGTTTTGCGTTAGATGTATCACTGACCAGTGGACGCCCTCTGTCAGCCGCGCGCCGTGCTGTGCAGCTGGGCCGGCCCGTTGGTTTTTCCCGCGCTGGCCCAAAAATTCAAATAAGTGCTTTTCCAAATTAGTTGAACTCATATTCTGTCCACTTATTCAAAAATCAATTCAGGGAGTTTCACTCAACCAAATTGCATGATTAAAATTTTTCTAGAAAGGAAATGAAAATATCTATCCAAGTCCGTTGGATTTCAATCATTTGGAGTTAGAGATCACCTATAGTAAAAATAATAAGATAGAGACTTTTGCAACTTCAAACATTTTTCAAAAATCAACCATAATAGCTTTTGAGTTGATTCCAACTCTCAAAATCACATTTGATAATATCTATCTGAATATGTAAAAATATATAGGATTGCATGTGGTGACATTGGACTACTACCAAATAATGCTATTAGAGCATTTCTAGTAACTTTAAATCTATTAAATAATAGTCTTAAACTTTATAAAATGTGACCAACACTTTAAATCACATTCCCATGTATTAGAATATGTGGTGATGACATGTATCAACATGATCCTATTTTTAATTGGAAAATATTAAATCTTAATTAATTTTAATGAGTAGACATTACTTTTCTAAAATAAAATGAATAAAACTAGTTCTTTATTGCATGTGATTTTTGTGATGATGCTAAATAATCAAGTGTGTGCCTTAGTGTGCTAAACAGCATAGATAAGTATTGTTTGGTGATTGTTGTTGGAAATATGCCCTAGAGACAAATAGTTATAAGGACTATTATCATATTTCATATAGTTTATGATTAAGTTTTATATCATGCTATAACTATATTGAGTGGAAACATCAACACATGTGTGCTATATAAACAACCAGGGGTTCCCAGTGAAACTGTAGCCACTGGTTCATTGGTCAATAGATGATCAAGTTTCCTGATCATGTGGCATTTATGCCAGTTGGAAATGGAGTCATCTCATTCTGAGAATGAGATGATGAACCAATACCCAACCTAAACATCGTGACCCGATCATGTCACAAAGTTCAAGTTACAGTGATTAGAAATGGATCCTCGTAGACTATTCCTTAGACCGTGAGGCTATATCAATCACTGTCCCCCGAGAGTGCTTAAATAGCATCAAGCGCCACTTGGTAATACAGTGGTTATAAAGGTGTGTTCAGGTACTCAGAGGAAACCGTAGAGGCAATATATGTCAAGAGCGGGATTTGTCCGTCCACGTGACGGAAAGATACTCAAGGGCCCACTCGGAGAGTTTATATCCAATAGCTGCGCAACGTGTGATTTGATCAAGGGATATCACTTGTCGGAATGAGTCAAGTAGCATTGTTCGGTAACGAGATTGAAGACAACATGGTGATGTCATTGATCAGATATCGGGCAATGCAAGTATCGAGAGACAAATGGAATAAGACACGACTGTCCCGGTTCAAACGACGAAAGATCTTCGTGGAACGCATAGGGGTCACATGGCCATCCAGGTCCCTGTGTTGATCATTGGTGCGGGAGTGTCCCGACCATGTCAGGAGTGTTCCCAAACCGTGGGGTATCACGCTTAAGGGCTTGATGATGCTTAGAGAGTTTTATAGGATCGGAAGAATCGCTGAAGAATAGTAGAGAGAAAAACCGGAAGGGTTTCGGTAAGTCCGGAGGATGTCCGGAGTGGAGGTGGAAGGTGTTCCATAGCCACAGAGGTTGAATAGTATGTGAATGAATGTTAAATATTGATTTAATCATTTATCATAATTATTTAATAAAGAGAAAATCAATTTAAATGGTCAAAGGCTTAATGGCCCAATTTTTGGAGGGAAGAGGGCCCATTAGGGAAAGGAGAGAGGGAGAAGGGGAAAGGGGGCTGGCCGGCTGGGCCACGCCCCCCGCGCGGGGCCCACTAGGGCTGGCCGGCGGCCTCCCCTCCCCCTCCTCTCCTTTAGTCCCACCCGGGACTTTGAGGGAGGTAGTACCTCCCCTCCCCTATATATAGTGGGGGTATTTGGCCAAATAAATACACCCAATGATCAATAAAGGTCTTCTCACTTTTGGGAGGACCTCCAGTTGATATTCTCTCTCTCTCCCTCTCTCCCTCTCTCTCTCTCTCTCTCTCTCCTCTCTCTCTCTCTCTCTCATCTCTCTCTCTCTCTCTCTCTCTCCTCTCTCTCTCTCCTCTCGTGACCGCGGTCCCAAGTCTGGACGGTGCGAACGATGAGAAATATTCACCGCGGAGCACCGTCACACTGTGGGATTCGGATCCAGGAGCTCTACTTTCCACAACTGCTGCTGGATCGGGGGAAGCAGGAGTCATCGTCAGGCACCGGACGTGTGTAACTCCTCGCGAGGTGTCGCACTTTGAAGGCACTCAAGTCGTTGGAGCCACAGGAGCGCAAGGACTTCATCACGACCTTAAGGTCGGCTTCGGCCCGTCTAACATCAACCACGCTCTCTTGAGCGTTGACAACGCTTTTCGGTCTTCAAGGGTAAGTTCGCGAAAATCCCTCCTGTACTATATTACTAATAGATAGGTCCTGGCAGCATCAGGGGTTCAGAGGCGTAGGGTACATTTTTATTGTTTCATACGCGGAACCCCTTCAGTGGTATCAGAGCTAGATCTATGCGTAGTAATGCTAGTACGGGTAGAACACACGAGATGTAGCATGTGGGCGTTGATCTTTTAGTTGTTACCCTCCCACATGTACTTGTGTATACCGCAGTAATGCTTGATGAAGCGGCCCCCAACCGACTTTACGTGTTCATTCGCGTGACTAGTCCACGCTTGACATACGGCTTGTACCGTATAAAGTGGCTTATGGGGGTGTCTGTCTCTCTCGCATTAGTTGGTATGCCATTTGCAACAGAGGGCCCCGAAAGGGGTGTAGTAGAGACAACCACTTGATCCGCGTTGTGCTGAAAGTTCATAGGTAAGAATGGTCCTTGTGCGAAAGCCCATTCAGCCACGTAAAACATGCGAAGATAAAGTAGAGGCGTCTAACTTTGTTTTGCAGGGGGGCATGCTTTGTGATATGGTTGTGGCAAAGGTAAAGTGATTACCTTTTGTTACATAGTAGTAGATAGTCACGGAGGTGACGCACTACCACGCGGAATGACACCGGTAGCCTGGTATCTACGACGCCGGAACCCTGACGCCGGAATCCGGTGACGACGGATAGAGATCACGACGTGAAGGACCATATCACATCGCATTTACATTCAATGTTATTGTTTGTATATCTTATTGTGTGCTAGTATTAGATACTCGACGATAGCCTAATAAGATGACCCCTGTTAAAATTACCAACGATTGTGTTCCCCCTTAGTGTGCACCACCAAGAAAGTTCTTCGGTATGAGGCGATCCATGGTACAGGCATGGGTGTCAGACATATCTACGTTTGCATACAGTGGGTGTAAGCCATGTTTCACAACGAATACACTAAGGTTGAGTTGGCGAGCCTAGCACGCCATAGAAGCGTGGCCTCGAAACACGGATGGCCGAAAGATCGAGCACGAGTCGCATGAATGATGTGACTGACGTTTAGCGTCCACCCTTGAACCCACATTGATGGCTGTAACAATCGGGGGAGATGTGGCTGATAGGAGTGGTGTTATCACTAGGAACCCTTCATGGGATAGGTGTTTATGAGTGGAGTTATTATTAACTCATTAATTATAAACTTAGTCTAAATTCCTTTTGCAATTATATATGTAGATGCCACCTTTCCTGTTGACAATTGATTGGTTAGAAGGAGAGAAGATTAGATTAGATGGATCAAACTTCTCTATGTGGGTTGTGCGTCTCCATGTTCTTCTTAGCAAGAATGACGTGGTCGGCTACATACTCGATGGGATGGATTTGGATCAGCCCATTGACCTTGAGACCCCAGAGCAGCGGGAAGACCGCTATCTCTGTCGGGAGATGGCCTCCTTCATTTCAGTTACAATGCGTTTCAGAATGGTGGACAAGCTGTGGCCTTTCGTGGATGATGTCAATCCTCGTTCAGTAATGCTGCAGCTTAGGACACATTTCGTGGAACAAACACGCATATGGGAGCATGAGCTGATGGGAGACTTCCTCTCTATTAAGATGGAGGAGAAACTCATCACTTGACGACCACTTGGAGCTCATGCATGATGTGTACATGAGGCCTGCATACTTCCTGGATAGCTGGATGTCGGGCTCTTTTGCAAATGGCGTTGTGCTGTGGTCGCTGCCACCAAGCTACCAAGCACAAGTCAGGACTTGCATCATGATAGGCGACGCAGAATCAATGGAGTTCCACCGGCTCATGACACATCTCAGGAATGTGTTTGTTGAACCAAATGTCGCTGAGGTCATCAATGACAAAGGTATATATTTGATATACAGTTTTATAAATGTTATATCTTGCAAATACATTTGTAGTGTTTAAGTATATTTGATACTTGTTTTGTTTTGCTGAAACAGGTCCTTTTGCATGAGAGGTGCTTGCTGGAGAGGAGGTGACGTTGCGTGTTGATGGCGAGCATGATGATGATGGCCAACAACGCTCTCCCTCAACATTTATCATTTAGTTTATATTTTGGATAGTTATTGTAATCAATAGACCGTGAACCTTTTTAGTGTGTCTCACACTTTTGTAACAAACAGTTGTTCTACTATTATGAATAATTTCTATTCGCGTTCATATCTTGTTTGATTACTTGTGAATTATCCTTGTTGTTTGAAACTAATTGATAATGCATGAACATTTGTAAAATATTGAAATGCCTTAAAATACCCAACTTAATGATATTTCATTAATGAATGAAATCATTGTTTAAATTCAAAGTGATGTTGATAATATGTGAAAGTCATTTGATTTCTTTTCACATATAAATCATGCCTAAGTTCGGCAAAATAACTTGAAACATGGTGTCTTACTTGAATACAAAGTGTTTGATGAGTTGTTGAAAGTATATACATATTCGATGTATTGTGTTTTTAACAAAAATGGTAATTATCATTATGATTGTTTAAAAGTGTAAAGTAGTTTACAAAAGGAAACATGAATATGAGACTATTTGATATGGTAAAAGTGTTTCACCAACAAAGGGTATAAATATAAAAGAAAATCTAATTACTATGATTTGATCAATAGTAATGAAATTCTACTTTATAAGAATGGCATAGAAGAAATTGTGGAATGCAATGCGTTTGAAATATCAAAATGCATAGCATCACAATGTGATATTAGATATCAAAGTGGTAAATAGATGGCACCAAATAAATCGTTGTAGTGTAGATTATAGAACATTAGTTAGAAATAGTTAGCACTCAATTAAAAAATATAGTGAACCATCTGAATTCGTGAAAGTTTTGGGGTTATTCGATATAACCAAACAATAGCAAATAAGTCCTTGTAGAGTATTCATTGGAAACTTTGGATACGAAATCCATAGCTAAACCAAAAGAGAAGCAAAACTTGTATTGCTTGGATGTTGGTGCATTCTCGAGAAAGTTCACTTTTAGTGATATTTCTCGATTATGGAGCAAATGGAAGATAGTGAAAAACATGATGAGGATTCAAACCCTGCATCAGAGTGTTGAGAAGCGCAATGGAAAATGTTCCTGAACAATTCTCTTCACAGAAGGAAAGAATCAATGATAATGATCATTGTGTTTCCTGATACGTCCAAAACGTATCTACTTTCCCAAACCACTTTTGCTATTGTTTCTCCTCTAAACTTGTGTGATTTGGATACAACTAACACGGACTGACGCTTGTTTTTAGCAGAATTGTCTTGGTGTCTAGTTTTTGTGCAGAAAATCAACTATTAGGAAAAATCCCGGAAAATATGCCAACAAATCCTATTTCACCAGAAGGACTCCCGGAGCAGAATACAAGATGGAGGAGGGTTGGGCCCAGGCCACACCACCTGGCCGCGCGGGCTAGCCCAGGCCGTGCCAGGGGGTGGTCTGGCCGCCCCTAGACACCCCCTCGGTCTCCCTCTTCGCCTATAAGAAGCCTTTTGACCTAAAAACTCAGGGGGGTTCGCGTTTTTCCAGAAGGAGTGTCTGCTCTACCGCCACCACCAGATTCCACGAAACAGCACCAGAAACTCCGTTCTAGCACCCTGCCGGGACTGGGAATTGGAGGAGATCGTCGCCATCATATCATCAGCATCGCTTCTCCATCGACCATCCATGTTTCCCCATCTATGAGTGAGTAATCCCCCCACTGTAGGCTATGGGGATGGTAGGGATTGGATGAGATCGTTCATGTAATGGCATCAGATTGTTAGGGCATGGTGCCCTAGTATCTTTTATTAGTGCTTTATGACTTTGTTGCGACTTGTTATGCTTAATGCTTGTCACTAGGGCCCGAGTGCCATGATTTCAGATCTGAACATGTTATTGATTCATTATGATAGTATTGTTTTTGGTCTTATCTGCAAGTTGTATACACACGTTGTTGCCCGGAACCAATGCCTGAAGTGACAGAAATCGGGATAACCGGAGGGGAAAGGGCTTTGATGTGAGGATCACATGTGTTCAGGGAGTGTTAATGCTTTGCTCCGGTGCTCTATTAAAAGGAGCACCTTAATTGCCAGTAGTTCCCTTGAGGCCCCGCTGCAAATTGGCTGGGTAGGACAAAAGATGTTGTGCAAGTTCTCATTGTGAGCACGTATGACTATATATTGGAACACATGCTTATGATTATGTAGTACTTGGATTGCTTTATCTTATTTATCTGCAATTGCCCTATGTTCTGATTGCTATGTGAATTGTCTTGTCCATGCAACGCCCGTCCATCCATCCCTATGCCTACCGCACTCGAATCCTACTGTTTACTGCTATTGTTACTACTGTTTACTTTTACTACTGCTTGTTACTTTGCTATTCCTACTACAAAACCGTTGCTACTAATAAACTGCTGTGAGCAAGATTGTTTTTCCAGGTGCAGCTGAATTGACAACTCAGTGTTAAGGCTTATAAATATTGTTTGGCTTCCCTTCTGTCAAATCAATAAATTGGGTTTTCACTTCCCTCGAAAATACTGATATACACCCCCTATACATGTGGGTCATCAAGACTATGTTCTGGCGCCGTTGCCAGGGAGCATAGCTTTATTTATCAGTTCACTTGGATTCTCTATTGTTCGCTGTTATCCATCCATCATGGGTAAGTCTCGTGATGGCAAGGTTCCTATTTTACCATCCACTACAAGATGAGGTATGGTTCTGACACCTCTGTTGCTCTTGATTCACCATCTGTTATGAGTAGGCTCGTTACACCACCACATACACATGCTACACACACTGCTACTACTGCTGAATCTGAAACTTCTAATACTTATGATGCTGCTTCTACTGTGCTTGATAAGAGTGGTTCATTAGGTCCTTTCCTAGATGCTAAGATTCTAGAAGTATAGCTGGAAATATTGAAACTCCTAATGAAGACACTACTACACCTGTTAGTTCACTTGAGTCTAGTGAGAGTTATGGTATTGAAGATGATTATGTTGAGATGACGATGAATTTATTAAAGATTGTAAAAACACCCATGATAGGAGCGCTGCTAAGAATCTCCTTGAGAGGCGTACTATTAAACCCAAATTGTCTCCTATTGCTAAGTTTGCTGCTTCTCCCATAAACATTAAAGATAAAGATTATGATTTATCTCTTGATCTATCTTACATAGACATTGTTGAGAAAGAACCTTTTTGTGGGACTAAGAAAGAAAGTGCGGTAGCACATATGAATGAGCTTTCTAGAATGGGTGGCTTGTTTTCTGATGATATTAAGATGCGTACTAAGATTTTCCCTTTTTCACTCAAAGGAGAAGCTAAAACTTAGTTTAGTAATTTACCTCTTGGATCTATTGATAGCTCTGATTGCTTGATTAGTACTTTCCTGTAGAATTATTTTCCTCCTAGTGCTAGACATGCTATTTTGCAGGAACTTTTTGATTTAAACAGGGGAGAAAAAGAGATATTGTCGAATCTTGGGCAAGGTTTTTGTGCTTTGATTCATGCACGGGCTGGAAGTCCATTACCTAAGAATGAGCTTCTTGATATATTTTATAATGGACTAACCAAAGAATCTAGGACATACCTAGATAGTTGTGCTGATTGTGTTTTCAGGAATAGGACTCCCAAGGAAGCTGAGGAATTAATGGCTAAAATAGCAAGAATTATGGAGATTGGACTCCTCCTGAACCAGCTATACCTGAAGTAATTATACCTGAACCAACTATTCCTGTGCCTATTCCAACATCAAAGAAGAGGGGAGTTATTGAATTAAATGATGAAGTGATGAAGGAAGCTAAGAAGAAATGTCTTAAGGAGATGGCAATTAAAGCTACGGATGTCAAAAATTTACCTCCTATAGAAGAACTATGTAAGCCTATCCCCTACTCATCTACTATTGAGGTACAACGTGATATCCCTTACTCTAAACCTCATGATCAATGCTTAGAAGAATTCAATATCTTTATTGTTAAGCAGGATAATTTTAATAAAAGGGTGCAAAATCATCTAATGGGAAACACTAGAGCTATTGTTGAGTTGAAAGATTTTGTGGAAAGAACTTAATGATGTTTTAAAATGATTGTTAAACACTTTCACATGGTTCAAACTCAAATAGATCAACTCATTAAAGTGCAAAAAGACTTGCTAGTTAACGCTGCTAAAGAAAAAACATGCTTATGAAATTAGAACTAGAAGTGGTGCTGCTACCCAGGATCCTCTATATCCCGAGGGCATCCCAAAAGAATTGAGCAGCATTCTCAACAAGCTGAAAATAGTGGTGCTACTCGTAAGAAAAGGAAAAAGAAACATAAAACTATTGTAGAACCCTCTGAACCTGCTAAAGATCCTATAGTATATCTGACTCTAATGCTGAAACTGAAAGTGGTAATGAAGAAAATGAAACTCTAAATGAAGAAAAAGTTGAAGAAGAAGAACCTGAAAAGCACACTAAGAATACTAAATACACTAAAGAAGATTTTATTGCTAAGAAACATGGTAGTGAAAGAGAATCTTGGGTCCAAAAACCTATGCCTTTCCCTAATCAGAAACACAAGTCAAAGGAAGATGAACACTATAATAAGTTTTGTGAGTGGATGAAGCCTTTATTCTTGCAAATTCCTTTGACTGATGCTATTAAATTGCCTCCTTACTCAAAGTATATGAAGGACATTGTCTAGAATAAAAGGAAGATCCCTAATGAAGAAATCTCTACTTTGCTTGCTAATTATTTCTTCAATGGTAAGGTTCCAAAGAAACTTGGAGACCTAGGGATTCCAACTATCCCTTGCTCTATTAAGAATAGTTATGTTAGAACTGCTTTGTGTGATTTGGGAGCTGGAGTTAGTGTTATGCCTTTCTCTCTCTATAAGAGGCTTCAACTAGAAAAATCAATACCAACTGATATATCTTTGCAAATGGCTGTTAAATCTACCACTATTCCTGTTGGTATATGTGAGGATGTACCTGTTCAAGTGGCTCATAATTTCTTGATATTAACTGATTTTGTTGTGCTTGAAATGCCTGAAGATGATAATATGTCTATTATTCTTGGGAGACCTTTTCTTAATACTGCAGGAGCTGTTTTTAGTTGTAATCAAGAAAAGGTGACTTTTAATGTTAATGAAAAGGAACATACTATCTATTTCCCCAAGAATATTGAAAGGACTTATGGTTTGAATTCAATTGAATGTGTTGAGGGCATTCAAGTTGGAGAGATATATTGTCCCATACCTAGAGGAAATTTGAAACTATTATGATTGGGACCATTTCTATCAAGGTTGAGGTAACATAATCATTAGTGGAATACAAAGTTTTATCTCCTAGAAATTGTTTTTGGTAACAAGACCTGATCAACCGTGTTAACAAAAGGGATTCCATTGAACAAAACAATGTTTTTCACCATGATTATCTCCGCTACTTATTCTATCCTTTTAGTTTTTGTTTTCGTTTAGTTTTCTTCTTTGTTGTAAGTTGCTTGCATTTTAGAGTGTTTAGAACTTCTGTAGCTTTTGCTTTGTTTTGCATTGCATTCTTTTCAAAATCATTTTCTACGAAAAAATCATTCATCTATACCTGAAAATTGCTCAAAAATAAAGTGTCTCGAAAAATTCTAGAAAATTCATATTAAATTTTTACATGAAAAAAGGGGCAGAGGAGTGCCTGGAAGGGACCAGTGGGGGACCCACCAGGCAGGCTCACCACCTGGTGGCGTGGCCTACCCTGGGTGGCGCCATGCCATGGTGTGGGCCACCCCTGGCCCTCCACTCACACTCTCACTTGCCACTTTTTCTCTCTCCCGAGTAAGCTCCAGTTCATTGCTCAAAATCGTGTCTTGCTGTGCTTGCTCTCGATTTTTTCGATCTCCTTGCTCAACCCATCTTTGTTGCTGAAATTGGGGCATTTTGTTCTCCGGGTATGTGACTCCTCCTCTTGTCCAAGTAGATTGTGTTTAGTGGATTATATCTTGAGTATTTTGCTGCTGTAGGTGATAGGTTATGAGAGCTTGTACAGCTTGTTTGATGCTTAGAAATTTAGTTTTGATGCATGCTTAGGCCTCTTACAAGTCCCTATGAGTGGCGCCCTTCATTATATTCACTTTACAATCACTTGTTTAATGGGTTGTTTAAATTTCAGAATAGAAGATGAATGAGCATCAACTAAACCAACATGAACTATGGGTGCCTGAGGTCATGAAGGTTCACCGGGAGGAGGAAGTTTTTCCATCCATTTACCCATGCTCTGAATTCATGAGAGCCACAGGAATCCTCTAGGATTTCCACACTTTGGTTTCTAATGCAGGGTTAGAGAAACTTTTGGAAGATGAACCTTGTCAATTCGTGAAGCAAACCATGTCTGTGGTGTAGGACTTTCAATTCAGTTACTCTTTGCCTAACCCCATGGTCCACTACCAAATTTACAATATTGCTGTCGACCTTTCTCTCGATGACTTTTGTGCAGCTATTAAGGTACCTCAATGGGGATCACGTGGAAGGATTAAAGAGCGACCTGCACCACTCATGGATTTATACGCAGAAATTTGCCAAGGGAGCAGCTTTTCAAAGGAGAGTGAAAAAATCCGTAACATTCATCTCCCCTCCATTCGCTACTTTGCCTACTTTATACCAAGTGTTCTTGCTAGGAAAACTGCCAATAAGTATCTTCACATGATCTAGCATTCATCTCCGCTGCTCTAAACGAGATAGGTCTTACAACTTGGGTGCTTTGATAGCTTTCCGTCTTGCTGCTAATCGCGAGAAAGGTGGAATTTGTGGGGGCCTCATTGCTTCCCGTTTACAAGCATTACATGGTTTAGTGCCTCATCATCTAGACCTAAAGTTTCCCATAGAGAGGCTTGATCTTAATTCCATGATACAGCATAAATTTTTTTCCTCGTGGGCTAGTTTGAGTAAGTTTTCTTATGAAATAACCTTTCTCAAAGAGGGTTGGAGAAAGATCAAGTCCGGGCGTGTTGTTCTTTTGCATGCACCTGTTTTGTTTAACCTTGATAACAGGGTAGGATGGTCCCTCACTGAGGAGGATCTTGACACGTACCTGGGGAGATCTCTCCAACAGGAGCAGGATACTAGGAGGGAGGTGACGGATGATTCGGTCCAGCCCTCGAATGAGGGGGAGTCTTCATATATCAGCCTATCTATGAATGGGGAGCTTCTTCTTCCTCTCAAGGGCCCAACTACGACCATTCTTATCATGATCCTCCTGCTTGGAACCCTTACCCGTATCTGGATTGAACCCACTTAGGCCAAAAGCCTAAGCTTGGGGGGAGGTACGCCGGCATTGCGCTCATCTTCATATCATGTTGTGTCGGTACTTTGTGTATTCATGTTTCGTTCTCTTTTAGTTTTCGTTCTTCCCTTGCTTTTGCTTTCTTAAAACACAAAAGACCAAAAACATTCTGTGTTTCTCTTTGTTGCCTTTTCTTCTTTTGCCTTGGTTCGTTTTTCCCTTTTTTCTTTGTTTGAACTATTCAAAAAAAACCAAAAAGATTTTGCTTTGCTTATTTTTCTTTTGGTTCTTGCTTAAAAAATCGAAAACACCAAAAATATTTGTTGTTCTTCTTTGGCTTTGTGAGTTTGTTGTAGGGTTGAGAAGTCCTCAGTGGATATTGGTTTCATATTATTATTCAAGGCACACCAAAATTGAAGAGAAATAATGAGGATTAATGACAACTTGAGGTTGTGGTAAGAGGCTGGTAACGAACTCTATTCGTTTTCATTTTTGTACATATACTCATCATTGTGGGCATGCTTAGTCTGTTTGTATAGGGGTATGTTATTTATGGATGCTTAGTAGTTCTTGCTTTCATATGATTAGTCCCAGCTTACTAATAGTTTGTAGCATGTCATATGAATGTTTGCTTGCATTACTCTATTCAACTTGGTATGACACCGTGGTATCCTCCTCTGAATGTTTCATTTGAATAGACTTGGCACATGCTCACGCATGCATATGACTGAAAAACCAGTTAAGCCTCGATGCATTATTTGCCTTGAGGGTCTTGAATCACTTGCATGCCATGATTAGTCCTGTTTTGTTGCAAGCATGATTATGACAACTATTGCTCTCTCGTTTGTCGCTCCCTTACTATTGCTAGGCTTCACTTTCATTGAGTATGTTTTACTCATGTTTCCAACTCCCTAAAACCAAATATTGCCAAAGTGTCCACCATACCTACCTATTAGCATCATTTGCTATTTCGTGCATATCCAATATGCCTTGTTTTCTTTCGAATAAAATGTTGCTTGTTATGAGAAAGTTAGTTAGTTAAAGCTCTCACGAACTTGATGGCACACTTTATTTCATACACTTAATAAACCTAAACCATTGTGATTGTCCATGAAAGTTATATGCTTGCAAATTATAGGCTGGGGATTAGCAGAACCGTGCGTCACGGGGAGCGCTTTCAACACTTGTAAATATATATCCAGTTGATACCTTGCTCTTTTGTTTGCGGATGTCGTTGGTGTGAAATAAAAGGGGAGCTTGTAAGTCCATGGAGTTATGTATGTGTGTTAGAAAACGCCTGGGCCGCGGTCTAATCCATGCCGTCATGGTGGAAACCTGCAGCGTAACCATAATGATATCTATGAAGCATTCTTATTATAACAAAAAGAGAGATAGCTATTGAGAAAAAGAAAAAAAAGAGATTTGAGAAAAGTGGAAAGAGAGAAAAAAGCACCATTTTCCCATGGTAAATAAGAAGATTGCTGAGATACTCATTGGTGCTGCTTCTTGTCATTTTGTTATGGGGATTCTTCCGTATCATGGGCAAGGGGTACCCCCGTTGGTGGTTATCTATGATATGCACGTATTTACGATGACAAGAACTTACCGTAACTAAAGTTGAGTAGCATGAGGAGCGACCCTCGTACTCAAGGGACATGGGATTTCAGTTTATAGTCTGTCAAGCATATAACTCAGATTGGACCTCACTTTCACCTTAACCATATTAAAGATGCTTATGATGGGGAAATGAGAGCTCAAAGCTAATGAGTACCATACTTTTAGCATTTGGAAGCCTTTCAAACTATTCAAAAACCTTTTCATTTCTTGTTGAGTCTCCACATATTCTTTGAGCACTTTCTTGAGAGCATAATTGTCATTCTTAGTGTAATTATACTTGTCTCAAAACTTGATTATTTGTGTTATGACTTTGATGCTTGTATCTTTGATATCTTTCTTCTTGTCTTCACCTGAACTTCACAGGTGCCTTGGCATTCATAATCAAAGGCAAGCGAGACCACTCTATCATACTTTGTTATGAGCATTGTAATGTTGCTTATGTGTTTGTTCATGCTACTTATTATTCTTGAGTTGGAATCTCTTCATAGCTTGCATTGCCTATTAAGTAACTAGTTGCATACTCTTTATTATGAATTGTCTAAGTAGTTGATCACATGCTGAAGAATATACATCATATGAAGCAAATGTGTTCGTGAAATGTTTCTTATCGCACTCAGTTTTCAACTGAATTGCTTGAGGACAAGCAATAAGCTAAGCTTGGGGGGAGTTGATACGTCCAAAACGTATTACTTCCCAAACACATTTCTATTGTTTCTCCTCTGAACTTGTGTGATTGGATGCAACTAACACAGACTGACGTTGTTTTCAGCAGAATTGCCTTGGTGTTAGTTTTTGTGCAGAAAAT